>JBAMAW010002395.1:0-600000 GCA_037043295.1 Amiota minor
CCATATCAATTACTAGCAGGTCATTTTTGCCAACCAACAAGCAAATGCGAGATTATACAAGTCTCATTTGAGTAAGTCATCTGCAGTGCTAACATTGCTTATGTATTTATAGTGCGCCAACTCAAAGTCGGACAGAGGCCTGTTTACGCGTTATGCGTTATATACTTATTTAACAGCATGGCAACACTGATAATAAATAAAGTAAATTTAGGAACACTGGCAAAACGTGTGTGAGTGTATGAGTTTTGTAACACTAAAAAGTTTGCTGTTTTGAGCGGACGCGTTTTTTTTTTCGCTTTATTCGTCATTATAATTTATAGCTTGATATTACTTAATTTTGTCATGATTGGAACATGCGAATCTCTTTGTCCCGCCAAAGAAGCAGAACTACGCACCAGGTTGAAGTTATTAAATTTTTATGAACATGGTGGCATCCTAGTCAAGTGTTTTTCACGTTCAGCTGCTGGTGTTGAGAAACCTCATCCGAATGATCTGCGCACAGAAAGATGCCTGCAGAAGACGATAGAATATCTTCTTGAAGACATTGTTCTGCAAAAGCAGAAATTTAATGTTGCCTATGATTTTATCTTCGATCGTCTACGTGCCATCCGCCAAGAAATTGTGATACAAAACTGTAATGCACGCCAAACCATAAAACTAATGGAGCCAGTGATTATGTTTTTGGCTTATAGTCGTTATCATCTATGCGAAGAGCATATTAATAATTTTGATTCAACAATATGTGATCAACATTTGCAGGAATGTTTAAAGTGTGTCCTTCGCAGTTACGATGATGAAATCGACATTCAATGGAATCTTGCACAGCAACGAAATCGCAATTTTATTGAAGCCCTTTATCAAATCTTTAATTTAGGTGCACCCGACGCACTGACACGGGGTCTTACTTTGCCTTTGGACATACGTGAAGATAATATCTTTTCAATGGCATTTAGCGTCTCTATGAATCATCATAGAGGTAATTGGTACCGTGTTGTGGCAGGTGTACCTCAACTGCCACATATACTTTGTGCAATTGGATCACTGAAGATGCAGCAGATTAGAAAGAATATGTTGGAAACATTTAGCCATGCATACAATAGTAAACAACTTTCGGTTTCAGTGGATTTCGTTTGCGGACTTTTAAAATGTTCTGACAATCAAGATCTCTTGGATATATGTAAATATTATAACATCAACTTCACAAAGGATCTGAAAGGTGTGCAATTTATTAAAGCCGATTTTAATGCCGTCATTGAATGTTTAAAGCCGCGTCATGAATTCTTTGTAGAACAAAAAATGCAAAAGATTTATTTACCCGAAGTTCTTTTACTTAAGAAATTGTAAAAAAAAAATGCAGTAATTTTTAAATTGTATACGTTATTTAAATTATTATGTATGTAATTAATATAATTAATTAATGTAATTCTAACCCGTGGGAAGACCAGAGTTTGGCTATGTTTAATGACTAAAAGGAGAAGAGGAGCACTTGCTATGATGCAATGTCAGCTTTAAGTTTATTAGTATAAAAGTAAAATAACAGCGAAAATTTGCTAGATGCCGGAATTCAATGAGCAAGTCTGGATAAACTCAAGGTCGATTTAAGTGACACTAAGACACTTGAAGCCAACAATAGCTGAAATCAAACGAAAAATTAAGCGAGTCATATGCATATTTCTGTATTACTGCTCAAGCAACTGATCTTGTTAATTGGTTTATGACACATCATCAACAAAACTATTGTATTTTCAATAAATATTTCAATTTTTCACAAAAGCATGTCCAATAAGACGAGTGTTTTAAGCCACTTCCGTATTTATTATATTTTCGTAGTATGGTTTTGTTGCATAGGAACCACTTACTTCAGTAATCGGTTTCTATGCGTTAGAAACATTACAACAAATTGATTAAACTTATTCGTACAAAATTATGTTTTAAACATGTAAATTTTATTGTAATTGTTCGTAATAGTCACTAATTTCAAAATACATAGCAATAACAGGAATACAATTATTAATCTGAAATTAATGTACATACTATACATATCCATGATGTAGCAGATCCATCGAATGAATTCTTTTGAATCTGCATGGTGTAAAAGCTGTGCTTAGCAGATTTTGAAAGAATAGATTTAGATGTTAAATGAGGCTTACATAATTTACTTGTTGCTGTTTTTTTTAATAAGAACCTGAATTTTAATGGGGGTTTGTATGGGAGGTACCCTCCTGGGAGGTACCCTCCTTAGTGGTCCGATCAAACTGATATTTCAACAATATAAGTTTCTGATGTATAGCCAGAAACCAACCAAATTTCAAAATCGTGAGGTTAATGGATCGTTTAGCTCCCATATATATCAATATGTTTTTTGTATGGAGACCCCTTTAAATATTTGAAAATATTTTAGTTTTAGTATTTGTGGCTGATGTCCGGATAAAATTACACATTCTCTGAAAATTTCAACTATCTAGATATTAGTGTTCATGAGATATGACCCGAGGACGGACGGACAACGAAGTCTTAGTAATAGGGTTCCGTTTGGTAGCCTTTAGGTCCGGAAGTGTTTAACTTCGGCATAGCTTCTGTCTACGCTCCTGTGATTGAGCATACAGAAATAGTATTTCATTATTGATTTTACTTATATTTGGGGTACAGTCAGTACACATTTTAATACTGAGACTGAAAAAATTGTATGCGAGCTATACGATCCAGTATCCCTATGGTCTTGAAATAAACATAGTTAGTGAATATGGATCACTTTCAGTTCGATAATATAAAAAACAAAAAAAAGTTTGGAATAAGAACATGAATATGAATTTAGGTTTGTATGGGAGTTACCGCTCCTACTGGTCCCATCTGGCTGATTCCCCCAAATGCACACCATCTGGTGAAAAGAAATTTCGTTTATTTTCCAGCTCTCTAACTCAAAAACGGACAGACGGACATGACTTAACCAACTCTTATCGTGGAGTTAATCAAGAATATATATATACAATAATTTATGAGGTCTCCGATGTCTCCTTCTGTCTGTTACAAACTTTATGACGAACTTATAGCACAATTCACTTCGTGTATTTAATGATGTTAAATGCATTTCTGAAAATTAATAATACCATAAATGTACCCATTATTTCATTGTTCGTTTGGTGGTTCGTTCCATTTTCTAGTAACCCGCTTAAAAAGCTGGATAAAATTATAACTAATCGACTATGGTGGTTTGTGTCTCGGACTAAATCTATCGATAGTCGTCAATGCGGCTTTAGAAAAGGGAAGTCGATATCTGATTCTATACTTGCTATAGACTATCACATATCCTCAGCCCTCTCCACAAAAAACCTCATCTCTTTAATCTTATTAGACTTTAGTAAGGCCTTCGATAGAATTGGAATCCATTCAGTCAATGAAGCGCTTCACGAATGGAAAGTCGGCACTAAAATTATCAACTATATTTTCAACTTCATGTCCAATAGGAAAATGACAGTGATCAATGACAACAACTTCTCTTCCACAACACCCCAATACAATGGTATGCCCCAAAGTTCCCCCTCTCACTCATCCTCTTCTTGATAGCGTACAACAAACTCAATAGAATTATTTCCACCCACAAACAATTCAATTTCTCAGCATATGCAGATGATAATCATATTTTCCAAAAAATCAATAAAAAATCCATACTGAATATTGATGATCTCCTCACCTGGTGCGAGTATTCTGGCGCTCAACTATCACTATCAGAGTGTAAACATATACATATTTGTAGAAAAAAAACTGTCATATAAGCATTTCTTTATCCCTAGCCCCAGTAACCAATGTTAATTCCCTTAAAATTCTTGGCTTAACTATTAATAATTCCTACAGATGGAACCATCACATCACAGATCTCCTCCTTTCCCTATCAAAAAGACTCAACATTATTAAATGCCTATCAAACAATAAATACAACTGCAATCAACTCACATCAGTTAACGTCATTAACGCAATAATTATGTCGAAAATAGACTTCGGTTTACAATTTTATGGCAAAGCCCCAAAATCCTTATTAAACAAACTCAAATCTTTGTACCACTCTGCATTAAGACTTGCTTTTGGAGCCTTTTGGCACTACTCCAATTAACAACTTCCTTTATGAAGCTAATTTGATGCCAATAGATCTAAGATTTCCCCTCCAAACTGCCAAACTCTTCAAAAATATTATGACATCCAAACATTCACCACTAGAAAACATTTACTCAAAGGTAATTAAATCGAAAAAGTAACCCAAAGTCCCCTCAACTTTATATAACCTAATACAAATAAGTAAGAAGTGCAACTTACACGTTGCCCCTTATGCCTATCGCTTCATTCCTCCAACAAAGTGGACACCCACACTGAAATATACAAACAAAAATTTTTAGAACTGCAACACTCCTTTGCTCCTACAAATTTCTGTACACGGATGGTTCCAAGTCTAGTCAAGGAGTATCTTATAGCGTAGCCACAAAAGATGAATTCTCAATCTTTACAGCCGAAATATCAGCCATACTCACAGCTTGTCAACAAGCCAAACAGAAAAAAGGCAAATTTGCAATATGCACAGACTCCTTAGCCTCAATCAACGCTATTGCCAACACCAACAACCTGAATCCATACTCCTCAACTATAAGAAATATCATTTTATCTAACTCATCTAAAATCAAAATTATTTGGGTTCCGGGCCATTGTGGGATAGCCGGCAATGAACTAGCGGATCTTGGTGCTAAAAAATCACACTTATATCCACTAATTTATGCAACCAATAACAACATAACAGATGTTAAAAAATACATTGTGAATTTTTTTTCAAAACGAGTTCGAATCAATCTGGCATCTGACTAATCCCCATTACAAATATATTAACAAATACAAGAAATCACTTAAACAGTATGGACATCTCTTTTTGGACCCATCCCTGAATCGTCATGACATTTGTAAATTTACTAGACTTCGTCTTGGACACACCAAATTAACTCACAAACACCTTTTTGATCACTCCCTAAGTAATATTTGCAATCACTGTAACTTAAATGCCACACTATCCGTCCATCATACCCTATCTGATTGCCCACACTTTAATTCTCACAGACTCCAACACTTCCCCTCCTCTGACCCCATACATTCCTTAACCAACCCAACCCATGACAACATCATCGAACTAATTCAGTTTATGAAAGAATCTCAATTGTATCATCAAATTTAAAAAAATAAAAAATTAATATAAATAAATAAGCAATTTAGAATAATAATAAAATTAATAACATTTCTAGTTCTAGATATATAACTTGTAAATAGAATAAGTTCCTATATAAAAAATAATTACTCATCTAATTAAACTTTATAAATAAGTAGTAACTAGTAAGTATTATTAAGGCCATCGTAGCTCTAGCTTCATATTTTGCTTTAGTTTGTATGTATTTTTAAGTGCACTCAAACTGTTTATAAATAATTAAATAAAATAATTTTAGAGAATAAAATTGAAGAGGTAAAAGTTGTTAATAAGAAGATTATTGATGATGCGCAAGCAATTTCCGACACATCGATCATGTAACAGGTTTCTCCTGCAAAGTGAAATCTGTGTTCAAGTAGAATAATGTGTTGATGTCGCTTTTAGCTAATTTTGTTTTAATGAAAACAGTATTTAATGAAATACCAAAATTCGGCAAACCATCTTCATCTAAAGCATCCTCGTCGTCATCTTCGCATTCAAATAAAGCAATCTTATATGAATTTAGGTCCTCATTCTCCAAGTTAATTTTATCCAAACTGTCGAACATTTAACATTTAAAATTAAAAGAATATCTAAAGACATCAGATTGGTTATTTTCTATAGATATAAATTTTCTTAATTTCAAAATATAAACAAACAAAATATTGTAATTGCATTTTGCATTTGTGTCACATTCACACTTTCATCAATATTCAATTTGTTTATTCATCATTTTCATTTGCAACATGCAAAACTTGAAACCTGAAAACTTTCTGCTTGAAACCCCCCGATTAAATCGCAATAAAAAGTACAAAAAAAAAAATCTATAACAAAAAAAAAAACAAAAATCAAACTTAAATGTGCAAAATATAAATTTATAATTAAATAAATAATTTCATGATATTTTCCGAACATAATAAAAACAAAATAAAAATAAACTAATTGTAAAAAAAAGAGAAAAAAAAGTTTACATTTAAAAAGTAATAAATATAATCAACAAATATCAAATCTCAATAAAATAAAGGTCGGTTTAATCGAAACTTATATAATCTTCACACTTCAATTTACAGGGTATCATAATAATTATATTTATTATATATAATATTTAAACGATTACATAACATTAAAAATACTGTTAACTTACAATATTTTCAAAACTTAGTCTCTGAACATAGTAGATAGATGCTTGCTTGCTTTTCAGAAACCAATCTAGTTTGTTCTATCCAAAGAATTGCAATGCAAATTGGAGCAAAAACATTCAATTGATATGACAGTAGTTAAAAGAATAGAGTGTTTACATAACTTATGATAGATTAAGAATTTCGTATTCATGCTATATGAATGACCCTGGGAATCTATCTATAAAAATACATTTTAATCGGCAGTACATATTGGCTATTATTATCTATAACATTTTGCCATTTTTCGGCTAACTTCAAAATTCCATCGGTGTAGAACTGCTGCGGTTTATCGGTCCAAAACTTTGTCAAGTGATTTTCAGAGGCTCTTCAAACGATTCATTTTTTATCATTAAGAGAGTTCTGCAGAAACCGAAACAAATGGTAATGAGACAGTGCAAGATCCGGGCTATACGGTGGATGTAACAAAACTTCCCAACCATGTTTCGTCAATTTTTTCCGGGTAATCAATGACGTGTATGGCCTGGCATTGTCATGATGGAACACAACTCTTTTTATGTTGGCCAATTCTGGTCGCTTTCCCTTGATTCGTTCAAGCGATCGAGTGGTAAGTAGTAGAGGATCAAGTTACCCTGGTTGTTTCATTAGATTTGAGCGGCTGGTAATAGACAATTCCCTTCGAACTCAACACAATAACCTTGTTTACCATCAATGCAGGACCACGAGCGTTTGGATTGCTTATTCTTACCTATATTTAATCAATTTTTCATCGCTCGTAATGATTCGCTTAAAAAAATGTTTTGATTTCGTTGCTTTTCAGCAGCGTAATTCGGTCAATCAAATGTCTTTGACTTAAATCATGTGGATTCTAAACATAGAGTGTCTCTGCGTAGCCAGCTCTTTTTAGATGATGCCAAACTATCATATGGTTAATGTTTAGTACCTTCACCAAATTCAAAATTTCATGGGCCTTGTCAAGGGGCATTATCACTGGGCCTTGTCTCTGAATGGCTGACCAGAGCGAGATGCAATTTTGTCTTCGAAATTTCCGGAACGGAATAGAGCAAACCACTCCTTCTTTCGGCGGTCACTCAAAACATCCTCACCGTAAACTGCACAAATTTTTCGGCATGTTTTTACAGCGGTTTTACCTTTCTTATAGTAAAAAGGCATCAATACGCTCTATTTCTTCAAATATTTCTCTCAATTTCAAAACAAAATTGTCTGCACAAAAAATATAACCCAAAATGTCACCTGTCAAATACATGTTCGTTTGACAAAATCGGATAGTTATGCACATCGTATGATGACACGATCTTGTAAACAACTAGCTAAACTAACTTTTTACACATGATTGTACATAAAATGTTAAGCCTAAAAGTCTACTTCACTTTTTCTCAAAAATAAAAATTTTATCAATTTCATACAATTTGATGTTTTGCATCATTAAGCTTTATGTCTTCAAATATATCTGTGTAGTATGTCGGTATAGTCTTGAACATCAGTTGCTTGCTGTGCATTTCTGTGCGCCTGGTATTTAAATAAGATTTATATTCCAATTGGAAACAATGAAAGTTGGAAGAAGTGTTGGAAAAATGAAACTTTTTCTAGTTTTGCAAATGATGTAGGCAAATAAACAAAATTTTACAGAACTAAAAAGTATTCAAGTTTATTATCATCATCCTATGTTTTATGATTTTGATAGTCTTGATTTTGATTGGATCCAATTTCCAAATACATAGTAGTTAGTTATTATCAGAATTAATTATTTTTAATTATTTACAAAATACAATACCATACCAGTAAAGGCATAATATATAGAAATTCTAAGAAAATACGCTTACCAATCAAACGGAAATGATACTTAAAAATTTTTTAAATTGTCAAAGGTTTTTCTTTATTAATGTGAGCCACACACAAATGACATTTTGCTGTTAAACAAAATTATAAAAAAAATCCTTAAATATTAAAGACATTTTGTTAATCTTTCCAACAACAACAGGTATAAATATTATTTTGTTTATTAAACCAATAAATGCTTCAAAATATTTTGAACCAGGAAAAAGAAAGTTAACTTCGACTACACAACGTTTCTGTTTTTCAACATTCCTGTGTTTGAGCATACAATTATATACTATACGATATGTAATCCGAGGGTCTTGAAATTTGAATAATTTGTGAATATGGATCCATACACTTATAGTATCTAAATTACAGGTCGATACAACAACGGACACAAAAAGCAAAAACGTTCATTTAATATGAAAATGATTTAGAATGTAGAGTGTTGAAATTTACATTGTTTGGACGTGGTTTAGAGAATTATAAGTAGTTTCTAAATTTCAATCTGCAATATCGCCCGATAAAAGACTTTTTCGTAGTTCACGACGTAATTAGCGCCTATGATCAATTTCGATTCATGAACTGATATAAATTGATCACTTTCCATATACATATGTATATTCTATGAAATCGTTATAATAATCGCTATTCTCGTCACTGGCAATTTGAATATAAAAGCTACTCCAATCGCTGCTATCACAAAGTTTAATCTCTGTAAATTTGCTGGGAAGTTTACATCAATGTTGCTCAGACTCGAATCGTTTTGTTCATTGTGATGGTGAATTCTTCTTAAGCAGAACGACCTCTTCGTAGTCTTCCAAGATTATTTTTATATACAGCAGGAAGGAAATTCACATTTTGCTGTACTAAAGTCGACGATGTCGGCTCCAATTCTTTATCATCAAATGGAGAAACATAAGGCTCATGCTTCTTATTCTTAAAATAAATAAAAATTAGATATAATATAATAGAAATTATTAATAAAAATCCTCAACCTAATGTGAACTTACCAAATTATTGAAGAATTTTAAAGGATATTTTACAGTGCTACTTTTTGGAGCAATCGAAAAAGCGTGATCACGTACGCCTTTATTAGTTGGTGTTAGAGTAAAATCTCTTTTAACATTATGTTCTTTTCCGACGTGTTCGTTTGCCTTGTTGTCACCATATTTGACCAACAGCGGATCGTAATTTATAACGGAATAACAATCAGCAAAGCGTTGGTCAAAGTTGCTTTGTAAAAAAATCATAGAATTTAGGCCGTGAATCTGATCCGGCTGGAATCAAACTTTGCTGAACTACATCTTATTGTGCATCAATATTTTCGTTTATAACATAATTTGGACTTTTGTTAATTTTCTCCCATGGATTCTGTTTCAAAGTTTTAAGATCAAAGCATATTTTCTTGAATTCATCAGTTTCTATAAATTCACCCACTCCAAAAAATTGCTTACCATACACACTTTACGGATTTCAATTCTTAGATCGCACCATACATGCTTCCCAATTTTATATCTGGTATCCAAACCTATCAAATAAGATCCTGACAGTGAACGATGCATTTTACGGTCAGTCCGTTCTGTCCATTCTGTAACCCGGTGTTTTAGCAAAGCTTTATCCCTTTCGATGGGCAAAATATTTGGTATGCCACCCCGTTGAACATTTCCTATGCGGTAACGGAACTCTGATGGCAAAGGCATTAGCTTCCTTTCGGCGGTGAACACAGGAAATCCATGATCAAGCAACCATACAGTGTATGACCAAGTTTTGCCATTCTGCCGCACTTCCGACTCTGGCACGCACATACTTATCCCATGGTATATAGTGCAAAGTAATCTAGTCTCCACAATTGTATGATCGCTGTGTAGTCTTACTATCAAATTTTGGCGCCAAATTTTTTAATATTTGAGATGGGGTCTATATTAGCGAATGTGGAGGATCTGAGGTGG
The DNA here is from genome assembly GCA_037043295.1 of Amiota minor. Taxonomy (NCBI): domain Eukaryota; kingdom Metazoa; phylum Arthropoda; class Insecta; order Diptera; family Drosophilidae; genus Amiota; species Amiota minor. The sequence continues at coordinate 10,146 of JBAMAW010002395.1, forward strand.
TGCAATGAGATAGACAGTAGTCTATTTTTGAAATAAGGATAGCTTTCACTACATGAATTAGAGTTGAGATGTTACAGTTGTATTTCTGGCTGGAGAGGTGCTTGATAATATTAAGTGGGTTTGTTAGTTCAACTGCTAAGTTAGCGATGTGAGTGTTCCATCTATATTTGCTGTTAAGAGTAAGGCCTAAAATTTTCAAAGAGTTTACAGACGGGATGATAAGGTTGTCGATGCGTATATTGTGGTAGCAGTTTAATTTGCGGCAGATATGAAGATGATTTGTTTTATCTGTAGAAAGAACGGCACGTGAGTAGTTGCACCAGTCTTGGATACTATGAAATAGTTGAGATAGGTCTGTCTGGGGACTTTTTTGCCTTTTAAGATCGAGTAGGAGGTGGAAATCATCTGCATATGCGCAAAATTTTATTTCCTTGTGGAGTGCTAAAGTTTTTGTTAGGGCGTTGTAGGATATAAGGAAGAGGATTACAGAAATCGTTGAACCTTGTGGTATGCCATTATTAAGGGGAAAGCTATTGGATAGAGTTTTACCTATTTTTACAATAATTTTCCTGTTTAACATAAAATTTTTAACATAGGCAATTATTTTGGGCCCTAATTTCCATTCTTGTAGTTGGTTTACAATGGTGTGTATGCCAATCCTGTCGAAGGCCTTGGAGAAGTCAAGAAAAATTATGGACAAGTGACGCTTGGATGAGATAGCTCGTGTTGCTAGGAGATCTATATAAAGTAGATTATCTAGAACAGATTTGCCTCTCTTAAAAACATACTGGTTGTTGTGAATGAGTTTGTTTGTTGAAACGAACCACCATAACATTTTGGAAATTATTTTGTCCAAGACCTTAGCAAGGCAAGGGGTTAATGATATTGGTCTGTATGATTTGATTTCAGTTTTTATCTTATTAGGTTTGAGTATAGGTATGACTAGGCTAGTTTTATAGGATTGGGGGATATAGTTATTGAGGATGTTATTGAAGTGTTTGAGGATACGGTTTTTAAAGACATGGGGTGAGTTTTGGATAATGGAGTATGAGATGCGGTCAGGACCTGGTGTGGTTCCTTTAAGTGAGTTTAGTGATGATAGGAATTCCACAAAGGAAATATCTTTTTCTATTTCGTTAGCTGTTTTGGACGGAGTGTTGTTAGAAGAAAGTGTAATAGCATTGTGCTTGTTGAGCCGAAATAGAGGAGAGAAGTTGGAATTATCAGCTTCTTTGGACCACTGGTCCGCAAAGCAGTTGACTATGATATCTACAAAATCTTTTGATGTTGGACCATATTTTGGAGGAGTTGGATTTAGGAGATATATCGGAAGTGAAGTCAAATTAATCCACAAATTACTACTGAATTAATAGATTCTGATTTTCTCATAAAAATTAATAATTATTTTATGTTTGAGCTGAGACTGAAACAAATGAAATTTGTTTCAGATAAGATTAAGGGAAAGGCGGGATATGCTAATAAAAAGAGTTGCATACTTATTTTTTTTTCAGTTTTTAACTTTTAATATAATATTTTTAAGTGTTATGTTTTTTGAAAACCACTGCCAGACCAAGCATAAAAAGTTTTATACGTTTTTTCGTTTTTAATGCTTTGGTTTTTGTTAATGTTCTGCTGATTTTTGTTTCTCTTCTTCTTTCGGGTATTTCGTTGACTTTGGATGAGGGAGAGGGAGTGAGTAAATTGAAAATATTAGAAACGAGCATTAGAGGCACTCGTTCGAACGTTAACAGATTTGCGCAGCAATCAGAAATATTTCGGAGGCACGATGATTCTACTGGCAGGAGATTTCCGCCAAACACTGCCGGTCATTCCCAGATAAACTGCTGCTCATGAAATAAATGCTGGCTTGAAAACATCAAATTATGGAGATACATATGTGAAAAATATCAAGTTAACAACGAATATGCGAGTGGCCTTACAAAATGACATATCGGCAGAAGTTTTATCAAAGGCATTATTAGATATTGGAAATGGAAAACTTCCTGTGGACACTTCTACTGGTCTTATTTCCACAAAACTTTGTCATTGGCGCTAATTACAAAAAACATGATTGGTTGAGCGAACGAGCCATTTTAGCACCAAAAAATAAGTGTGTAGATGAGTCAAATTAATGGACAAATGCATTGATTTAAGTCTATGGATTCTATTATCGATTCAAATGAAATTGTGAATTATCCAACCGGATTCCTAAATTCATTAAATTTGCCAGGATTACCGCCACACAATTTACAACTCAAGGTGGGTTCCGTGATAATCATGTTGCGAAATCTAAAGACTCGCTGTTAAAAAAAATTATGCATAATTTGATTAAAGCTATTATAATCAAAAGAAAGTTCAAAGGCGAGGATGCGCTTATTTCATCGGCGCTATTTGTTTATTCTACGGATGGAAAATCAAAAATTGCTTCATAACCATTGATTTGTTGTTTAAAAAAAAATATTATTAAAATCGGTTCTGTATATAATTAAATAGATAGATAGATATGTCTGTAGATAGAAGATAGATAGATAAAAGATATGTATGACACCACCCGTGCGTAGCAGCAGCGGGCTGCTAGTTTGGAATAAAGAAACCAAAAGAAGCAATGTTTGATGATGGTGATCATTAGGATGATATTTTTCTCAACTCTCTTGAGAACATTTAGAGGTATGTATTTCATTAATTTTGTTTTTATTCTTGATTGATCATTTCCGCATATGGCCTCTTCGGCTATGAATTTTTAGGTTAATGCATAAAAATTTCATCTTCGACATTTAAAAAAAAAACTCTCTTCACATCAAATGGCTTTACAACAAACTAAGTGCATTTGATAATCGTCCAAATTGATTGACAGAAATTGTAATCGTAATCAATTACAAATTTTTGTGTGAAGCCACGTGCAACTAAGAGCGCTTTATACCTTCCGATTTCGCCTTTTTTTTTGTAATCTTCACATACTGAATAGGTCTGTGACAAAGAAAACGAGACTTTTTCGAAATCTTTGGTTTATAAGTGACAATGTGTTTATACATAGCATCGGTCGAAAAATGAACTTCGAAGAAAGAGCGAATGTTAAGTTTTCTTTTAAACTTGGAAAAATTTTACTGAGACGTTTGAATAAATGAGACAAGTGTATGGTGACAATTGTTTATCCTGTGCCATGCCATAGTCCATGAGTGGCTTAAACGATTCAAAGAAGTTCGTGAGGACATCAAGGACAACGAACATGCTGGTCAGCAAAGTTTCGATATTACACCAAGTAACATTGAAATTATGCGTAAATTTTTTAAAAATGAGGCAAAATTTTCGTTGCGATGTGGCACAATGAAATTGAATGTATCAAAGCATTCATTTCATCGCATTTTGACCGAAAAATTAGGACTCAGGAATGTTTGTGCTCGCTTTGTTCCACACAAATTGAGTGATGACCAAAAATTGCTATGAATTCAACATTGCAAGGACTTGATTAGAGATTCGAAAAAGGACCCAAGCATTAAGTACAGCATTGTTACTGATGAGAAGACGTGGTGTTTTTAATATCACCCCGAAACAAAGCTTCAAAGTGCCGAATGGAAGCACCGAAGTGAGCCAGTTCCGAAAAAAAAGTCATCGCGTGGAAGTCAGAAACCAAGACACATTTGATTTGTTTCTACGATTCTAAGGGAATAGTCCACAAAGAGTTCGTGCCACAAACGATTATTAGTTGGTGGTAATGAAGCGTTTGTTGTCGCATATTCACCGCGTGATATCGCAATACCGTGAAAATGGCAGCTGGAGCCTTATGCATTATAATGCGGCGACTCATCATCGTTCGACACTTATCACAGATTTTTTGACTAAAAATCACAACCACTCCAGATTTCTCCAGATTTAGCACCTTGCGACTTCAACCTTTTCGGAAAACTACATTTGGCACTGAAAGGAAAGCGCTATGCCGATATTGACACCCTACAAAACGCGTAGATCGCGATTCTGAAGGATATTCCTACAGATTGGATCAAAAATTCATTCAACATGCTAATCGATTTTGAATAAACAAATGATTTTTGAAAAAAATAAAAACAATTTGTGTTGTTTTTAAAAAAAGTCTCGTTGACCTTGCGACAAACCTTGTAAGTTTATCAAGAAGTTTGTAATAGACAGAAGGAGAGATCGAACACCCTAGAAATTATATGCATTTTTGATCAGCTTGTCGAGGCGAATGATTTAGCCACGTTCTCCTGTCCGTCTCTCTGACTATGCATGCAAATATGTAAATCCTTAAGTTTTTGAGCTGGAAAGCTGAAGTTTCCTTTTTACCAAACGCTGTACATTTGTCGGAAACAGCCTATTTGGACCAACTCCCATACAAAGCCAAATTCACATTCATGTTTATCTTAGAAAATCTTCTTCTTTTTTTTTTTTTTTGTTGTTAGTATCGAACTGAATTTTAGACATTGTAAGTGTCTTTCTGGTTAGCTCACAAAATGAACCGTACTAATTGGGCGTTTATATGGGAGGTACCCCCCATACCCCCCCTCATACAAAAAGCAAGCTGGTATGCTGCCATCAATTTATGTTTAAGAGTATTTAGCAAATACACAAACCATTCACATTTTTGTTTATTCATGACATGCGAGACTCTGAACGGCACTGGAACGATCGACTCACAGTATGACTGACAAACATGACCAAATTCGGAATATGTGCTCTAAGTTCCCCACAGTTCGCTTGAAACATAGGGCAATTTCTTAATTCATATCAGAGTGACAATATAAGTATTTAGGTATATATACAAATGTATCTGTGTAGTTTATACATATGCAACATATGTATCTCCGACCTGACTGAGATACGACGCAGACTGACTATCCATAACAAGTATCCAGCAGGGTAGACGACAATGAAGACAATAGAAAAATACTAATACGAGGAGAGTATGCGATTGTGGTCACAGTTCAGTTCAGTTGTTCAGTTGTGGCCTAGCGCTTGTTCGAATAAGATGTATGAAGAGGAGTGTTCTGTACCGGTTTCTGAAGCGCGCGTGGCTTTTGGGTATTGTAAACAGTAGTAAATGTATCTAATGATAAAACGTAGCGAAGTAAATGTATCTAGTACGCTCCGTCGTAAGAGAAACAAAATACGAAACGTAAAGAGAACAGATTAAGAGTGATTGATTTTGTACGCCTTTTGTGTTAGGCAGTTTTCTGATTTCTTGTCAATTTTTTTTTGTTTGTTTGTGTTATATTTATATTTATTTATATATATATATAATTTTTTTTTTATTTGGTTGAACGCTGATAAAGTAAAATGCTGAACTAAACATTAAAATGTGGGAATATATTGATGGTGAATCATCATCCAAGCAAACAACGACGACTACGATGAATAACTTAAAAAAATGGGTGACCGAGTGAGCAATTGCATCGAAACGAATCAAAGTATTACAATTTGTCCCCGTTACTGAATGACGGACCTACCAACCGATCGACCAGTGTATTTATCTACCTATATATATATGCGTGTGTCCGACTGTTGTTCGCCCATGCAACGTACACATGTAGCTCCATGTATCTACTCGCATCCATCCACCATTCATCAGAGTAACAAATCATAACAAAGAAAGCGACGAACAACAATGAAAAATAATATTTAAGCAATTTATGAAAAGTCAACAATAATTCTGTATTTAGTATATTAAGAGAGAAGAGACACTGATCGAATGGACAATCGAAAGAGTATAAAATAGGTTTAAGAGTGCGAATGAATGAGTACAACTAACTGACTTCCGAGAGTGAAGAGAGCATGCAAAATATTGCTGACCAAAGTGGAAATACTACGAGTGAAATACAAATTCAAGACAAATTTCATTTGGAATTTTTCTTGATAATTTTTGTTTATACAAATGCTTTGTTGTAATTTTTGCTTTTCCTATGCAAATTTATAGATTTCTGCAATCAGTTTGAATTTTGAACTTGATAGACCTTGATTGATCGATTGAGCCTAACATTGGAACCGTTCTATAACCTAGAGAGATAGAGAGAGAGAGAGAGAGAGATACAAGAGCCGCCTTAACAACAACTAAATAACAAGTAATAAAAATAAATAATAAAACTTACACAAATTGTGATTATTTTATTTAAATATAAATAAAAAAAAAAGAAATATATATGAAAATGTTGAAACGGAATAAAAAAAGGAAATAAAAAACAAAAAGTGTAAAATATCAAACTAAAAAATAATATTGCAAAAAAAAAAAAATAAAATAAAAAAAAACACAAAATAAAAATCAACATCAGCAGAATAGAAAAACAAGGAATTAATCAAACAACAACACAAAAATAATAAATAATAATAAAAAGAAAAACAAAAACAAAAACAAAAACTTGAAAACACATTTCAAGTTGCTTCTCCCGCTGCTGCGCTGCTTTCTACTTCTTCAGCTGTTACTGTGACCAATTTTTCTCTCACTTTTGTTTGATCTTCTTCAGAGTGCCAAAAAGGTATTTATGCATATATTTTCTTATTTATTATACAATAAATACTATTATTATTATCTATTTAAGTTTAAAGTTATTCATAATTTCTTTTCTTTGATTAAAATTTGGTTTTTTTGATTTTAGTATTTTTTTTTTTTTTATTGTTTTTGCTTCATGCGAGAAATCGAGAGGTTTCTCTCTCTTTAGTTTCTTATCGTTCATTTGGTTTTTTTTTTTTTTTTGTTTTCTATTTGCTTGTGGCATGTATCTTTTATATTTATGTACTCTCACTTTCGCCAAGTGCGTGTGCTCAGTTTCGATGACTGACTGGTTTACTTTTTTTTTTTTTTGTGTTTTGGGTATATTTTGTTTTGTTTTGTTTTGTTCTCTTGTCGTGATCAGCTGCATGCATTAGCAACATCCGACGTTTCTTTAATACAAAATGTCATTTAATCTTTTGTTGTTGTTGTTGTTGTTGTTGTTGTAATATCTTGTCTTGTCTTGGTTTTTACTTTCTCCCTGATCTCATATACCCGCATTTGTCTAAAATGTCATTCAAAGTTCATACACTCGTATTCATTTAGATTTGTCTTCATCGGTGCGATACTTGAATGCTTGCAACTCTCATCATGGAATGTTTGTACTATTTACTCATAAATATGATACATTTCACACTGGTGAGACTGGATGTTACGAGCACCACTTTAGTCTGATATTTGTGATACAAAAAATCATAAATACTTATGGATATATACAGAAGACCCCATAAATGGTCTCAGTTTTTCCAACGGAGTGCCCTGACCGTTTATCTCTATGTAAACTATTCGAAGTTTTCGATACAGAGAGCTTAAATATAGTTTTTTTTTTTTTATTTTACCGGCAACTATAAACTTTAGCCAATCATCAATATCATTGAAACCCTCTATTTTCTAAGTAAAAAGTTGAAAAGCTTATAGCTTTGTTTCGATTAAACCAAACTTGTTTATTCTTAATTTTAATATTACAATATTTGTACTATGTATGTAAATAGACTGAAGTGTCTGGAACGTTTGACCTTGGAACCCGATTGCTTTGAATGAATTCATGTATTGTAAGACCTTCAGAATTATATTTTTCATACAAAATACTAAAATTTGTACCCATTTTTGATGAAATATTTAAGGAAACTCTAGCATAGTCTGGTGAAGGTACTTTTTTACGTACTAAGATCCCCATTTCATTTTATCCTTCATTATTTCTTCACCTGGAATTTGAAAATCCGCTAGACATGATGCTTTGGAATCCTCTCACCAAGATGCTTCCAGAAATATTATTTCTTATTCGATTTAAATTTGTTAAGTGTAAATTCATAATACTAAATTATTTGCTTTCAAATGAGCAGAATCTCAAATTCCAGGTAAAGATACTCATATAATGCAGAAACTTAGCATGTAAAAAAAAAAAAAAAAAAAAAACTCCCAAGTGCAAGTCAGAATCGCATATGGAGCTTTGTTTGGGACGTACCCCTCTTCTGGTTAAATTTGCTTGATTCCAATACATGTTGTACAGCGCCTATATCACCATAGAAACTTCATTAAAATTTTAATTTTCATTTTCTAGTTTTAAAGTTTCGGTTAACCGAAGTTAATGCTCTATCGACCCCATATATTCTACGATCTTATTATTTTTCCTTTATAACTATTTACTCGAGCGTCTTTAAAAAACACGTCCGTTCCCCTTCGAAGTTAGAAGTAAAGTCTATATATTTGTCATAAGTTCTAGCTTATTTTCCTTAAATTTAAAAATTTATTTCCGACAGACGACTTTTAAAGTCATTGTTGTATATTCTGAGTTATTTAGAATAAATAAATCGATCGGTCGTACAACAAAAACTCAAAAACTTTTGATTTTCCATACGTTGTGCTTACCATCAAGCAGTGTTCCATACATTTCTATGAAGTTGTACAAAGCAATCGCATAATGTATGGCCGCATTAGTCATTCAACAACTTATCAATGCAATTATATTAAATTCATGTTATTACTATGTTGAAAATATATACACACAGTAAAGGATATATACTATTATAAATAAATACTCGTATACTAAGATTATATAATTTGTATTTCAAAATTTTATAATATTGTATGTAGGTTTGTGAAAACAATCATTAAAATAGGCCTTTTTGGACATTATGCAAGCCTTTGATAAGGTTTGGATAAGCTGGTCCTTAACACTGGAATCATAACTCAGGTTAACCTAGATCGATACCTTGGTCTGATCCTGGAAAAGCGTCTAACTTGGATTCTTTTTGCGAAAAGCAACACAAGTAGTGGCATCCCTCTGACTATATGGCATCCATATTTGGGTGGATGACTTCTCCTTATAATATCAGGCAAATACAAACAATGCAAAATAATAAGCTATTTATTTAGTAGCCATTATAAAGATCGACTTCTACAACACCGCAACCTTCTACCAAAACCCCTTAATCACAACAGAAGTCCGCGACAGCTGAAACGACTTTACCACAACAACAACCCACAAACGAAGTTCGTAAATATCTTAGATATCACATTCTTCTAAGCACATGTGACTATTCATAAAAATTGACGATACAAATGTTTAAAAACCTTCTGGTTTGTATGATTACTGGATCGTATAGCTCCCATACAAGTCTTATTAGTCTTATTGTTCTTATTAGAAAAACTCTTTTGGTTTTTGTATTATCGAACTGAAATTTGGATACTAATATATAAGTGTCTATTTCATATTCACCAAAAAATGTAAATTTCAAGATCCTATGGTTACTGGTTCGTATAGCTCCCATAGAAATATTCGATCTCAATGTTGAAATGCAGTATGAGTACTGACTCTACCCTAAACATAAGTGAAATCAACAATGAAATACATACATATTTCTGTATGCTCAATCATAGGAGCTTAGGTAGAAACGTGAAGCGTGAAGAAAATTACCTTTTTTTCTTGTGTTACCTTAAAGTTATATTTTTATTATATTATTATTTTATTATTATATTTTTTTTCTGTATCACAGATCAGGAATTATGAATACTAGGCACAGCTGGACTAAAGTAATAAATTCACGATGCAGAAATTTATCTCGATATATTTCTTTAAAATCAACAATCATTTTGGCTCTTGTTTTGGGAAACCTTTTTACGGCAACCTGTATAATTAATGATTATATGTACGAGTATATACGAGAATTGTTGTAAAAGGTAGTACCATATACTTATCATAGGTACATGCTTTGATTCATGATTTAATAAATACTACAATACTTACTTATAGCAAGAAACAAATAAGGTTTGTGTGACAAAGTATTTGATTTGAATATAAATATTTTCATAAAATTTTATACATATGACTTATTTCACTTTCTATGCTGAATCTACCATATGTGCTCATACATACTCATAGTAGTACATTCTTCAGCTCTTTGAGTAATATGTATATCAATAAGGCCCCGTATACTGTAGTAAGTATGTACATACATATGTATTTATGTATACCAAAAAAAATTAAATTAGTATTTTCTGTTGATTTAACATTTCTTCAATTGGAAACAAAATTTTTATATTTCTAATTTTGCATAAAGTCTTCAAATTATTCCTACTTAATTATGTTATAATGTCTGTGAACAAAGTTACCTATAACAAAATTATCTAAAATCAAGTATAACCGATAAAATTTCTAAATATATGAATTTGCTTTTGGATTATTGTGATCTATTTTTAGTGTAGTACAATAGTATAATAATATAAAAATATATATAGTTTTTTTCCCCCATGCAAAATAATATAATATTTATTGTATTTTGCTAAGAACTTAAATTATCGTGGATTTGTGTTTTGTAGATTTTCTCAGAGTTTGGTGGATATGAGACTTTGATAGATTTGGTTTTTGTTGGTTTCTTATTCATAACAAGTTTCTAGTTTGTTTGACATACATTACAGGTTACTGTACCTTTATATACTTTGTAGTTTTGCGATTTATATGTTGTTGTCATTTGTGTTGTTGATGTTTTTTTATGCAGTCATAACTTATAACTGCTTATCGCACCTCTAGAATATACACACATAATACATAATAAAAAATATAACCAGCAACCAAACAAAACAAAAAAAAAAAAGAAAATTGCCATATACTCATACATATAGGTATGTATGTATGTATGTATGTCAGTAAGTTATTTAGTTTATATTTATTGTTGATTTTCTGTTGTTATACAAGTATTTTAAGAATTATAGTTGGAGCACAAATACCAAAAAATAAGAATACTTTTACACTTAGACTGTTATAGAAGTTACTAAGGATGTCGGCATATCGCTTGGCTCATGCCATCAAATTTTTTTCGTGTGACAGATAAGTTTGTTCCAAAACTCTTGACTTTTCAGTAAAAGAACCGTCGCGGGAACTGTTAAATGACATCAACTACGATTATGATTTGCTTAAAAGAGTCATAACTGTTGACGAGACATAGGTATATGGCTATGAAGTCGAAACCAAAGCCCGAAGCCAAAGCGAGTCAGACTCGTACACGAAGGGTTTCGTACGAGATTGTAGTTTGTATGGGAGGTACTCCCTCTAGTGGTCCGATTTTACTGATTCTAACAAATATGCAAATCTATACAGACGCGATTTTAAAAACTTATTGTGTCTAAATTTCTGTTGAATATTGAAAAAAAAAAACAAAAAAGTTTTTCGAATAAGAACCTGATTTTTAATGCTGAGTTTGTATGGGAGGTACCCCCCGTAAATGGTCGATTTGGCTGATTCCAACAAATATATAGCCCCTATAACAGAAACTAATAGTATCTAAATTTCAGTTCAATAGTCCAAAAAACAAAAAAGTTTTTCTATTATAAGAAGAACATGAATATTAAAGGGGGGTGTGTGTGGGTGAGACCCTCCCACTTGATCCGATCAAACTGAAATTTTGGACACTATAAGTTTCTAATCCACAACCACCAACCAAGCAAATTTCAAGATCGTGGGGTTATTGGATCGTATAGCTGCTATACAAACCAAAAAGTTTCTTGTATGGCGACCCCTTTAAGTTTTTGAAAATATTCTAGTTTTAGTATTTGTTACTGATGCGTGGATAGAACTACATATTCAACTCTGTAGGTATTACAGTTCATGAGATATGACCCAAGGATGGACTGACGGACGGACAACGAAGTCTCTGCAATAGGGTTCCCTTTGAATTCTGCGGCGCGAATGCTCTGTTCCAAGTGATCAATTGTTTGGGGATTGTCGGCACAAATTTTATCTTTCAATGCACTCCATAGAAAAAAAAAAAAGTCCTGCGGTATCAAATGGCAGCTGCCATTGTACATTGTCAAGGCGGGCTAATTACACAGTTGTTGAATCTTATGCGCAGCGGTATGGTAAGTTGTGCTCTCTTGTTAATCGAGATCGATATCTTCCAATTCCTTCCACAAAAAGTCAGTTATCATGTCTCGTTAGTGTTAACCATTGCTAGTCACGGCGCGAAAAGGAAGATCCAATGACGCCACCACTCTAATATCCGCACCACACAATGGACTCGAGCTGAATGCATAGGCTTCTGTACGTGTGGATTTTCCGTTTTCCAAATTCTGCAATGTTGCTTATTTACGTAGCCGCCAAGTTAAAAATGTGCTTCGTCAGAAAAGATAATTTTTCTTGCAAAATCTGAGTCCGTTGAACTCATTCGAAGTCCACTCAGGGCGGCCAACATTTGATTCAAATCATTTGCCATACTTAATCGGAAGATATACTCTATGAAAATCGGACCCGCTATATAGTATAAAGGGATCTGTGAAAATTAGCCCAGCCAATGACTTGCTTTACTAATTTAGTGAATTTTATTGTTGAATGTTTTTCTAAACAATAAAAAAGCAATTAAATGCTTCAATTACCGTTTAATATTTGTCGACCTATGGATACTAATCACGTATCCACCTACACACGAGCACTCACATACATACAAACACACACACACACATACAATTACATACGCATATTAACGAATACAATATACTTTCTATAATTTAGTGCATGAACAATTAAATTTAGCTCCCAGCTTCATTGACAAATACGCAACATCATTTATTCATTGAAAGTTTTTCTTTTTGTTTGTATTTCCCCTCACCTCCACCCCCCCTTTTTTTTCTTGTTTTCTCTTAATTGTTTACCAATTTAAGCAATTATAAACATATTTAGTATTTTTAACTATAATTCGTATTATGTTTGTTGTTATTGCTTGATATTTTTATGATACAAATAACTTACATAGAGAGATTCCCCCTATAGTTTGTACAATATTAAGAAGATTGGGAAAATAGTCTATTAAACTATGAGCCTATGTGAATGTTGATCTATCAGCTTATGAAATGAAAGCAATAATATATCTAGAAATGATTGAAAAAAGATCTAGTGTTCTTCAATTTAAAAGACATCATCATTATTTTTAAGATGTAATTGAGTTTTCTTGGAATACACACAAGACACATTCTTATTGTGTCACATTATCAGATAATCAGTTTATACTTATATTCAAAATGACTCATAAAAATCTCTCTCTCTCTTTCTCTCTCTCTTTCTCTTTATTTCTTCTTAAGGAATTAATCAAAAAGAGATTGGTAAACTTTGTAAAGTTCATTAAATTTACAACTTTTTAGTCTTTATTGTAATACTATTCTACTTTTTCTGATGTGCCCAACGAAAAACTTTTTATATTGAATATATGTATGAGTATTAGCACTTAAGATAAATATAATGTGATTGATTTGAACACACACACACATAGTAAAATATGTACACATGAATGTTACAAAAGTTTCAAGAAATAATAAAAAAAAAAATGCTGACCATATATAAGTTAATTGTTATGACTACAAAATTGAAATCAAAATTTTACTCATATGACAATATTTTCCCAATATTTTTTATTAAGAAAACGACAAACAATTAAATATTAAAATTCAATGAAAACTCACTCACTCACAAGATCTTCATGCTGAAATTCATTCGTTCTCATACATAACTACATACTTAGTATATACAAATCGGTCGGTTTCAAATGACTTTGCATTAGATCAAAAATATAGATCGTTTTGCCGATTTGTTGTATGTGGTTTCAATTGACTGTTCTATATATGAATGAGTAATTGGGTAAATGCACTGTGAATGAATGAACGAATGAATGACTAATGTTATTATTAAGCATGCAAATGTAAATTAAGTACTATTCTCTTATTACAATATCATACAGAAAAGAAAACAAAAAAAAAAAAAAAAATGAAATAAGTGAAGATAAACCACTGACTTTGCTCTCTTCATCATCATCATATTATTATTATTATTATTCTTATTATTATTATTATTTTTATTTTTTAATAATTTACATACATAAATTCAGTATTAAGTAATATTTTTTTTTGCATTAATAAAACAAGTAAAAAGAAGGTTAACTTCGGCTATGTGATTGAGCATACAAAAATATTACATTGCTGATTTTACTTATGTTTAGGTTAGAGTCAGTACACATACAGCATTTCAACACTGAGACCGAAATATTTATATGACAGCTATGCGATCTAGTAATCCTAGTGAAATTGAAATTTACATGATTGGTTTACCAAAAAAAAAATTTCAGTTCGATAACACAAAACACACAAAAGTTTTTCAATTATATAGATATAATAACATAAATTCGAATTTTGATTTGTATTAGAGGTATACGGTCCTGTTATCATAAGATCTTGAAATTACATAGTTGAGAAATATTGTTCAGAAACTGATAGTGTTCAAATTTCAGTTAGATAAAACAAAAAAAAAAAAATATAATCTATGTAGTGTGCCTCACCATTATAAGCATAGTATGGAAGTGAAACTTCTTTAGCGAAGGGAGAACGGAAAATCCGCACGATATCCATTGCATGACCAAAAAATGACTTTTGAGTTTGCGCCAAACCCATCATTAGGCCATATTATTTTAGAGAAAACGAAACAGTCGATGGGAATCGATATCGATGGATGTTGGCTCATTATATCTGCCCGCAAATGCATGAAAAAGGTCTGGACCTCTGATGTAAAAAAGGGGACAATGGCTAGACAACCAAATCTCCAGATTTCACCCTTTCAGACTTCTTTTTGTGTTTTATTTAAAAAGCAAAGTATACGCCAGCAAGCCTCAGACCAATGTTGAGCTCAAGGCAAACATTCGTGCCAAAATCATCTCTATATCACCCGAGATGCTCGAAAAAGTAATGGAAAACGCAAAAAAAAGGTCAATAAATGAGGCCACTTAATTGATCTTGAATCAAAAACTAGTCTATATTAATTGCAAAGGACACAAATTAAATCAAAAATAAATCATATAAAACGGTTGGATTTATTTGTTATTTTTACTATGTACAATATTATAATAATTTTTTTGTAATTTAAAATAATTTCAGTTGTAGGAAAGCTTATTGTTTTTATCTTTGTCATGCATTCAGTTTGCAATAAAAAAGAAAAATTCCGTTTGAACTTCTGTGATTCACGCTCGTATTATGTATGACTACATAATAATAAATAAAAATTTATAATACAAGGCACAACAAGATACCGATATATGTAAATATGTACAAGTAGATCATCTCGAACGATAAAATTTTATATATTTTTTATTTTTTTTTTAATTAACAAAAAAAAAAAAGAAAGATTGATGAAATTATGAACTGGTATTAACCATATAAAAAGAACGAAATTTCGTTTCATCAGAACTTCAATACTTTCTATGTAGAACTTTGACCAAACTATAGTTCAACAATTAATAATAATTTTCTTAAAATTTATTTAAATAAATGTATACAAAAAATATAGAACTTGATTAGTGGTGATCAATCATCCGATCATTTTTGTCAACCAAATTTTAGTTGCACTATGAATTCAAATTATTTAATGAAACAAAGTCTTTTCTATAAACATTTTCCATTGGCTACTAAGTGAAGAACTCTATACTTCTATACTCTATATGTACTATATTACTATAATCCGTTTGTCTATTGTTTTCTTATTCGCTACTCATTATTATATTGAACAATTATCACCTAGACAACAAAGCAACGACAACGACAAACAGATTGTGTGGTTTAGTATGTGAAATGTGTATCAGGGTTATGGGAAGTTGTTGCGCCCATTGTAACCAATATATGGCAGATAATTAAAAACTTTTAGTATAGAAATTTTACCAGACTAGCAATGAACTATTGTATATTTGAGACTCTTGACTAAGGTTTTTGGATGCTACTTTTCTTGAAAATATGTATCTTTAAGAGTTTTTTTTTTCCATTGGAAATCTTTCTTAAGCACGGCGGTTACATGTTAAACGAGAGAAGACAAGGCCAGTACAAACAAGTAAGAAGTTTAACTTCGACTATACCGAAGTTGATGTACTCTTCACGCATCGCCTACGCTTTTGTGATAGAGCATTCAGAAATATTTAATTATTGATTTGACTTATGTTTAGCGTAGATGTAGCCAGTACGCATAGAACATTTCAACACTGAGACCGAATTATTTGTATGGGAGCTTTACGATCCAGTAATCCTTGGGTCTTGAAATCTACAT
Source organism: Amiota minor (assembly GCA_037043295.1). Lineage (NCBI taxonomy): Eukaryota > Metazoa > Arthropoda > Insecta > Diptera > Drosophilidae > Amiota > Amiota minor. The sequence goes on from JBAMAW010002395.1 coordinate 26,207, forward strand.
GGTTGTTGAATATGGATCAGATGCTTGTACAGTTCAAATTTAAGTTCGATTACACAAAAAATAAAAAGGATTTTCTAATAAGAACTTGAATTTAAATGGTTCGTTTGTGTGGCAGGTTCCCTCCTTTGTGGTGCGATCAAATGGAAATTTCGACAGTATAATTTTCTGATGTATAGCCACCAACTACCTAAATTTCAAGATCGTGGGATTGCTGGATTGTATAGCTGCCATACAAATCAAAATATTTCTTGTATGGGGCGCCCTTTAAATTTTTGAAAATATTTAAAGTTTATTATTCGTTGTTGATGCCCTGATAGAAATACACATTCTCTGAAAATTTCAACTCTCCAGCTATTACGGATCATAAGATATGATCCGAGGACGGACAACGAAGTCTCTGCAATAGGGTTCCCTTTGGTACCCTTTGGGTCCAGAATATTTAAAGTTTAGTATTCATTGCTGATGCCCTGATAGAAATACACATTTTCATCAATTTCAACTCTCCAGCTATTACGGTTCATAAGATATGACCCGAGGACGGACAACGAAATCTCTGCAATAGGGTTCCCTTTGGTACCCTTTGGCACCAGAACCCTAAAAAAGGGGACTATCTTCACAGATTATTATATAACCTATATATCAAAGCTGAACAAAAGTGTCTTCAACTCTTAAAATTAATCATAAAATATAACAAAGTTATAAAACAGAGATCAACACATTCATAGTAACCCTCTTTATTGACAATGTGCTCCTGACTAGGACAGTAGCAAGCCAGCGCTCCTCACTGACTCTCTTTACAATACATTCTAAATATCTTGTAACTACCTAACAGACTTAATTTGCTGACTTGTTCACTGGAACACGAAAAGGTCAATAGTTGATTTTTCCTTGCTTTCCCTTATTATTGCTTTGGTTAGCCTTTGAAAATCTTTCCACGATAGATATAATTAAGTGTCGCTGTCATCGTCATCGGTCACTTTGTGTTTTGTTTTGTTCATTTTAAGGTTTAATTGTAGCAATCATGATAGAGTGATACATTTTTATACTCATAACGTAGTGAATTGCATTATAAGTTTGGCATGAAGTTTGTAACAGACAGAAGGAGACATCAGGGATCCCATACAGTTGATATACTCTTGATCAGCTCGATGAGACGAGTTGACTATGCTATGTTCATATGTCCGTCTGTATGTCTGTATGTATGTAGTTTTCACACTAGTTCCTCAGTTTTTGAGCTAGACATCTGATTCTTGACGAAGTTTTGTTTTTCTTTTTACCAGACGCTGTCGGAACCAGCCGACTCGGACCATTGCAATTTGGATACTATAAGTGTCTGAGCCAAGGCCAACAACAAAGTAAATATCGGTACTGGGTCGTATTGCTCCCATACAAACGCAGTTGCAAATTCATGTTTTTATTCGAAACACTTTTTTCTTTTTTATATTATTGAACTGAAATTGAAACAGTCAACCGTGTAGATTTCAAGACCCTAGGATTACTGGATAGTAAAGCTCCCATACAAATATTTCGGTCTCAGTGCTGAAATGCTGTATGTAAACTGACTCTGCTCTAAGCATAAGTCAAATCAATAATGAAATATTTATGTACGCTAAATCACAGGAACTTAGGCAAAATCGTTTTCTAGGGGTTCGTGAAGAGTAACCTTCCTTCCTTTTGAAAACCATACATCTTTCATAGAACGTTTGTGAATTTATTATAAACAATTCAAGTCTTTTGGCTAAAAACATCTGACGTATTCGCAGTGAAGCTTCGGTCACTACAACATTGAGTAAGGCCCTACATGCCTGGATACGGCTTATAGAATTTGTTTTAAATGCAAAACTGAAGCAATGACATGGCAGGACAATAAAGCCAAAATGATGATTCGCAATAAGGACCTACACACATAATTGGGGGAAAAATTTGGGGTTCATATAGTTAAGCCCAAACAAAATGGTTGTGGAACTTCAAATGATGGGAATATTGAATATTATTTTCATAAGTTGTATTGTTTATATTGGAGTTTGATGAACAGTTTTCACATTATTTTGATAACTCTCTCTTAGAACTTCAAAAGTTTTGTGAAAGAACTACTTCATTGTACATGACCAGATATCCTTGGCATCCCATGTCAGCGACAGTACATAAATTTTTGATTCATGGATCACAATTTATAGAAACTTCAGTACTTCCCGTAGGATGTCTTGGAAAAAAAAGCCATCCGAAGCAAGTAACAAATATTACAAACGCGATAGAATATCATATGCCAGGCAAAACAACCGTCAAAATAATATCACTGGGCAATGGACTCATCAGATCCATTTTTATCAAATATCTCTATTAAGAATGGAAATAATAAAAAAAAGATACCGCTCCATCAAGATTTAACTACACTTTTAGAATCCACAACTCTAATAAATAATTACAATATTGAAATAGAGAATTAAGAATCTGATGGGAATGATGAATTTTTATTTATTTATTTATTTATATAATGCTAACTTAAAGTTAAAACTAGAAGTTAACAGAAAATTAGCCATGGCTGCCAGGGCCTTTAGCTAATAAAGATATATATTTAAATAACAATGATGATAATAATAATAATAATAATAATAGTGACTAAATAAGTGCTTAAGTTTAAGTTTAGAGTTTATTAGAATTAAGTGTTAATGGTAATTAGTCAATAAATTTGCATAATACTTATTTGCAATTGCATTACAAAGAAAGAAACTACTTTCGGAGGTGGGTGGATTTGTATGGGAGGTGAGTGAAGGTGTGGTCCAATGTGCCAAATTTCAATGCTTTATTTTTGGAGTTTATGGCTAAAAAGTTATGATTAAGACGCTTTTGAAACTCTTTCAGAATTAAAGCCTTCTCTAGTCTCAATATTTCTGAAACTGTTATCATTCGATTTCCATTATTTACAATACAACAATTTCATCAACAATCCTTCTTCATGTTCTTTGTATGGAAACAACTCTTGACCATCTTCGATAACCATTTTATTGAAGCCTTAACCTTCAATTGAGTGAGCAAGTTGTAAAAGTTCATGTCAATTGAAAATCGTGGATTTCAACAACTTCTGGCTAACACAGACTTCGCTTCAACATCCAAAGGATAAATATAAATAAAATAAATATACCAAACTGAACGCATGAAAATATCTTCCAGCCACACATTACATCAATAGAACCCGCATCGGTTATGTTCAAAATCCATCGTTAAAAGTGCCCAATATAAGTAGTAAGTCTTGAAAGTATAAAATATATCCTGATCCATGGGCTGTAGTACTACCTAGGTATGTTGTATGAGTATGTTACGATTTATTATTAGAGGAAAAAAAAGGCCACCTTTATGTTAGGATGGTTTAAATAAAAAGAAGGGCAAATTTTAATTCTGTTTCTTATTTTCGTCTTTAATTTTTTTTTTTTTTTTTTTTTGTTGTTTCCGATTTGATATGTACTATTGTTTTCCTACATCTTATATCTTAAATATAAAAGAAAACACTAAGTACATTTTTAACAATAAGAGGGGAAAGGCAGTGGACAATATCGAACATTTTCTTGCGTCGTTTTTAGTTCATTCACTTTTATTTTCCATTTATCAAACCAATTGCAAGCTTTGTCTTTAATTAATACAGATAAAATTTATTATAAGTTTTTATGTTATAAATTTTCACTGCATTCAAATGAAATTTAATGAATTTATTTTAAAAATTGTTTATTGTTGTTTTAATAAATTTTTAAATTTTAAACAATAAAATGGTCTCAAATTCGTCAGCATATTAGACCCCGTGGTCATCTTAAACGGTGGCTAGGTATACGAGTACACAGCAACAACCATGATGGAGAAAATAAAATAATAGTTTGCATTTTAGATTTCTTTTTTCCAACCATAATCTCATCTTATTAATCATTTGAAAACCATTTATATCACTTAACAAAAAAAACTTTCGCTTTCCTATTATTGTTAATGATTTATTTTGATAAATTTTCATTAATTAATTAATTATTAAAGTAATTTTCTCTTATACGTAACTTGCATTGAGCAATTTGGTATTTGATGTTTTTGTTTTGTAAAAATCTTCTTTAATTTTTTTTAGTAGTTTTGTTTCAATTACAAAATATACATTTCTACTACTTTGCTTATATTTAGTTTTAGGTTTCTAATATACAATATTATAGTTTTTATGAGTTATTTTTGTATTTATCGATGACGACATTTTACAATTAAGATAAAATAACAGATTTAAGTACATTAATTCTTAGAAAAGATATTGTAGAAAAAACCAAACCATATGTCTATAACCTAAATTAATTTTCAATACATATTTCATTCAAGCATAGCATTTTTAATGAAACCAAATACTTACCATATTAGTGTTTCATATGAAAAACTATGTACAATATTACAGATTAACACAACTAAAACAACTTAACAAAATTCTACAGCATCAGAATCTTTTAGTTAAAACAAGCCAAAAATGATTTAGTTTCATTATTAAAAGACGCTGCAAATAATTGGAGAAAACCGGATAAATATGAGATCCACTTTTAGTATTTCCTATTTCATTTCATTTTATTATTATTATTATTATTTTTTTTTTTTTTTTTGTTGAAGATATGAATCTATATACGTATGTACTTAGTACCTTATGCATATGAATGTGTGTGTGTGTGGATCATACTTGCACTACATGGAGCAATTTATGCAGACAAATAATAATAAAAACAATGCAACTCAACAACTCAATGACGACAAAAACAAAATGATTAAATTTCATAAGTGAAATGACATAAATGTTATAAAAAGAAAAAGTTGGAATATCACACTTACCGAAATAATTATGAATCCACCAGAGCTTTTCGTTAACTAAAATAATCGTATTTATCCTCCATACAAAAATTTCATTCATTTCGATTGCTAAGGTCGAAATGTTTATTGTTGTTTTTGATATATCCAAATGTCTAATTACGAATTCAAGGCATTTATTTTTATAATTTACAATTTACAAGTTGACCAACATATCTCAAAATTGTATCAATATTTGATAAAGTTACCATAGTACACTTATGTTCTTCGAAAATCCGAGAAAAAGGCGCTCGTAGCATTGAAAAGGCTTCATTTTTTGTTTAGCAAGTGTGCACATAAAGTATTATTTCCTGATTTAAAAAAAAAAAAAAAAAAATATTACCGAAACCAAGGAAAGGTTTGATATATACTATAGATCAATTTCAATGGGTAAGAAGTAGTTTACCAGCACAAATGCCACCGAAAGTATCAAAGGTCATCACTCCAGAAATCATCGATAAATTCCATCAAAACAATATTTGACGATTGGAGAATGATAGTTAGAGACTTGGCTGAGGCTGTAGGCAATTCAAGTAAGTGAGTACTGGAATATTTGGACATAAAAAAGCTATTCGCGCAATGGGAGCCGTAATTGCTCATACTCGACCATAAACGCAGCTGTGTGGCCACTTTAAAGGAGTCTTTGGCGACATTGAACCGCAATCCGAACAAGTTTTTGCACCTTGGATGAAATATTGATCGATCACAATAGAGCAAAGACCAAGAAAAAGTCAAAGCAATGGAGGTCTCTGGGTGAATATGCACCAAAGAAGTTTAAGGTGGGTCTGTTGGCCAACAAAGTCGTGGAGCCAGTTTTTTTGGAATGCACGCATTTTCATTTACATCAACTACCTTGAAAATAGGAAAACCATCACCGGCGAATATTATTTAAAGTTTTTGAACAAATTCGACATTCATTTGAAGCAAAAACGACTGCATTTCATAAAGAAAAAAATGGCTTTCCACCATGACAAAACCCATGGAAAAAGTCCATCAATTAAGCAACGAACTTCTAACCCATCCAGAATATTCTCCCTTAGTTATTCTTTAGCCCATTGCAGTTGTTTTCTGTTTCCAAATCTGAAGAAATAGCTTGGTGGTAAGAGATCCAGAATATTTTCCCTTAGTCCTCCTTTAACCCTTTACTGTTATTTCCTGTTTCCAAATCTGAAGAAATAGCTTGGTAGTAAGAAATCCAGAATATTCTCCCTTCGTCTTTCATTAGCCCTTTGCAGTTATTTCCTGTTTCCAAATCCGAAGAAATGGCTTGGTTGTAAGAGATTTGGGTCGAATGAAGAGATCATCACTGAAATACTATATGACTATTTTAAGGACCTTAAGAAAAACCATTTTTTTTGACGGTTTAACAAATTGGGATAAAAGATTGGAAAAGTGTATAAGAATATTTATGAGTTTTTGTATTTCCTTTTAATATGCAACACTCAACTTGAGAAATTCAAATGATTGAAATGAAAATTGTAACAATACTACGAGTATAAAAATATGTAGATATGTAAATATGCAAACAAAACAAGTTGGGTGTGAAAAGTGCGAGTAAGTTTCAGTGATCTGAAGTTACAATATTATTATTTTTCGATACGCGTAGAAACAATAGAATATGACAAGAAATGATGTTAAATTCAATTCAAAAACAAATAAAACAAAATGCATACTCGTATTACATACATGGGAATTGTTATTTCAATTTCTTCTCTTTTCAATTATTTGTTCAAATCAAAATTAAAATACTCGTATGTTGCGCTTTTCACATTTGAATGAATGAATCACCATTACCAAGTTCAATATGGCAGTTAATACTACTCTTAATAACATGGATATAAGTGTCATCTTACTTGAGCTGAAGGCCTACGATACCAATGCTCTGGTAATTTTTTAAGCTAGCTCATAATTTGTAATTATAAGGTAGCTTTTTGTAAAAAAATAAATAAATAAATCATCTTACTTCATCCTCTAATTTTTTTTTTTTTTTTGTATATATTGTTATGTACTTGTAATGGAAAACTTTGAAGAAAATAATAAAAATAATAGTACAACATATTTACATGAAAATAATTAAATAAATTTGTATGACCATGGACAATGGAAATAAACGGAGCCTGAAAATTTCCTCGCTGTATTAGCTTGTTACTTACCTATGTACTAGGTTTAACTTCAAGTTCATCCTTAGGAGCCAACACATTTATCAAAGCTTCAGTTCTGATTGTTTTGAACTTGATATGAAGTTTGTCAAGTGATATGCCTATAAAATGTTAGGGCCAAGTATTTCACAGTTTTACTTCTTGGAATATGTAGAATGAGTATCTTCGTTTATCACAACTAGAATACATGATGATCATAGTATTTATAAGCATTATTTCATCTCTTCATCCAATTCTCAATGATGATTTTATTACTTACACAAGAATCTACTTACTAAGTTGATCAGATCAAAGATTCCCAAACTGATCAATTTACTCATAGTGAAGTCAAATAAACTATTGTACAATATTATTTTTGTAAATCATAAAGTGCATTTTAAATCTTAATAAATAAAAAAGTTAGCTTCAGAACGCACCACGTCGCTCATTTTGAAGTGACATTAAATGAAAGTAAAGCAGAATAAAGAGAAAATGAAATATTTTACGTGCAACTCAAATAATGAGAAAAGGTTTATACTACTTATTTTAGAAATACTTAGTAAACGGAGAGAAATGCACAAAAGTAGATAAAGAACCTTATGAATAACAAACCAAATATCGACAGCATCTCAATCATTGCAACAATTGCTGTTGTTTGTGACAGAAGTAAAAAATTATAATCAAGCGGATATAATCATGAAGGTAAAACAAAAGTGACAACAATCGAAATAAACTTAAAGATACACAACCAAACCAAATACAAAAAAAAAAAAAAAGTATAAGTGATAAATTATTAAATAAAATTATTATTATTATTATTAGAGTAATTTATCCATTTATAATGTACAAATGTGAAAATTATAAAATGAGTATGTAAATCAATTTAAATTAACTAATTATAAAGATACAAATCAGAGTGCCTCAATCTGCTCAAATGCAATGCAAATTTAAGAATTCCAATCGTTTGCATATTGTTTTGTTCTCGACTGATGCAAACATTTGAATTTGGAGCAAATGGCTGTTGGTGTCGCCCACACAGTTGCATCGACATTGGTTGTATTATAAAGCTTATGATCGGTACAAATCTTCCTGAAGACAGTTCGTTTGTTACGCGATGTAAAGATGAAATTATAAAAATGCTCTTGCTGTAATAATAGTACGAGTATCTCTGTCACTTGTACTACTTTGGAATAAATTGTAGCCGGTTTATATTTTGTTTGACGGAGATGGCAATCAATTCCAGCTGAGATCTTAGCCACTTGTACTAGTTTAAAAGAAATGTGTAGTCGATATCACTGATGTTGACGTTGGAGTTTGCTTTCTAGTACCTGCTTGGTCAATTCCTTTATAAATTTACTTTTAATGGTTGCAATTTTCTCACAGAAATTCTTAAGTCATTTTATTAACGTATCAATTAGTCCGAGTTCTAGTATAAAAAAGCCAATCTTATCATTATAAAAATGATTTGATTCGATACTCATCTAGCAACCATTTTAGTGATTTTTGATCCTTAAAAAATTGTGCTACGATATTTATAGTTGAATATTGGTTACGATTATTACGAGGGTCGATAAATAAGCCTTTAGAAAAATATAGAAATATATTTTTTTTCGTAATTTTTTATTTATTTTTCAATTTAATCTCCCTTTAGCTCGATTCATTACTTTAAGCATTTTTCCAATTTAATTATCCCTTCCAAATAATAGGTTTTCTCAAGGTCCTCAAAATAGTTTGTTTCAGTGATGACCTCGACCTGAAGCCCAATCATCATTGCCCCTTGTGCCTTTCATAACAATTTCAGATTCTCCCCCTCAATCCTCTAAAAATAATAGTGCGTCCTTAACTACATCCCTCTCAGTAACTTCACCGGCGCAAATCATCACTTCTAATTCAATGTACATCTAATTTAACTTGTGCCAAATCAGCTGCTGCTTCTAATTTCCTTCCTGTTCTTATTGTGGTTGCTCGTCGCCATGTTTTCATTTCTATGTTTCTTACAACAGCCAAAATAAAAAAGTTAACGCAAATATTCAGAAATTTAATTTCTCAAACCCGCGAGATATTGCGTCTTTCAAGGTAAGTTTTCCCCAACAACATTTTTCCTACTATTTATGATGGAAAATTTTGGCCTGAGCATAATCTCAAAAAAAACTAATTTTGCCTTGTAGAAATCTTTCTATTCAATATCAAAATGTTAGAGGTCTCCATACCAAACTTGATATTTTCTATGGTGATAGTTTCTCCTTTGAAGCTGATATTATAGCGTTTTCTAAGACATGGCTTAACTCTTATATTCTTAGTAATGAAATTTCCGGTTCAAATTTTGTTATATTTAGGACAGATCGTTAACTTGTCAATTGGAACTGTTCAGCTAACATTGAATATATTTATGTGAAATTATTGTTGCGTCATGAATCGGTTTTTATATCATGTTCTTATATTCCGCCTAATTCTAATTCGGAAATTTATTTGAGTTATGCCAGTACTAAAAACTCAGTAATTAAGATTATTCGAGACCCTGACTCTTATATCGTGCTAAGCGATTTTAACCTCCCACTAATTTCGTGGTCCTCGAATCATCTAGTTCCTTCAGCACATTATTACCTGTTGGACCACTCTTTGTTTCTAATGAACTCTTTAGTTAATCATTGGAATAGATTACTTGATCTTGTGTTCAGTAATGATTCCGCTAGTACTTTTGTGTCAAGATCCCAACCTTTATGCCTTCCTGAGGATACTTACCATCCAACATTGGAAATATCCCTTTCATTAACCTGCTTCAGCCTTCACATCTGCATGTAAGCGATTGTTTTGTTTTTGCAAAGTGAACTTTACCCAACTGAATGTAATCTTTCTGGGAACAGATTGATCTTCTTGGTACAATTGCAGGATTTTGACTACCGCTATCATTTCTTTTTATGCAACGGTTTACAATATTTTTAATGCCTAGAGGACACATTCTAAAAAAAAAATAGAAAATATTAAGTCGAGGCTATATAAAAAATTCAAGAGCACTGGCTCTTCTATTACTTGTGCGTATTTTTGTGTAGCCCGGGCAAAATGTCTTTCATTAAGTAGCCTTTGCTACAATAAACTAACTCTCACGTTGTAGACTGCAATTTTCGCGTCACCCTAAGCGGTTTTATAACTTTGTGAATGCAAAGCGCAAATCACCTTTAGTTCACTCGTCTTTTAGACGAGCAAGCCTTATGTGATTTAGGTATTGCAGACGTGTTTGTAAATATCCTTTAAATCCACTTATTTCTCTGAATCATATGTACATTGACAACCATTACACATATCCCATTTTCCAATGTCACCACATTGCTTCTCCTATAATTGGGGAAGAGTGTCTTTTTATGAATTTGAAATCTTTGAAATTCACTTACTCACCCGGTCCAGACAAAATACCGAGTTGTCTACTTCAGTCCCTTGCTAAGCCTTTATGTAAGCCGCTCCCGAAACTATTCAATTCATCACTTCAGAGCGCATCTTTTCCTTATATCATGAAGGAATAAAGGTATTGTTCTTCTACATTTAAAAGGCCACAAAGCTGACATATCCAATTACAGAGGTAATGCAAAACTTTCGGCAATTCCAAAGTTGTTTGAAAAAATGATAAAGCTGCTTTATTAAAAGATGGTCTAAAGAATTTAATGATCCCTTCACTACCAAGATTATTTTTATCTCTGTAGTCCGACTAGTAACTGACATGTTTGGAGCCCCCAATATAAAAATAGAGATCGCATTGATTCGTTATTTAAGTGATTCCTTCGTTTTGCACTTCGTGGCTTAAATTGGGACCCCAGCGTACATTTGTCATAATACTTTAGGAGGCTTCTTTTTTTAGATGTCCCATCGTTGAAAAATCGCCGAATAACTCTAAGTATAAGCTTTATTCACAAACTTATTATCGGTACTGTTGATTCGCCAGTGTTTTTGAGTCATCTTAGATTCTGTGTTCATAGTCGTACAATTAGAAATTTCATTCCTTTAGCTATAGGTACATGTACACCTAACTATGCCCTACATGATACTTTCCGAGTAATAACTTCTATTACGTCCTCGCGCCTGAGATCTCTCCCTTTGCGTTTAATATCATCATGCTTCTTTGCCTTCGGGAATTGGAACAAACTGCTCCTTGATGAAATAGACGTCGCTCATTAGAACTCCATTCATGTCTATTTAGCTAGATTATACGTCTCTGAGTGCAAATGCCTGTGTCCTTAGCTTGCAAATAAATTTCCCAGACTGGTCAGTGATTAATTTTAATTTTTGAATAATTAAATAATAATAGAAAAATTAAAATAAATATATAAATCTCTAGCCATTTCTTCAGATTTGGGAACAAGCAATATGTATTTGCATTGGACTAAATTTGAAGAATAAGCTGGATGGGGTAGCACTTCGCAGTTTAATTTATAGTTTCTTTCCGTGCATTGTCATGGCGGAAATGTACTTTTTTCTTCACCACATTCGGTCGTTTTTGCCGATGTCGTATCTATAAAACAGCTCTGAATAATATTCATCGGTGATTGTTTTACATTTTTTAAGGTATTTGAAGTGTATGACACCGCGTGCATAAGAAGAAAAACTGTTGCCATAGCCTTGTTGGCCAACAGACCCTACTACTTTGGTGTATGTTCGCCCGGAGAAGTCCACTGCTTTGACTTTTTCTTGGTCTCTAGTGTATTGTGATCGATCAATGTTTCGTGGTCACACAGTGACCGAGTATGAGCAATCACGGCACCCATCGTGCGAATAGCTTTTTCATGTCCAAGTATCCCTGTAAAATGTGATGCATCCACTCAATTGAGATGCCTACAAATTCAACCACCTCACGCACTATCAATTTCTGGAGTGACCATCTCTTCTTGACAAACTGAACGTTTGGCATCACATGTGCTGATACGACTACAATAGAATTCAGTAAACTACTTCTTAACCATTGAAATTGATACTGCACTGTCACCATAGTATTTATCAAGCCTTTCCTTGGTTTCGGTGATGGCTTTTTTCTCAAAAAACAATGCTTGTTGAGCACACAAAATCTAATTTTTTGGGTCAATATTAGTGAGACTTCAAGAGCAGATTAGTGATGAACTAAACTAAAACAAAAAAGAAAAGAAAAGTAATCGATGCTACGAGCGCCCTCTCACGGATTTTCTAAGGACTTATTCATCGAACTTTGTATTCCGTTATATTATTAAAACCGGCAATTCTTGTATATACACTTGTATAAGTTTTATATAAATTTATTTCGCGTATTTCGGAATCGGCTGTAACGATTTGGACTATAAGTGTCTAACCCATATTCGCCATACGCTTACTAGGAGGGATACCTCCCATACAAATCCAGATTCGAATACATGTTCTTATTAGAAAAACTTTTTTTTTTTTTTGTTTTGTATTTTCAAACAAATGTAAGCATATTAAGTGTCTGACACATTCACCAACCGTGTAAATTTGAAGACTCTGACTGGCTCGTTGGCCCAGAGGCTAGTGCGCTGGGCTGACATCCCAAGAGTCGCGGGTTCAATTCCCACTTAAGGCAAGTCTGGTCCTGCACTTTTCTAATTTCCTCCTTTCCTTTATAACTTTCTCCTGAGCTGAAGGTCTCTGTTGCTATTGCTCATACTAAATACTAGGTTATAATTTGTAATTATAATCTTAGGTCTAATAAATAAATAAATTTGAAGACTCTAAAATTAGTAGGAGGTGTACTTCTCACACAAACCCAGATTCAAATTCATTTTCTAATAGATAAACTTTTTTTTTATACCCGAACAAATCTCGGTTGGCCACTACTTAATGTTTCATTTAGAAAGGAAAAATGAAATCCGATACTACTTATAATTATTGAATTTGAAATGATTATACAAGTACAATTTTTTAAAATTAATTCATTTATGAACAAATAATATTATTGGTTTTGGGATTTCCGGAACAAAAAATGTCCGGATATGAATTTTTAAAGGCTATCAAAGAACAAACATAAAATAAAACTCCCTATACATCTATAAGAGGGTTTTTTCTAAGGGTTACTTTGACCTTTGAAAATTGAAGTCCAGAACAAATCTAGAAATCTGATTTTTATGTTTTTCTCAATAAACCAAAAGTAAAATCAAAATCTATAAAGAATAATATTCCAGACCTCTCTAAGCCAATATAGGGTAATATTAACTTATAAGTTTATCATCATCTCACAATCTAAACAAAGAGGTTGGTCCGTCGCTTTTAATGTGCAGGTGTTTTTATAATTTTTATATTTAAGGCAATAAAATTAATAAGTATGTGAATTTTTATTTTGATATTCAAGGTTCTTCGTTTAGATCTTATCTTTACAGACTATTATGGAAGATGAGGAATTACAAAGTATGCCAGTGCCAGCACCGCGTCGCACTTATCTGGACTTGCCGACATCCGCTTATGAAAACGTTGCCATCGAATTGAATAAAAATAAAAATGGCAATCACGAGAACAAAGGGCAGCATGAACCTGAACCAGAGTATCAATCCGATGTTAATGAGAATGTAACCAATTGTGAGGTAATATACGCAATGCCTACACCAATGCCACGTCCACGTAAAGCTTTACAAGACAAAGATCGGGCTAGTGGCATAGCCTATGAAAATGCAACTGTCAAAGATGGTAAAGTTGAACTACATGCAGCTGTTGCTAGTTCCACTGATAAGACTGTGAAGGGGCCAGAATTACCGCCAAAGACCTTTTTAACGGTCGAACGTGAACGTGAACGTCAACGCAAACTACGTCATTCCATTTCAAGCGAAGTGTCGACAACCAGCAGCTATACCATTGGTGATAATGAGTTTTCCAACATGGATACCAAATCTGCATCGAATGCAACGCTTAATTCTTCGATAGCTGACTCGAGTGACGGTTCTGAGACCAATAAATACAAGTCGCCATCACCCCGGTATGTAGAGATGGGTAATTATAAGCCTGTATATGCGATGCCCTATAATACTATTACCGCCACAACTGCAACCACTACCACCAACACCGGCGAAGATGCCGATGAAACAGATAGAGATTCAATTTCCATAGGCTCACCCGTAACGAGTCTTGACTCGGATGACAAGTAATTTACGATTTTTTATTTCATGTGGTGGTAGAGTTAGCTTTTCAATTTATCAGGAATATTCCCAAAAACAATAACATACTCGTATCAATTAACTTTTTGTAGATTTAAATTTGAAATCATAATTTCTAAAGTTTTAGATCTAAAAAACTTCACATCCTTTTCTAATCCTGAAAATCTAACATTTTTTTTTTTTTTTTGTTTTACAAAACTCAAATTGTTTTAACACAATTGAAACCTTGAATAAGCGAAGGTCTAATTTTCTATACATTACGCACCAATATTTATTTTTATCTGCACGATCCTTTATTAATTTCTTCCATAGTCTATTAAAATGGAACTTTATTGTATTTCTTGCGCTGCATATTTGATTTCCGTTTAAGCGAACGGAAATAATTCAATAGAGTGACAGCTGACATGGTCCCAATTTAAAATAAGGCTGCTTTCTAAAAATATGCTGCAGAAGATCACATCTTGAGGGTCATTTACATCATACGACTCAGTTGTTGTTGTTGTCGTCAAATGATGACAAAAATAGAATCGAACAGGAATGATAAATTCACAGATGTAAAGAAGCATTGGATGCCAAGTAACTTAGTTATTCAATTCAGTATTCTCTGGAAGCTGAATGTGTATACTTCTTTTAATATTATTACCTATTATTATGGATTTACTGTTTTAAATACTAAAAAACGCATTTTGGTTGGTGTACTGATTGGGCTTTAGATTATAAGTTTGTTAAGTTGACTGCCAACATCCTATTCCCAAATTTTTACAGTGATCTGCTAAAAAGCTTGGCTGGTACCTCAAAGTTGCTTACGAAGTCAATTGGCGAACGTGTTACCCAGAAGGCTAAGGATGCTAAGCAGGTATTGAACAAGAATTTGAAAACGTCAACAGACCGTCTAAGTAATCTCAGCGTTGAAACGACGAGCAGTCTTAAACGATTTGGAACAAACTTATCCACTCTTGGCTCCAGGGACAAGCCTATGTCATCAACAGGGCTCACAAACACTCAAGGATCCTCGACAGCTTTTTATTGTGAACGCCCACAGACAATGCCACCCAATAATCAGGTATTTGATACAATAACATTCAGCAGCCCTTTGAATTCTTCAAAAATGGTGGGTGGCGCCACTATGGACTTAACTCAGGATATTGGGCAGAATGATAACTCATACGAGGTGCCACGCAATGTTAATGTGCCACCGGCTCGTCCACCATCACGTTCTGCAAAGGTGCCAACATGTAATGAAGCGTTGCGTCATCGACGCAGCGATTCAAATGCTGCCTCTCAGGCAGTCACTGCCATATCAAAAAGTATTGCCATAGAGGCCGCCAAACTGGTGCGCAACAAACAAGAATCGTCTTCGAAAAAATGTAACGAATACTCGGATTCTTCCCTAGATTCCATGGACATACCATCACCACCAATGCCCAACTATCCTCCTCCTGCGTTTCCTAAATTAAATCAGCATTTGGCGCCAATTCCACCGTTGCAGACACTTCATAAGCGTACCAAAAATTATGAAGAGATTGAGCTACGAAACGCTGCTGCCGCTAAAGTGTTAGATAATTCAGAGATTCCGAATTCTTTGCGTCCAAAAGTAGACTCTGCTGAGCTACATCAGTTGAATATGGCAGCTGCCGCAGCGGAACGCGAGCAGTCTTTGCTACTGCGTACAAAAATAAGGGAAGCTGAGGCAAGAACGCCTAAGCCAGAGCGCAGTGAATCTTGGGAGTTTTATGCCGACGATGACAAAGATAATGAAGAAGCGAACAAAAAATACTCTCCCTCGGAGCCACTGTATATGAATAATGAGGCTACTTATGGTAAGCTTTTTGAAATGGCTACAGTCAACAAGGATGTGCTAACACCACAAACAGATCTCGCTAGTATAAGAGAAGAACACGATGGCAATGAAGATTTACGGTTTGTATTGAATGATAGTAATGAGGACGGCGCAGTAGGCGGTATTGGAATCACAGGTGTTATGCCACCTAAGGAAATCCTTAAGGAGTTTGATCCATTGTCCCGCAAATCAATGTCAAACTTTGCTATGAAAGACCAAGATAATTTGCTATTACTAGCCCAATTACTTGAAGAAGAAACATATGGTGTCATAAACCGAAATGGTGGCGAAGATGATCCAGCCAGTGAGGGTACCTCTGAAGAAGACAATGGTAGTGTCAAACACCTAGCGACAAAAGTCGAACAGCAGCAAAGAAAAAGTAGTGGTAGCATAACTTCAAGCAAGGCATCCGGTAAACAAATTCAAATTGTGCATCAGAATGCCCAATTGCTATCCGATAGCATGGAGAACATGTTAGATGAGCAGGCTAAACAAGCACGTGAGAAACCCTATTTATGTAGACTTGAGGAGAGGACAATAACTGCTCCAGTAGACTTGTCAAAGGTTGCTCGTAAACGTACAAATTGGTTTGTTGATCAGTCAGCCAAAACTCTGGACACAACGTCCAAAGAATTAAATCCATCTGATAAACATGTTAATAAGCTGAACATTGAAGGCGACTGTCCACCCCCATACACGGAAACTATTGAGAATGAACAACAACCAAATCAAGCCCAAACCCAGTCGCAATGCAATGAGACGAAACCATCGAGTTCAATAGCCACTTCTCTGGCATCACGTTTAAATCCTAAGAATATGTTCTCAAATGTCAAAATACGCGTGGATGCGCTCAAGCGTAAAACAAGCTTCCGCACATTACAGAAAAACGGAGATGTCAAGGTTGCGTTGCAAATGGTGCCACGGCCAAGTCTATCACCGAAGTTGGTGCGTCATGAGGGTCCACTTATACGTTTTCCATCTGGTGTCGTCGAAGACATCCTCAATGAAATGCAGAACCGCAAGGGAATACTACGTGAGCGTAAGTTTTTAACATTTCTTGAGCAGGATATGAAAACACTTAAGGAATCGATACCATTGGATCATATCACGACTCTACAATGTGTGAGCAACAATCGCATTACGGACAACTCTACTCAAATTTATTGTTTCGAAATTACAACATCCGTTCCAAAGAATGGCGGTGGCGGAATGGGCAGCAGTGGCTCCAATAGTCTTTGTGGCAGCAATGGTAACCTGCAATTGATGTCATCCAATCCGAATTTAATTATGACTAGTGGTGCCTCGGGTAATTGCAAACGCCAACGTGTCACCCATCTGTATGGCGTTGGCAAAGAGAGCGAACGGTAAGTTTGCATAATATGTTAGGAATGTATGTTTGAATAAATTGATTTTTATTAGTGGAATTTGGATGCAAAAGTTGCTTGAAAGCTTGACCAGTCTAATACCATCTCGCTATATATGTCATTATTATCGCGCAGGCTGGTGCTACTTAAAAGTAAGTAAACTGAAATTAGAGGAATCCAACATGATAATTATTTTGTAATTTATAATTTTCTTTAGACTTCAATTGCCTCAGAGTGGAGTGGAGCTTGGATTGTCCTACATAAAACGAAACGTCGATTGGTATTTGTGACTGAAAATTTGGGTAATGAAGAAAAAATGGATTTACGTAAGGCTCGTTGCATCGGTAAGGGGAAAGGGATAATAAATGCCTATTAAGTTTCATTTTTATACTCTTCACACTTTTACTTTTACCAAAATTTGACATCATTCAAACGGATCCTCCAATTTTGGATAACTCGGGCGCATGTTGGGAAAATATGTAATCCGTATCGATGCCGGCTAGACTAGGTAAAAAAAAAATCGTTTACTTTCTTTCGATACCGCTCTCCATTGATTGTCAATATTCTCGAAAGAGTATGGACCAATGATACCGCCGTCCCACTTTCCTCACTACACAGTTACGTTTTCCGGGTATAAAGGCACTTGCAATTTCTGCTGTGGATTCTCGATTCCCCAATAACGACCTTTTGATTTCCTGAAGATCTAACCTTCTTTTTTCTTGTCTTTTTTTATATATTTCACCCAGAGACATAGAAGACCCCATAAAATATATATATTCTTGATCAGCTCGATGAATTGCTTAAGCCAAGTTCATGTGTCCGTCTGTATGTATGCATACTGGTCCCTCAGTTTGCTAGCTGAAATTTTCCACAAACTTTTCCTTTTACTAGACTACATTTGTCGGAACCAGCCGAATCGAACAAAAAAAAAATAAAAATCAGGTTCTTATTAGAAAGGCCTTTATAGTTTTTTTGCACTATCGAACTGAAATTTGGGCAGTGTTAGTGTCTGATTCGCATTCACCAACAATGCAAATTTCAAGAACATATGATTACTGGATCGTATAGCTCCCATATAAATATTTCGGTCTCAATGTTGAAATGCATGTATGTATACTGACTCTATCCTAAGCACAAGTCAAATCAATAATGAAATATTTTTGTATGCTCTATTACAGGAGTGTAGGCAAAAATGTGAAGAGTATAAAAACTTCGGCTATACCATCTTTTTTCTTGTCTCTTTTTTAAACATTGTAGTTATATTGTATGTTTATTTTAAGTGAGCATTGCAAGTGATCCAAGCATATCCAATCTGCACGTCGAGGCAGGACCTGTTTTAATGATTGATTGTCCACCTTTTAAGGCCTACATGATTATGAGTACACCGCGTGAGACAAAAATCTGGCGTCATATTATACGCGAGGTTGCCCAAAATAATGGATTCGCGCTCGACGAGCAGCAATTGACTAAATTCAATGTACCGGTGATTATAGATAAGTGCATCAATTTTGTTTATATACATGGCTGCATGTCGGAGGGCATCTATCGCAAGTCGGGCTCTGAGAATTCAATTATGAAACTAATGACTGCATTTCGCGCGGATGCTTATAACGTGGAGATCACACGTACTGAATATAATGAACACGATGTGGCCAATGTTCTTAAACGTTTCATGCGTGATCTACCAGAACGTTTAATTGGCAAACACACTCAGAGCTTTATAGCAGCTACGCTTCAGACGAAACCTGCTGAAAAGATTACCATGTATAAGGATCTGTTAGCACGTCTAAGCGTAATTGAATATGAGACCCTAAAGCGGATTGTTGGCCATCTGCAATTCATTGCTTCTCAAGAGGCCAAAAACAAAATGACTATACAAAATCTGACTATGATATGGGGTGCAACTTTGCTAGCTCAACCGGTATGTAAACTTGAAGAATTTTATAATAACTTTAAGAAGAAAACCTCCCATAATACTGATTGTTTTCTTTAAAGACTCTCCTTATCCTTGTCCTCACTTTCCAAGTTGAACTAAATAATTATTAATTTGCATTCCAGGCCGAGGAAATGGTTTACTCACAACAGGAATCAAATGTTCTCACCGATCTTATTGTATTTTATCGTCACTTATTTCCTATTAACGAAGAAGAATTGGTATGTAAAATTATAAATTATATAAAACCATCACAAGAAAAACTACAACCTAAAGAAATATGGATTTTGTATTTTTTTTTTTTTTTTTTTGTTTGTTTTTTTATGATCTGTAGAAAAGAGAACAAGCAATGTTGGTCTACCTGCAAAAGTATTATGCTGCAGCGGAATCTATGATTGATTCAGTCAAGAAATCGGGTGATATTAAATTATGGATTCACCTCAACAAACATCAACAGGATCCTAATAATGTAAGTGTAGAAAACCAATTAGGAGAATGAAAATGTTTATGTGTTTTTTCTAATTTTTATTTCATAAAGGAAAAGGGTTTCTTTTTTGTCACAATCACTCCCAAAAAAACTGCTTACGAGGTTTGTCGTGAGCTATCACATAAAATGCATTTGCCTACACATAAAATCACCCTGTACGAGGTCATTCTAAATGGCAGCCTGGAGCGGCCACTTCATCATGAAACAAAAATTTCTGATATCATAGTCAACTGGACCTATTGGTCCGAGGATGACCGTAAACAAAATTACATTATAGCAAAACCCATTGAACTATTGATGGAAGTGCAACGTGCTATCAAAAATTTAGCTACCGTGACACCAGGCAAAGAGCTCAAATTTGTTGATAGTCGCACTAAAACCTTCAAGTCGCTGCAATGCGAATTACGTGACAACAAAATCGTTGTTTCGCGTAAGGATAAAAATGAGAAGACAACAATAATACGAGAAATATTCCTGCATGGCTCTACAGCTTATTTGGGCTGTGAGAAAAAACGTGAGTTCCCATGGAGCTGGGCAATTACATTTGTGGAGCGCACTCAAACCCAGATGGTGAGGTAAGTAATTGTTCTTTTCTTTTGTTCTCCATCAAAACTTAAAAATAAAATTTAATTCTGAAGATTTATAAAACATACATATCTATATTCTCTTCTTTGACAGATCCCGTGATGCACCTTATATTGGTCATGTGCTGGCGGGCAGTGAGTGGGTCGATCGTACTATTTGGTTATCGAGCATTTGGTGTAGCCTGTACGGTGATAATATTTTACCGCCTGGCGAAATCATTTTAAAATAAAGACAAGATTTTGTGTATAATTTTTTTTTTTTTTTGTTTTTCTATTATGAATAAGTTTTTTGTTTTTTGTTTTGCTTGGTGTCGAATAATAATGTCGGGAACAAATTATATACATAAACATATGTATTTGTGTGATGTTTAGGCAAGCAAGGATAGTAAATAGTTTATAATAATCATAGGTATGTGCTGGAGTCAGGAGGAGCGATGCAAGGGATATCAAATTATTCCAATTATTCATAGAATTTTCATTTGATTATCAAATCTCTTTGAAATTTTATTGTTTGTTTTTTTTTTTTTTTGTCTTTTTTTTAAATATATTTGTACATACTTAGTATTTGCAAAAGTGGGGTTTTGCGTATCATATGCCAATTTCGAATAAAACTATCATATTGATAAATATTCTTATATTGGACCTTTGTACACAATATCTTTTACCAATTCATCATTTCATTTTTACATTAAACTTTTTAAGAATTTGCATTAATAATTCGCCCATTGCATCGACTTCTTAAGCTCTTTATGTTTAATATGGTTTTTCACATATTTTTTTTTTATACACTTTATACTTACAAAAATATAAATTATATATACAATCCATTAAAAATATTATATAAAAAATAAATTCATATATTCATTTATTAAAAAAAAAAAACTAAGTAATTTTTATATTTATTTATTTATGCAACAAGAATTTGGTGCTTTGAATTTGATATTGATATTCATTCTTGAAGAGAAAGCTTATAAGTATAAAGACATGACAGGTATAGAACTTTGATTAAAGGAACAGTTAAATGGTAATTGACTAAAGAATACGAGGGGCACTACAATAGTTTTGCAGTCTGGCAACTCTATAGTGAAGCTTCACGATCTGACATTTCCATCTTGAAGTTGGGCATTTTTTAGCATATTCGTCCTTAGAACGTTTTGTCGTATCGACGCTGTTTGTTTACTTTTTTTTTTTTCGATGTTCGAAATGAATTAACTTGGCAAGATAGTGCGGAAAACTGTATGCGGCTTTTGGTGTTGAAGCACACACACACACATAAGACTACTTTATATTGCCACAGGAGCAATTTTTTTTGAAGGTCGACCAAAAACAGCTATAACGCCCGAAAACATCAATGCTGTGCTCAAACTATTAATGGAATATCGGTATATGACATACCGTGAGGTTGAGGTAACTGTGGACATTCATTTCACCGCAATACTTACAATTGTGAGAAAACTAATTTCGCGTTGGATCCCGCATAATTTAACAATCGCTCAAAAAAAAAAAAAGCCCCCGCGTCGATTGGCAAAGAAATGCTTAAAAAATATGATCATGACGCTTCAAAAGACATGCGTATTTAAGATTGCAACGACTGACGAATCTTGAATCTATGCGTATAAAAGCCGGACCTCAAGAGTGTTCCAAGAAAATGAAAATCCAATAAAAGTTGTTCGCGCACGATGCACTTCAAAGAAAATGGTGGCCTGTTTCTTTGAATAGCCGGACATATCGTAACCGTGCCACCAGTGGAACACAGAAAGGTCAATTCTGAGTGGTACACGATAATCTGTTTACTAGAAGTTATTGGCGCAATGAGGTAAACAAACGGTCGGCGTCGCATCTTTCTTCATCTTGACAGTACAAGGTTTCACACTGCGGCTCAAACAACCGAGTATTTGAAGGCACAAAACGTTGAATTAATGGGTCTTCCGGCGTACAGCTCCGATTTAACATCGAATGATTTCTTTTTGTTCTCAGCAGTGAATTAAAAATTACGTGATCAACGACTTTTGACACCCGAAGAAGTGGTTGATGCATTCAAAAAGCATGATTTCAAGTTACTTCAATCGGAGTGGAAAAAGTGCTTCGAAAATTGCTTATGCAAAAATGTATTGATCTTGTAAGACTTTTGTAGTGCCCCTCGTATAGCAATAAATAAAAAAAAAAAACCCACAAACCAAAAATTAATATTCATTTATAGCCCAATACCGTCCCGACTTGGCTCAATGTCATAAAAGTTTGGGTCATCACAGACACAAGATAAATATAGGTTTGCCAAAGCATTGTTCTAAGGTGGAACACGAGATTCTTTCGATAGATTTCTCTATCTTTGAATCGTGGAGCACTTGTCAATTTGTAATGGTCTTTATTATATTAACACATTAAATGAAGTTTCGATTTGAATCAGCATTTCATCTAATACTTTGAATATAATCTATATTCCAACAGACGTTCCAATCGTCTTCGCCTATAAGTTAGTTCACTAGATAATGCTCATGGTTTGAACTGCCTCATCATTTTGAGGGTATAGGTTCTGCTACTCCTTTTATGGTCTACAAGCAGCAAATAAGGCAATCATTTTATCGATAAATTTATTATTCGCAATTGTACATGCAAGACACATGTGACATTTGAACTTGATGCTGTTTAACTCTATGACTGTTTATTATTAGAAAAAAGGGAATTTTTCTAATGAAGTATTCTCATTGCGATAACATGGACAATTTTACGACTTCTTTTGCATTCAGCTGTCCATTATATAAAATTAATAATAAAGCTGCAGTGTCGATTGATCTCGTACATTAAATTAATATATCCCCCACAAAATAGAAGCTTCCCGAAATTCCTATTTAAAACATACTTATGAGGTGTTCCTAACTTGCCAATAGGCAATATCTTCGAAAATTATCTGAGAAATCTAAATTAAAACTCTTGTCGTTTATTAAATAATCTTTATAAGGAAAAATCTATTTAATTTACTGGCATCGCGTACAGGTTACAAGAGTGACGCTTCTTCATTTAGCAAGCTTGGTACCCTTGAAGTCCGCTTTGTCAGTTTAAGAATGAATGTGGGATGTGACCAGCCAGATAAGCGTGTTTCTCTGTAAAAATTTGAGAATCGCCATACAAAGGCCTTCCAATTATTATGCTCTGTTACCACTTTAGACTGGCCTACGCACTTCTTAGATCATAAGCAGATTGAAAACATCTGGGGAATACTTGTTCGTTGTGTTTTAGTCGAGAACTTAAACTTGTAATTTTGAGATATCCAAAATCTTTTTGGTAAACTGAAATTCAATGAAAATGAGTTTCTTTTTTAACAAGGAAGCCTTTTTTATTGTTAAATGAATTACATTTTCCAATGATCTACATGTATACAAAGTATACAGTTAGAAGCTGAAGAAGGCAAAATTTTATTTAATTAAGTTTCAGTCAACGTGTGACCAATTTTTTTTTTTATTTTTGAAGTGAGACTTCTTTAGCGAAATCCAAAAAATATGAAAATGAAATGTGACGAAAATTAATATTTGACGATGTTATTATTATATTGGAGCTATTTAGGCAAATACAATTGAAATGTCTCCGTGGTATAGTGGTTAGAGAGTAAGACGTGCAAGCCAAGGGCGTGGGGTTCGAGTCAAGCACGGGGAATTTTTTTTTTTTTTTTTTTAAGCGAAACTTTAGCGGAAAAAATATGAAAATGAAATGTGACGAAAATCAAAATTTGACAATATTATTATATTATAAAGGACTTATTTAGGCAAATACAATATGGATTGAAACTTCAAAAGTAGATGGTCTCTGAAGCATCATCGCATTTTGATTTTCGTCACATTTCATTTTCTAATTTTTGGATTTACCTCCCTGCGCTAAAGAAGTTTCACTTCCATATTGTGCTTATGAGGGTGAGGCACACTACTTAAATTTTTTTTGTAATAGGTGCTGTATTCTTTTTTATATCCGAAATTGTGGATGTTGCAACTTTAAAAACTGACGCTAAATGTTTGCCACTTTTACCTTTGTTCAATTCTCTTACTATTTTTAATTTATCATTTAAAGATAAGATGTTCTGTGCACGTTTATTCAACATAATAACAAAAAGTTCAATGTTGACTATCACAAACTGAATGACTTAAATTGCCACTAATGTTTACCTTTAGCTGTAAAACTCCATTCAAAGGAATGACTTATAACTTTTATGAGTAGAAGAAAGAAATCAAAGCATTGTATACAACAAAAAATTATTAAAATAGGTAAAACATCCTGATTACAGAGTCAGTGGCAAGAAAATTCGATCCGGACTATTGGATTATCCGGATTAAAGGCATCGCAATTAGAGAGCTGTAAATATTTTGAGCGATAGTACTCATTCATGATGTTTTTTTTTTTTTCATTTTTTAATGTGTCCCCTAGTTATGTTTTACTCTCTCCTTTGTCTAAGGTTCGCTTATACAATATTTTGTTACTTAGATTTTAATCTGTCACCCTGCCGTCAACTTGCTTAACAACAGCCAGCACACCTGAAGATTGAATTGGCTGCACCCACTAGATTTCCCATTCAGAGTTCCTAATTATTGTTATTAATATAAATGTCATAAGATTGTACAATCAAATTCGCTTATTGACTGCAACGTCAACTAAAATTTAAAAAAAAAAAAAATTTTAATCTTTAAAGATTCATGTCTTGTACTAAACGACAATTTGCTCCGAATTAGCTGTTGCAAATTGTTGCCAATGTAATTTTTTTAATACCCTTGAAAATGTATGATAGAATTGCTCCATGTCTTCAATACCATTTTTCGCGGCTCTGTGGCAGTTGAAGCAATACAAAGGGGGACGCCCCTATGTTGAAGGAAGGAGTTTTGAATAAAATTTTTTAGATTTTTGTGTTATATATTTTCCAGATCAATCAATACTCACTTTTTAATGCTGGCCATCAAAAGCGAAGTCCATGGCTGATGCATGGACAAACATTGACGCGTAAATTGCATTTGCTGTAATTCTTTGTCCTGAACAGAACGGCGCGCGTTCGGTTGACGCTTAGGATCGAATTAAAGAAAATTTCCTTAAATTTCATTAGAAATTCGTGCAATTGTAAAATTTATTTATAGCTACTTAGAAATTCATGTCAATAGAAAGTAAAAAAATAAAATTGTGTTGGAAGAGTTTCGTTCGTGTAGCGTGTAAAAAAAAATAAAATAAATCATCATAATTTTCTTATTGTGAATAAATTATAAACAAAAATGGTTGGAACAACTATCAAAGCGCTTATGGATGAGAATGCAAACGAAAGGCAAAATACCTTGCAAGCAAAGAAATTGGTGGTGCCAACCGCTAATGAAATCACAACAAAGCGTGCTGCCTTTGGCGAGCTTCAAAATCTTGGTGTCTTGCGTGCAGTACAAAGTGCAAAGGATGCATTGCAGAAGGATGTAAAGGATTTACAATTCCAAGCCAATTTACGCAATACGAAGTCACGTGTTGTATTGCATTGGAAGAAACGCGTGGGAACTACGAATAATGCCTGTGCTAATGCTGCCGTTCTAGTGCCTACGATGATAACATCAACACCAATCTTGAGCAATGAAGAAGGAGGAGTTGAATCTGCCTCTAAAAGGCGCTTCTTAATGCACTCGAATTCAGACCGCTTGGGTACTACTAGTGCTACTGCCGGCATTGGTCTGAGCTGCCCTGTTTCTGCAAATGCTTTAGCCATTGAAAAGCCAGCCAAGAAAAGTGAAGAGACCAAATCAGTTACGGAATCCACAACAATATTGCCAGCAGCCATCAACAAACCCCAAAGTAGCGATGCAGTTGCTGTCACCAAAACAGGAGCAGCTGCAGGTACCACTAAGGAGGCGACATCAGTGATTTCAATGCCTAAAATGGTGGTGGGAGGCAATTTATCAGTACATAAACTGGAAGAAGCAAAAGGACACACTACACATTCCTATAAGCGCATTGAGGAGGGCGTCGAAGATATCGATGCCTATGATAAGAATAACTTGGTCCTTGTCGCTGAATATGCTAATGATATTTATGATTATTTATTTTCGGTTGAGGCAGCACAATGCATACGCAAAGACCATTTGGAAGGACAAATTGTGGTTCATTCAAAAATGCGTGCTATGCTCATTGATTGGATCCATGAAGTCCATGTCGAATTCCATTTGACTGGCGAAACTTTCCATATGGCAGTCGCCATCATTGATTTGTATTTGCAAGCTGTAAAGGATACCAAACGTTCGTACTTGCAATTGGTTGGCGCTGCTGCTCTCTTCATAGCCACCAAGTACGAGGAATTGTTTCCGCCGGCAATTGCCGATTTTGTGTACATCACCGATGAGACTTATACCTCGCGTGAAATTCGCTTTATGGAAATGCATATTCTAAAAGCACTTGATTTTACTTTATCCCGGCCATTGCCCATTCATTTCTTACGTCGTTTTTCCAAAGCTGCTGGTGCTGAAGAGGCCCATCATGCCATGTCTAAATATTTCCTTGAATTAGCTGCAATGGAATATGACTTGGCAAGCTACAAGCCCTCAGAGATTGCTGCCGCATCTCTTTTCTTGGCTCTTCATTTGCTCAATGGCAATGCCAAGGCAGGCACAGGTTTCAATAATAAACATTGGATCAAAACACTCCAGTATTATTCAACCTATACACCCGATCACTTACGTCCGATTAGCAAGAAAATTGCTGCTGTTGCTCGATGTGCTCCAGAAGCAAAACTTCAATCGGTTTATACAAAATATCAAACACCTGAATTCCAGGAAATTGCATTGCGTCCTGAACTCTATGGGCCATTAATGGATTCCATAGTCAATAGTAAGGAATAAGAGAAACAAAATAAAAAAGAAGAAAAATTGGCATTTTGATGGCAAATACCAATCCACCGACCATCAAATCAATTTAATAACACATGTTTATAGTTTAATTGATTATGTTTTAAACCGTTATTTCCTTTTTCTTTTTGTTCATTCATTCGTTCATTTTGTTGAATTTTTATATATATATTTTTATACTGATTTTTACATATGTTTGGCTTCCGCCACTGACCTTAAATAAAATTGATTAAAATTAAACAAATTGCTAACTTTGCCTGTCAAAAAAAAAAAAAAAATTTTTGCAATACTTCAAATCTTAACTCATATTAAAGTATTGTTTTACGAGTCTCTGAAGTCAGTTGTAGTAGTAATCAGGTTGAAAATTCTGCATCTTTGCCAGACTTTGCAAAAATTCGCCTGGAATTGCGCCACCAACAACAAAAAAGTAAAGCTGCTTACCAGTTTTGTATATTTTTGTTTTTGCATATGAAATCAGTACATCCAAGAACACCAACCAAAATTACCTAGAATAACCCAACCCTATCGAATTAACTAAGACAATCACTCACCCACCAACCAGGACTATCAATAATAATAGAGATGTGTTGTAAAGAGATACATTATGTATAGAATATAATAAAAAAAAATAAGTTACATCAAAGAACCAAGATGAAGAACGCATGAATATTTTGTATAATTTTTTATTTAAATTGAGTTTTGATTTAACAATAAAACACGTTTGTAAATTCTCTCTAGACTTTCAGTGGGCAACTGCTACTGCTGGATGGCTTTGTGGCCAGTTGACTTCTACAACTGCTGAGCTACATTGAGATTGGGAACTGAAGACCATGTGACCAATTGGTACTAGTTGCTTTACCAATATCTGCGAATTCAAGCAGTACACCTTCTTCGTACTCTTTGTTAATTTCCATGTTTTATATCATGCATTTCTTGTTTCTTGCATTCGAATTTACTAATTAATATTAATATTACTACAGTCAGAAAAACTCCCCTATTGCGAGGATTTCTCTGTAGTGAAGTGATTGACCACCGTTCCTAACGAGGTGGATTGAACCTAATCGAAGTGAATGCTTACCTAAAAGTAATCCAGTTCATCATCAATGACAGTTGTCCGTTTTTCACTATTGCGATCAAATTCCATAAGACGATCACGTTGGGCAATCGACTTCTTTAAAGCCTCACCCTCAGCGGTATGAGATTTATTATTATGTTGTTGTTTTCCAATTTGTTGTTGTAGCCGCAACGAGGCTGTAAATAGATGAATAAGAAAAAGAAAAGAATAAAAGATTTAATTTAGATCAATTTACGTGCATTAAAATTAATTAGTGATTTGGTTGAGAAGTGATAGATCACAGCCACTGTGGGAAGGCCAAGACAGGAAGCCACATCTATCGGATGTAACCATATAAGTCAATAGTGGTTAGAGCTTACTAGGACAGTTTGAATGAATGTGAACCTTATTGTTAGGATAGCCAACACACTGTGGCCGGCAATTGTTGAGAGGAAGGCCTATTCTTTTACCCGATGGCAAATAGCATCAGCACTCAGTGCATTATGAGCAAAAATCAATTTGTCAGCTTCCTAATTGCACAAAGTAAACAAAATTTGACTGCATTGTTGCATTTCTAAGTTGCCAGCACTTTTTGTAATAATGTTCTGTTTACAGTGCTGAGAAAATGCCTTCATATTGTTTTTTCGCTTACTGAAAATAACTGTTGTAATGTGAAAATATTTTTAAGAACTCTGAATCTGCGTTCTATTCAAAAGCTTTTGGTTTTGCCAATATAAGTACAAAATAGGGCAAGAAAAATATATTACTGAAATGCATATTCATGGTTTATTAATGATTTCATTGTGAAGAAATATTGAGATTTGTTTTAACAAAAAAAAAAAAAAAAGAGAAATTATCTGTTATATAGTAAAGTTATGCACTTACACATTGTCTTATAAGTCTTATAAGGTAACATACTAGTGTATCTTTTTCGATTGTGTGAGGAAGAGAATCGAATGGTTGTAATCTTCAAATTGAAATTTGAAGCAAACAATTTTTATTCCTCAAACAATATGAGTCTTGTGTTTAAACTTCTCTCTACCAAATATCAAATCAAAAATCATTTTATAATGACAATTAATGCAACATGTCCGAAATTCTAAACAAGCAAATCCAGTATGGTAAATAATAATAAATGAAGCAACGCTTTAGCTTCAATTATGAAGTAAAATCTTTTGTTTACGAGTATCAAACGCATCTTCTGACCTCAAACTACATAGATTAAAAAATTTTTTTGACTATAAAAATGCATAAAAATTATTGTATTATAAATAAACATTAACAGCGGAATCCGCCTTCTACCATTGGTGTGATTTAGTGAACAATGATGAGCTCGTCATAGACCTTTCAGATAGGAATAGAATTTAAAGGTGGTTGGTTTTCATACTCTCCTTCTGAGTATGAAGTCTTTTGTGTGATGAATTGATGGAAAGGCAAGCCACCAGTGGGTTTGCATCATATCTACTGCTGAGAAAGTTTATTTCATCTAGCACAGTTCAAGTCTTCAATGCAATATAGATTTTTTCATATACCACGGAGCTCCACATATGCAACGAAGAGCATTGTTTTGACAGGTGATTAAAAATAAAAAAGATTTTCAAATATAAATATTTATATATGCATCTTAGTTTTTCAAAATTAAAAAAGTACAAAAACTCTTATTAAAAAATTCGGTATGCTGTTTTATTTGTAGTGCAATGTTATGAAATAAAAAGAAAAATAATACTTAATAACGAATTTCGATTAAATGTGAAAAGACTTGAATTAAATTAAAAATTATCTTCCTATTGTATTAATAATTGTGATTATGTATAGTGATAACTTTAATGATCAAAATTGTTTTTATTATTCATTCGAACTGAAATAAGACAAGATGGCATGGAATTACCGATTATCGATTTAAGTCTTCTCAAACATTTTGTTTCTCAATGGGTTTAAGTGTCGGACTTACAGGTGTTCAGTCCAATACTGGGATATTTCTGGATAAGAAAATAAAAATATCTTGGTCATGGTGACCTTGCACTGTGTATTGGCGTTGTGTTTTATTGCTGAGATATCGATTCATCTCCATTAAGCTCACCTGCAATTCTATTAACCCGTTGTCCAATTGTTCTATATACTCAAACATCTCCGCATTGATTTTCATTGATATGAAACATATTGCAATCTTTAGTTGTAACAAATTGCACCCCATATTATTGCCTAGTCTCCACCCTGTATATGAGTGCAAAAAGTCTGACTTTGCTGACCCAGATGCCGCCAATATTTTATGCAGCAAACAGGTTCGTCCGAATTAAACTTTTTTCATCGTTTTATATTGCAGTTGTTTAATGCAAAGATCTTGACAATGATATCGATAAAATACTGCAACAATTTGAAATCAAAAAGAATATACACAGCGCACGCTACAATTAATTTAGTTAAAGAAACTTTTGATGAAAGTATAATTTCACGCAATGGTCCTGGCCCGTAGATACGCATGTTGTGGAGTTCCGTCTTTAACATTTAATTTGATTGCCTCTACTTGTATATTTATTAGTTTTTTATTTCATAACAGAGAACAACTTTCAGTCGTAAATCGTTCGTCCTTTTGAATGAATAAAGTTGCCGGTGATTTTGATTTTGAAAATCAATAAATTAAATTAATTTCGGGACTTCAGATTTAACTACCCGGTTTAGTAATGATTCCTTTGTCAAATAACTAGCACATAAAAATTTAAAAAAAAAATAATTTTTGAAATTTGGGTGAGCGTAAGATTAGCACACAACAAAATTTGGTAAATATTTTTATTATTGTATTTTGTAGCATTCGCTGGAAAATAGATCAAACAAATAACCATTATGGCTGCATTGATTGATAAAGATATTGCTTATTATAATTACAATTATTATATCGAAGACGATCTTGCCTACACAGAGGACCATGTATTGGTGCACAAGTTATTTGTTTTCAAAATCCCACGTAAGATTACTGCTGGCCTTATTCGGGAATATTTCTTATCTTATGGTCACATAGTTGACATTCGCCTTGTTGACAGCAACAGGCGCTTTAGAGGACCAGTAAGACTGAATGTAGCCTTCGTGCAATTCGCGAACCCAAAAGCAGCTGCAAAAGCTTTAAAAGTCGACCGTCATACTTTGGGCGGTGCCCGCATCTTGGTAACAATCTGCGACACTTGGCATCAGCCAAGCACTCAAACCAATTGTCAGCCAAATGAGTCGGCTTTTCGCAATAGACGTATTCAGCCCAAGGAAGATGATGGTGGCAATGAAGTGAATGTTGAGAATTTTGTTCCACCAGAAAGAGACAGTATCCTATTCCTTAACGATTGCTGCCTGGAGAACATTATACAGCGTTTGCCCCTTCGGTCGCAAGTATGTTTTGCACGTTCATGTACGCGTATACTCCACGTCTTTAAAATGACAAGTAAATTGTTGCACCGTACATTGTTTTTGGATCGTTTGTCCGATATGACGTCGTGAAGATAAGATTTGATTTTGTGGGAGAATTTATATTACGCGTCGAAGGTGAACTCCCAAATAAATATCGGTTTATCGAGTTCTTTGCAACATATTGCCCAAACGTAGAGAGCCTTCACCAACAAAGACATTAAAAAAGTTATTTATTGCCTTACCCAATATTGTGGACATGCGTTTACATTACTGTTCCCTGGGCGATTCATCTTTATTGACGTTACGTGAATTGAAAAAATTAAAAATCTTAAATTTATCACAAAATTTTAAGATATCAGGCAAACATCAGAATACTCTGTCACCAACAGTGGAGATTCTATCGCTGAAAAATTGCAGTGCTGTAAGTGGTAAACACATAATTTCCCTATGTGCCAAATTAACCAATCTAAAGGAACTTGATCTTGGGCTCTATATTTGCTTAAATGCTAATGTCTTTAACGCAATGGCTGTGCACTGCCAAAATCTTGAAACGCTCACATTTAGCATCGATCAGTCGGACTACGAATTAGTTGCGAAACTACCAAAACTTAAAAACCTCACTATATACGCATCGACAAGACACATACGTGTTCGCCCATCGCTCTTTACCGAGTTGGTCGAGCATAAATCGCAACAATTAGAATACTTCGACATCGTAGGCTTCAATTGCGTTAATGATGACGTAGCTGAACAGATCTCACGTTTGAAGGCATTGCGTACGCTGGTATGTCCACATAATGGGCAACTCACCGAAAATGGTTTATAGTATTTCTGTGATTTGGAAAATCTCGAGGAGATTGTACTGCGAGACTGTCGTAAAGTCAATAACACATCTTTGCTGCGTTTAATACTCAAATGCAGTGCAACTTTGTCCTCTTGTTACCGACAGTCTGATCTTTGACCTCATACGGAAGATGCGAGAAAAGATACAGAATAAGACCTTTTTGCGTACAGAGCCGATTTCACTGATGGCTGCATTAACCCAGATTAAGACGTCAGTTCTAAATGATTCGGAATACGTTGCATCTGCACATTTGGTCGTTGTCAAATATACCCAACGCGATCTACTCAATCATGACCATCTTTTATCGTGGAGGGTTTGAGGATGATGATGATTTAGACTATGTATCCGAAATTGATGACGATGAGAAAATTCAATAGTACGAGATCGTTTTGGAGCTTAATGTAGAAAACGATGGATAAAGACAGACAAATTCAACTGAAAAATCGTCATCGGCTTATAGTTAACCAACAAACATAAAATAAAATAAAATTTCTTTCTTTATTAATAAATTTATTTGAGTAAAGAAATATTTATATGAAGTATCAAGTCTATTTAAAACTGGAAAGAACGTTCGACTATGCCGAAGATGAAATACTCTTCACGCGGTGAATGTTTCGTTGTAGTATTCCAATGGGTGGTTTGTTTGGGAGGTACCCCCCTAGTGGTCCGATTCGGATGGTTCCGACCAATGTACTGCGTATAGTAAAAAGAAAGATTCATGGAAATTTCAGCTGATCAAGAATATAGGTATATACTTTGTGTGGTCTCTTTGGTCTCCTTCTGCCTGTTACAAACTTCATGACAAACTTATAATACTATTCACTGCGTGAAGAGTATAATACTCGTAAGAATGTTAACACTTAATAATAATAATATTGTAATAATGTTTGGCACATTGGCCAAGATTGTTGAAGCGCTTTCCTCCCCTTTCATTTCAATAAAGCGTTTCTACCACACTCACAATGATAGTCATAGCTGTATCCTGAGACCCATTCTATACAATTTATACACTGCGGACATGGGCAACCCTCCTGATATACCAGATACTTGTGCCGTACGTCAAATATGTGATTTTTATTCCAATTCGAAACAGCAGATGAATTCATGCATTTAAAGAATGAGCCTAAAGATGGAACATTAAGTTTAATGATAAAAAATTAACAAACATACATATACTTTACCTTAAAGCGAAAATATGTAATGCAACAAGACACCAAGGCGAAATACATTGAGCTCCTCTTCGACAGCCGGCTTACATTCAGTGATCACATAAGAAAGGCAGTTAGACTCAGTCCATCCAAACTAAGAAAAACTCACTGGCTTCTCAACATCAGAATCATATTTATGCTGTGCAAGAAGCCTTCCTGGAGATATAGATTTGGAGTATCGTTTCAAATTTGAACCATAAACAGGTAGAGATCTTGCTAGTGCACTATCGAATATCAAATTTGCTTTTTTTGAGTGGCTAGATCACGAAAATAGACTACCCATACCTTTGACCATAGCAGCAGAACTTATGAAAGTGGTGACTCCTTGTCTTATAAGCAACTGCATTACTTTGGATAACAGGACCACCTGGACGATGCTTAGCCAAATTCGCCGCCTTCTTCGACAACAAGCATCTCACACATTTTTTTTTTTTTGTGATGTACAAAAAAACGGGCGATTCAGAAATTAAATGCCAGATGTCTCCATACGGGCAAACCGTGATTAGCGCATAATGAAAAGAAATAAAGAAGTACACAGTTAAATCATTTTATTGCACAGCAGAAAAAACATTCTGTCAAACAGACAGACAGATTAAGACTCTCTATAAGGTATATTACAATACTTTTTGTAAATGATAAGTATGAAGAGACAAAATGATCTAATCATATCCGTCTGTGTCTCTGGAATGTATTTCTTGGAATCTTAATGAGCTGAGGCTTGATAAAAAGACTAGGTTAAATCTAAGAATTGCAAATCTAAAGGTCACTGATTATTTTCATATGGAAAGTAAGTACAATTTACTTTGTGTTTATGCACGTTCTGACAGCTGACCACATAATAATTATTAAGTACTATTTACATGGTTGCTGAATATAGTTCAGGCACTTATAGTGTCCAAATTTCAGGTTCATAATACAAAACACAAAAAAGATTTTTTAAATAATAACTTGTATTTGATTCTGGGTTTGTTTTGGAGGTACCCATCCTAGAGCCTTGAAATGTACATGGTTGGTGAATATGGGTGAGTGACTTACGTAGTTTACTTACGTCCATACGTGTGCAGAAGTATTGGCCCCCGACTTGGTCAATTCGCTCTCTATAATTTCTTCTTCCAAATCAGCAAAAAGTGAGTGGATTTTTTGTTTGACCAAATTTATTTAGAGTACCGTCGTCATACCACAAAGCAATTTGTCTTACCGATTACACTATGTATTACAACAAATAAAGATAAAAACATATTTTCAATTCACAACAATTACAATAAAAACAAAACCAAACACAATTACTTATGCCTTAGTACAAGTTTATTGGATCCAAAGCTGCAGACATGGTGGGAATTGGAAAGCGACAAAGACACCACTTTGATTGGTGGCGAATTAAATAACCATAATTGGACTGATACTCAATATATTGACAACGCCACGATTGAGTTGCTTTTTGGATGCTTTTGGTTCTTTTTATTACATCAAAGTTTGTACTCAATAGACACCTTATCACAGTTGAGTGATCAACAGTTTTTCTTGTGTTATCAGCGTTTGTTTCATGTCAGTTAGGGGACACTATCCGAAATAGTTCTTTTCCCAGTGGTTTTGTGCTATTGGAATTTTTTATTGTGTCTATTGGCAGACTTATGTCTTGGGTATTTTACGATTTGTCAGAGTCGATGTGACTGAAGCGCAACTCTCTGTTATCAGAGTACATCCATTATCAGATCTATTTGGATCAGAATTCTGGCAGACAAGATTATTGATATTATTATAATCTGGTTTAGTCTCTCCGTAGCGACAATTGCATGCGGACTTTGGTCACTAATTTATGTAATTTTCCAATTGTTTTCGCCGGTGGTGTTGGCAAGAATGGCTCTATAGTTGACATTACCCGCTTTCATTATAGCGCACAAATCATCACAAACTTGCATTTGGTATGGTCGCTGCTAAAATCACAAACAAATTAGTGATTGCAGATATGACAAAAGCTGAAATGGAAT
Organism: Amiota minor; assembly: GCA_037043295.1. NCBI lineage: Eukaryota > Metazoa > Arthropoda > Insecta > Diptera > Drosophilidae > Amiota > Amiota minor. The sequence goes on from JBAMAW010002395.1 coordinate 61,854, forward strand.
ATCTTGGTTGGTCCGACTTTGCATTTCCTGAATCAATCTGTCAATTGTATTGGACCAGTAATTTGGATACTTTGGTTTACACTCATCTGGAGCACACTAGATTTACGATGTTAATGTTCTCATGTGTGCTTTGAGATCTTAAGACCAATATGACAGTGATTGTATCGCAGCAGGGTACGCACACATCCAGTTCCAGTAGCAGTTTCAATTTGGGATCATGAATTGATAAGAATATCATCTAACAATAAAGTTATTAAACATTAGTTGAAAAGACTTTTAAGCGAAAATCAACTAAAATAACAAACAAACAAAAAGCATTAGTTGCTTCAGACTTCAATAATAATAATATTAACAAAAACAATGCAAGAAGCACAGCAAAGTTGTAAAATAAATCTACAATTCACTCTAAGTTATAACGTGTAAGGTATAACAAAAATTCTATATAGATTAAATTAAAATAGATAAGATTAAGGGAAGGGGGTGAGAGCTAGTCTCCTCGTCACTGTGTCCTTACTTGGGCGTATTTGTAACAAAACCCCATAAATACAGCTCCTCCTTCAAGAGTCCATATAACAATCTATCTGATATTGTTTCTTTGGTTGTAAATATATGGTAGCACTATCCTTCCAGAGATTCGCACAAGGGCCTGCTCTTCCTTTTATGTGGTGCTGAATGGTTTTTCCTTATCGACGCGGTCTGTCAAGGCTCAAGTTTAATGAAGGGAGCTGTCTATCACCACACACCACCCACACACCATCAAATGTAAGTCATTCATACTTTTTGATTGCAACGTATGCAGATGATACAGATGGGCGACAAAACATCTACATCATTTTGCAGAATGGACTTGCAAGTGGAACATCGACTTAAATGTCGCAAAGTGCGTTAGTTTTACATTTGCTGTGAGGAGAGATGTATGCACAGGCTTTCTTCTAAATGGACAACGTCTCGAACATCAAATCGGCCATAGATACCTGGGTAATGACTAACTCAACTGAAATAATTAGCAGATACATATTTATATCGAATAATTTCTGGTGAGCGCCTATTAATGTGGATTTCAACAATCGCTAATAATATTTATAGTAAATCATTCAATCTAAAAACCGAAAGATTAGCACACACAAAAATTTGGTAAATATTTTTATTATTTTGTAACATTCGCTGGAAGACAAATCAAACAATAAACATTATGGCCGCATTGATTGATCCAGATATTGTTTACTATAATTACAATTATTATCTCAAAGGTGACCTTGCCTACACAGAGGACCATGTCTTGGTGCACAAGTTATGTGTTTATAAGATCCCACGTAAGGTTACTGCTGGCCTTATTCGGGAATATTTCTCATCTTATGGTCACATAGTTGACATTCACCTTGTTTACGGCAACAGGCACCATAGAAGACTAGTGAGTCCCAATGTTGCAAAGACAGCATCAAAAGCTTTAAAAGTCGACCGTCATACATTTGGGAGGTGCCCGCATCCTGGTAACAGTGTGCGACAGTTGGCATCAGCCAAGCGCTGAAACCAATTGCCAGCCAAATGAGTCGGCTTTTCGCAACAGACGTATTCAGCCCAAGGAAGATGATGGTGGGAATGAAGTGAGCATTAAGAATTTTGTTCCACTGGAAAGAGACTGTATCCTATTCCTTAACGATTGCTGCCTGGAGAACATTATACAGCGTTTGCCCCTTCGGTCGCAAGTATGTTTTGCACGTTCCTGTACACGTATACGCCAAGTAAATTGTTGCACCGTACATTGTTGTTGGAGCGTTTGTCCGTTATGACGTTGTGGGAGACAAGAGATTTCTTTGATTTGATGGGAGAATTTATACCACGTATCGAAGGTGAACTCCCAGATAAATATCGGTTTGTCGAGTTCTTGGACACAAATTGCAGAAACGTAGAGAGCCTTCAACTGGAACCGTGCGCCTTAACAATAAAGACATTGAAAATGTTATTTAACAACAAAGACATTTATTGACTTACCCAATATTGTGGACATGCGTTTACATTACTATTCCCTGAGCGATTCATCTGTATTGACATTACGTAAATTGAAAAAAATTAAAAATCTTAAATTTATCACATAATTTTAAGATGTCAGGCAAACATCTGAATACTCTCTCACCAACACTGGAGATTCTATCTATGAAAAATTACAGTGCTGTAAATTGTAAACACATTATTTCCCTATGTGCCAAACTAACCAATCTAAAGGAACTTGATCTTGGACAATGTACTTGCTTGAATGCTAATGTCTGACGACGATGATGTGTTCGGAGAAGGTTCTAAATAGCTGTTCAATTACCATAGGTAATTCATAGAATTTTGTATATTCAGTATAGAAATAAAAGTATTCAGGATACCAAAAATTTCGACTTTTATATAGTAAAAAAATTTTACTTGTGAAAATTGCTTTCGGATAAAATTTGCTGCATATTAAATTTTTCAGAAAAATATTCAAAATTTATAAGTACAATATGTCTTCTGACACTATTTATTATACAAAAGTTGTGGGTATTTTAAACTGTGCCATGCAGCCTTTGACCTTAGCACAACTTATGAGGCCCTTTTTGCCACTTGAAGCCGATACAAGCGTGAAAGCGAAAATAAAACGAGAAGTTCGGAAATCCTTGAAAAAGGCCCAAAATCTTGGAATTGTCCAAAAAGAACGCATGCATTATTACATGGCATCGGAAGCACTATTGGAGTACGCCTGTGAACTTGACGCTGAATCTGACGATGCCAATGAGCCTTTGTATAGCATAGTAATCAGCGCTATTAGTTATAGAGAGAATTAAAGAGAGTTAAAAAAAATTTTTTTTTTTACTTTACGGTTCTTTACCTGTGTTGTCTCTTATATATTTTAATACAAATAATATTTTTTGAAAAAAGAAAAATTGTCAATTTTTGTTTGCTTGGCACATTTTTTTGTTTCTGTTTTATAAACGAAATCTTCAAACTTACGTAGTAAATCAAATATGTTGTCAGAAACTTTATTGCGCGATTCTGCAAATGTCCGTAATATTTGTAACGCTGAAGACGTCATTAAAATGTTGGTAATTTCTTCAACTTCTTCTTCTGGATTTTCCTCATCTGAATCTTTAAAAATTGTATTAATGTACAATAGTATTGCGGATTAATAATTGTTAATCAAGAATTTCGACCATATTTCTGCTAGATTCCTTCTTCTAGAGGTATATTGCTCTCATCATTAGAAGAATCCAGCTCCACATCTTTTGAAAATCCTGTTTTTTTAAAACAGTTTGTAATTGTTTCACCTGTCGCATCTTTCCAATCTTTACTTAATTCTCTTATTGCTTTAAGTAAAGAAATTGACAAAGAAACGTTTTCGTTTGAAACTAAAATTTTCCTTAATATTCTTTTTCTGTAGTGCTGTTTCAAATTGAATAATGCCTTGGTCAATTTTCTTCGGGGGAAATGGCGAGCTTAATTTTTTTTTAATTTTGCTGGGAGTGTGCAGAACAGTTGTCAACAAATAGCAAGATATTTTTCTTTTGATTACCTAATGTCTAGTTTCATAAGCCACTTCTCAAAAATCTTACTAGTCAACCATGCCTTTGGATTATTTTCGTAATACACTTCAAGGGATTTCAATCCTTTGAAGCATCGCGATTTTTTAGCCTAGCCAATAACAAGCAGATTCAACTTTTCTGTTCCACTGAAATTGCTTCCCAGCGTCACAGTTACACTATCCTTACTTTTTTTTTTCCACCAACACATTTTTGACACTTAAAAAATAAGCCGGTTTCATCGGCATTGAATATGTCATTGTAATCGCAGCATTTAATTAAATTAACTTAATTGATTTTGAACAACGCCACCTTCACCGCAAACGACGAATGTTGTGCCTCATTTTAAATTGGTGCAAACAACGATTACTTGCTGTAAGTTCTGTATAACCTAATGCTTCCGCGAACTCATTTGCTTTTTATTGCAAAAACGGTCCAGATACAGGAAGATTTCTCTTCCTTATGGCTGTTATCCACTTAAACATGGCATCGTCTATATCTGTATTTTCGCAGACCCACATTTTTTTGTGGTTGAGACTTTCTTGGCAGTTAGTTGCTTGCTGTAGAATATTATTTTTCTTTTTTAATGTTGTTCAAAGGCTACGGGAAGATATGCCGTAATCATCAGCAATTTGTTTTGTTTTTTTTTTTTTTTTTTTTTTTTATTTTAGGGCCTTTTTTGACATTGGAATTAAATGTGGAAAACGATGGAAAAAGACAGACAAATTCAACTGAAAAATCGTCATCGGCTTGTAATCAACTAACAAACATAAATCAAATAAAGGGCTTGCCACTATACTATCTATGTATAAGGTTTCCATTGTCTTCTTCAATGCGTTACAAATATCACAATGTGCAAAAGAACACCTCTTATTTTCCTTAACAGATCAAATAGATTAAGGGCAATAACCTTAAGAGAACATTGTATCGTTTTGTTTGTCACAAACATTTATAATTATTATTAACTTTATAAACAAAAAAATTCATTGACAAAGGGAAGCCACAGCCACATTCATATCAATAAATCAAGTTTTACAATTCAAAAGGGTTAAATATTGATCTACTACAAATACTTAGGAAGATACCAGCATCCCCAATATATCATCATATAGACTAAACTTTCGATGCCTATATAATTTGTTGTATGAAGACATCTTTCGAAATGCAGAATACTATAGTAATAAACCTATTATCATCTAACGATACTACACATATATTTTATATTTGCTTATGTCTACTGTTCAATCAGGTTGCGTGATAGATCCTGTGTTTTTGAAAAGATTATACTATGTGTAGGCACCGTTGACATTCGTTGTCAGATCAACATTTTTATTCCTTACATATTTCTGGTGTCTTAGATATTGTAATACTTATGAATTATTCTTTTGCCTCACATACAACATATGCCTATATTTCTACACATGTCAAGACAGTCTTTGAATAGCAGTACAGTACGGCGATTAGACATACTCGTTGTACTTATTTGTTATTATATATATTCTTTTTTTTTTTAAATCAAATAATAATAATAATGGAATACCCAGGAGTACAGTGCTGTTAACTCTGCTTTTAATAACATTGTGGAAGTGATTGCAGTGATTATATAACGGAATTGTTTGAGCATAAAACTCGCTTCATATACAATCTAACCATAAATCAAAAGGGACAACAAGTTTTCATGTCACAAAACATGAATCAAAGGGGATAGCAAGCTTTCATGACATATAACAACCAGATCTACAATGTATCATTTTGCGACAACAATAACAAGGCCCAACTTCAAGGCAAAGTTTCGTTAAATCCATTGGTCCCAGCTAAACCCATGTAAATAATCAAATTATGTTGATAAAGGGGGTTCAAGTGACGATTTCACTATTATCAAAAGTACGCTCGCTGGCATTTTGCCAGAGGCCGATGAAGCTGATAAGGATGGGATACGTACGTGTTGATTATTATTGATGATGAGTGATAAACATTTAAATTGTAGATTTAGTATTTAGTTCAGTATATATAATAAAGTCGATATCATGACATAGCAAGCGAACCGATTCAGTTGGATTTTCCAATTGCCGACCACATCGTATACACATAAGCACAGCCAACCTTCTGGAAGACAACATAGACTTTATTATTTGATTCCAATAAATATAAACGGTTCTGTTGAATGTGATGTTGAGCAATGAATGATAACGTACCGTGTGTATGTAGTAGGTGAGCCTAGCGTTCTATAAAGCCAGCCGAATTCATTAATTTACCGCACAATGCACATTTATATCAACAGAGGCTGTTACACCGCAAGCTGTTACATCAAACGTATTAATAAAAACGTAAAATGTCATTACTTGATGCCTCCACCACTGCCATCACCATAGTTAGTCACAGTCTGTGGATTTGTATGTTATTGTTGATGATGCTGCTGCTACTGTTGCAAACCGCTAGCAGCTGATCCAGTGTGATAAGTTGAGCGGGCGCAGCAGCAGTTGGGGCCCAATGTTGTTGATAATGGCCTAACAGCTGCAGAGGAATTAAAACTTTCAAAGGCATCATTAAGTTTTTCCATATTATTAGTACCTGCAAAGCAAATGCTTGTTGATGCATTAGAAAGCACTGCATAAGGATGCTATAACAGATCACATTGTCGCTTATTCGATGGCAAAGGCGCTGCGCATAATCATTTTAATTACAATTGGGCTATCGATTGTGAAGGTTGCCGTTGGGAACATAAGACTCATATGAATTTGATTTGTTTTGCTTTTAATGTTGTAGGACTATGCTATCATAGAAAGAGCTCCTCGTCTCCTTTAAGTCACGCTTATTTCTTGTTTTTAAAAAAACTTCCTACGGGTTACAACTATAGTGATGAACGAAGGAAAAAACAAAAAACATTAATATTCAATATATATACCTACATTGATTGTAAGTGATGCACAATTTATAGAAACATTGAACAATAAAAATCTTCCTGTTTTAACAAATATTCTTTTACATTTTTCACTCTTACAGCTTGTTTTTTGGGCTTATAAATGTTTTCTTCTTTACCATTTTTCCACGGTTAACATATTTGTGTAATGTGTTGCGGATAGGATTTAATCAAACATCCCTTTTCCAGTTACATATGTATTGGAGCACCATAGTCGATTGAATTACTGCTCAGATATCTGGATGAAATGCCAGGTAAAAATGAAACATCATCAGATCATGAACGTAGTTTCAGTCCAATTGATTTATTGCAAATTGCACATGATCTTTGCAATACGAGAGGCTACAGTCTGGTGATGGAGATTTCAAAGATAATATTGAACTACTCAGCGATGCTAAAGACGAACGTCTGACGCATCTACTGCGTGTCAAAGTTGTGAAATATAAACATGAACAATATACTGATTCATTGACAGCACAGGAACGCAAAATGTATCCCGAAGAATGTAGGAACATGCAAGGTGATGAAGTTGAGTTCCCAGTAGAGGCATCGATTGAGGCGCCCGCTATAATGGCTACCGACAAATATCGACCACGTAAACCGCGCTACTTCAATCGTGTTCACACTGGTTTCGATATGATTTGGACAATCCAGTTCCCAAAATTGTACAAGGCTACAAATTCAACATATTCTATCGGGACCTCATGGACAAATCAATAACCCCACCATGCAAAGATAATCCCGATTTTGGAGTGCTACGCTTTCATATTGGGCCACCATATTAGAATATTGCCTTTAAGATTGTCAATCGAGTCTTTCAGTTATGGTTCCACTTTAAACGCTATCGATATCGAAAATAAGATATATTTGTTTTTCTTTATATTTGAATTATTTAAAAAAATATAAACAATTTTTTTTTTTGTCTACATTTAACAAGATTTGTCTAATGTTTTTATATTGTACTATGCCAAATATGTTCACATAATGATGCAGTCCTTAATTGGTGCCTCTTTCAAACGTTTAAACGGTTGTCCCGTAATGTATCATCTATTTTAACTTCGAAAGCACCACGTCTATCCCGATAACAGTCAACTTCAGTACCGGGCGCCATTTCGTTTAAGAAATTTTGTAGCATCCGACACTGGGACGCAAAATTGCAATGGCACTTTTGTGATGATAAATAATTTATTATAATTATGATGGTGGTATTTTAAGCAAATACTTACCAATACTCCACATCCACTTTGACCATTGTGTGTCTGTCACTTCTGGCTCTGCATTCATTCCTTTGATCAATATGAAATCAAATAATACGGGAAGCGCTTTGAATGGAATCAGTCCGGATGAGTTCCAACGGGTGGTGACGTAGCGATGACCGGATGTGTATCGTAGTCATCTTCACATATACCTGTCATCTGAATGATTGGCTCCATAAATTTCTTTACCCTGTGACCCCAATTGAGTTGACCGCCATGTACATACCCTTCCAATGCTTTATGGGTTGTGAAAAAAAGAACTCAATTTCGACACTTGAAAATGCAAAAAAATCCAATTTTCATTTCGTCAGCAGTAGAAACAATAAAGTTGAGTGGAACAGTTTTTCTTCTTCAATATTAAAATGAAGTGTAAAATTCATGCGGTTAACTTTCAGAAAACATCAGAATTATTAATGTAACTTGTAATGAGTATTTAGAGATACAAAGTTGTTAATGGTAATTGAGCTTAATTACAAATAAAATTTCCTATATTAATTTTTATAATTTCGGTTTTTAAATCGTTTTCTTTTATTTCTATTAATCTAATTAATTCAATCGAAATGAATAAATTTTTTGTGTATTTTTTCCTTCCCAATAGAATTTGTATCATTCAATATATCAATTTTATTTAAACATCTTATTTTTTTTAATCAATCTCGTTTTCCTCAGAACTATCATCATCTGATAATATGATGACTTCTGGAACAAAACTATCATCATCTGATAATGTGATGACTTCCTCTTGAACAAAACTATCATCATCTGACAATATGATGACTTCCTCCGAAAGTCCATTCTTTATGGGTTTATCCTCCTCTTCTTCATTAAAGGTTTCCTCAAATTCCTTATACATCTTCTGTATTTCAATTTTCATCTTGAGAGAAGCTATCGCTGCCTCGCTTGGCAAGTGTCCAAATTCATTATAAAAAATTAAAAGTGTTTCAAAACTATTACGAATAGCTACTGCACACTCGTATATCTTATCAGTCTTCTTAAATATCTTGAATCCATTTTCATAAAGCAAGCGCATATCATAAACAAACTCATCGATATCTTTGTATTGCAGATTACTAAACTTTGTCTTGATCGTGCGCAAGTCCATTGGTTGACGAATAACGTCAGTGTAACGCTCTCCGGTATGAATTGTTTCCATTTCCAATGGTTCGGCAAACCATTCCAATGCGGTTGAAGAAACCGAAATTAATGCATTTAGAAGAGCCTTGCCGTCGAGAATATGAATAGGTGGCTGGGTTGTAGCAGTCTGCTGCTGAATGAAAGCACCAACGTCTTGGCTAATTTTGAAGAGCATAAATTTTAAATAAATTACAAAAATTAATTTCCTCCATTTCATTTCTTGCATAATATAAATTTTTACCTTGATTCTGAAGACTTGGCCATTTTATTTAATATCCACAAATTTTATAAATAAATTTTTGTTATCCGTCCTTTCTCACGTCAAAAATAAAATCCCAACAGTGTTCAGAGTGATATGACAGAACACGCATTAAATTTGAACTCAATCGTACAACACAATCGCAAATTTGTTTAATTTTCCCTGGTGTAATTTAGTTGTATACCTCGATTTCATATTAATTTAAAAAGGCTTTTTTAAACGTTTTCCGATTTGAAATCATTAATCGAATCGTTTAGTGTTGCAAATTGTGTGTGGTAACGTCTTGCTTTGTTGTTTTTTTGGCTTATTAGTATGTGTGTGTGCATAATAAATAGAACAGGTAAAAAGTGCCCACACACGAGTGCCACCCCTGGTTGTAAGAGAAAGATGTAGAAACCAGCTTTTGAATATGTGTGTTTCATGCCATTATTTACTTTTTATTATAATGGAGTTAAAATGATTGCAGCGTTGCCATATGAATGATATATTCCATTTAATTCCATAATATTGTACGATGCGTTCGCATAATATATGGGCTGCATAAAAGAGATGGTGAACGAGCGTCCGATCGACTCCGAGTCAAAATGAGCAAACAAATTAAGCTTTGGGCCTAAACCGCAGCGGCGCCGAAAAATGAAATAAAAATTTAATTATCATGTGGCAACCCTTCTACTCGTTATTTTCCAAGTGCCAGCTGATGCAAGAAAAGTAGCGGCAATTGTTGAAGACGGAACACAAAAATGTAAGCAAGCCATCATACTTAGCATAATAGAAACTTCTATGTACTTATAATAGTGAGACTTTGAAGAAATTAAATGTTTTTTTGTTTTTTACTGAGTGGTTAAAGTGAGTGTGATGTCTTGAAAAAACAAAAATCTTTCAACAGTACAAACGCAATGATTCCATAACACTCAGCTTCTGATTTGGTTTACAAGTTTGCTGCCAATTTTGTGTATTGTTATTTTCAATTAAATTTTGGTGTTTATTTATGTATTAAGCTTCATTCAAATGCAACTAAATATGTAAGTGTTTGCTCAGCCAGCCCTCAAACGAAATTTAATATGCTTGCAACCTATTTATATAGTAAACATACTTATGTATTCGCATTGTTGATCAACAAACGACGCCAGTCATTGTTTCTTCGTATTTTGTTTGTGTTTTTGTGCAATTTTACAATGTTTGTTTGTATAGTTCTACGATGCGGTGGAGTGGATGGAGTAGGGAACATTTTATCACACAGTGTTGTTGTGTCTTCGGCTCTTCTTTAGTGTTCCGTAACCAAAGGGTACCAAAGGAAACCCTATTGCAGAGACTTCGTTGTCCGTCCGTCCGTCCGCCCTCGGGTCATATCGCATGCACCGTAATAGCTAGAAATTTTTACAGAGTGTGTAGTTCTATCAGCAACAAATACTAAAACTAAAATATTTTCAAAAACTTGTACAAGAAACATTTTGGTTTCAATGGCAGCTATACGATCCAGTAATCCTACGATCTTGAAATTTGGTTGTTTGTTGGCTATACATCAGAAACTTATACTATCGAAATTTCAGTTCAGATCGGACCACTAAGGAAGGGTACCTCCTATGCAAACCACCATTAAAAATCAGGTTCTTATTAGAAAAACTTTTTTGTTTTTTTGTCCTACCGAACTGAAATTTAGGCACTATAAGTTGTTGTTATAGGCGCTGTACATCTGTTGGAATCAGCCAAATCGGCCAAGTAGAGGAGTACCTCCCATGCAAATCCACCATTAAAATTCAGGTTCTTCGAAAAACTTTTTTGTTTTTTTCACAGAAATTTAGACATTATAAGTTTTTAATATAGGCGCGGTACATTTCTTGGGTCAAATCGGACCACTACCTACCAAACAAACCCCAATCTGGTACGGAACCATCCGTGTACGCGCACTTGGTCGATTTTTTTGGTTTTTGTATAGTCGTTTTGTTTTGTTCGTAAAAAAATAAAATAAAATAGTTCAATGAACTTTTTATTTTTCATGTGCTTGCAATTTGCAATTTATCGTAAGTGTCTGCAGTTTATGAAGAATGCAGTAGCACCGCCGTCTGGCACTTTCTGTGCAATTTGCATTTGTTGTTTGTAATTGTGTGTGTAATTCATTTTCAATACAACAACATCAGGTGATAAAAATAATTTATATTTTTATATAAAATTTGTAAAATAAATTAATTTTTCATTGTTTCTTTTCAAACCAAGCTGCACATTTTAATGTTAGGCGAGATCAGTATTTACAAGTTTTTACTCTTTTGGCTTTGCTTTCTTTTTGTGGTGCCACACTCTCACTCTCTCTCTTAAGTGGTCAGTAGACGAACTTACTATGTATGAGTGGACAAATACAATAAATTGATTGTTTTTAAAAAAAAAAATTTGGGCATCTAACTTTGCAATCTCTTCTAAAAACGATAAATCTGAATCCACAAATCCAAAAATTTCATTACAATATTTAGGCAATTGAAAATGAACATCTTCTCTCATCTGCTTTTCATATGTCCATCAATTCCTTTCAACGTCTTAATATAAAAAATATGTACGTACTAATGCGATATTGGACAATATTGCCCACAATTTATTACATCTAAAAACGCTCTTATTTTATTGCACGATGATAGGAAACATCTGGAAACATTCGTCGTTCTTTTTCTCTATTTTCTAGACTGGGTGCATGGTAACAAGAAAGTGGCAGCGATGAGGTGGATTTCCATATGATGCAGGTACTCGGTGGATATAGGTTCTTTTAATTCTACATATACTTCTATACATGACTTCAAATACGAGGAGGACCAATTTTGTCTTGTCTGCGTTAGTATCATCGAAGATGTTCATCAATTTCCATTTTACTGTCCTCGTTTTATTGACGAAATGGTGGAGATGAGTCTCGGGGCCCGGGTTTAGTGATGTTACAAGTCCCACACTTGGTAGTCTTTCGTTGCTTCCCTTGCGAAGAACCTACTCTTGGGCATTAACAATGTAATATCTTCATCTATGAGCCAAATATTTTAGTTATTAAATGCAATCAATTGATCAAAATTTGTTATTTTTACCTGACTGCGTCGTTTGACCTTGAATCTGATAAATGCGAATGGGAGAGAACTCAAAAATTTAACTTAAAAGAGAATGAGAATGGTTCATTCTTTATCATCAATCAAATTTCTCTTCTATTGTCTTTGGCCTTTTCTGTTTTTATCTCTGTTGTTTTGTTTTCGTTCCTTTATTTCTATTTTGTGTTATTCATGAAGAAAACACACATAAAAATTTGTATAAAAAAGCAATTTAGTCTTTATTTTTTGTTTTGTTAAGTAGAGTTAAGAGAAGCAGCATCAGAATTTAGTATAAAAATCTATCTGGATATAAATGCAATCCTTACTTATATTTAGAAAAAAAAAAAACTGACGTCGACTGACAACCAGACGGAGACCACTACCACTTGAAATTGTGTAAGTGATAAAGAACAACAACAAGTCATAACCAACCCAACCCAACCCAATTAACCAAAACGAACCCAGCTAGAAAGGGTGGCTGAATTTACCATCATCATCATCATCATCATCAACTTTGCAAACTGGTTTGATTTGGTTGATTGGTTGGTTATGTGGTTATGTTGATGTTGGTGGTTCATCTTATTTTACATGTATGTGTTCTCTCATCTTTTGCTGTGTCTCCACTGTTTTTGTTTTGTTTTGTTTTGATTAGTTTCAATTTAAGTAATCTATGTACAGTTTTTAATGTTTGCTTCTGCGTACATATACATACATAAGGATATGTATATTCCTTTCAAATCCTTTCTTTGTCATACTACACTCTTCATCCTACTCCAGTCTCTTTCTTATCCAGTTCAGTTCAGTCCAGTGCAATCCTCTCCTCTATTCTCCTCTCCAGCTTTTATGACCATACTCTGCACTGATCTAAAGAGGTGGCTGCGACTTCACTGCCCCTGCTCCGGCAGTATTTATTTTCTTGCAGGCAATGCAGTAGCCATAGGATACTGGTTCTGGTGGTTTCTGTCTATCATCAATGCCAACATCACCACCATTGGTAAATAGATTTGATGGTTTGCTATCCACTGGACTTATGGGAAAATGTTTCCAATGCGGGCATGGCATTTGTTTTGGTGGATGAATTGGGAATGGCATATTTCCTTTTTCCTTTGTTAATTTGACGACTGGGAATGCAAAATGTTTTATATAAATTCTTTCACTCACTCACACAGCATTAAGGACACTTTAAAATTATTTATTTCAGATAAAAAAAAACAAAATTACAATATTTTTGATTTCGACGAGCGATAAGAAAATTGAATGAACTGCTGCTTCTGGTTGCTGAACTAACAATGTATTTGGTGTCGGCGTCTGTGGTTCGATGTATGGCATCAACGTGAAATAAACAAAGTGCACAAAGTAATCGCAGAAAAGAAGAAAAAGAAAAAGCAACAATAAAGATAATGGCAGCAACAACATCAGACAAGTCAGTGGCGTCGTTTCGCATGGCATACGTTCTCGAAAGCAGACGTTGGCTGCAGTCAAGTCAAAACAAAACAAAACAAAATATATAAAACCCATACAAAGCCCAAGAAGCAGACATAAAAAACATAAAAACATGGAAACAAAGAAACAAAGAAATGAACCAAGTGAGTAAATACATGAAGAATGAGTACCAAAAAACAAAATGAAAAGAAAAACAGACCTCAGTCAGTCTACTCATTTCATTTTTGTTTTTAGTTTGTTATGTTTCTCCCTTTCTGGATGTTGTGAGTAGTAATTTCTTTATATCAAATTATGTATCTCAGTAACATACACATATGGCAAAAATAATAAGTACATGTAGTTTTCATTTCTTTTCATAAATTTTTTTTTTTTTTACTTTTCTGGTTGCAAGCAAGAAATAATTTGGGATATAACTACATTTTTATGATAACTAAAATTTTGAAAAAAAAAAAAACAAATTTACCTGGCAAAAATAATAAGTACACCCAATAGAAATAAACGAAAATATCTGTAATTCACTTTTTTTCAGTTTTTTTTTTTTTTTTTTTCTTAATATTACAATTGTTTCTTTTATACCCAGTATATCCTCCTTTATTTTGAATAATCTTTTCAGTCCTTTTTGGCATACTGGTTATTAGTTTCCGGCAAGTTTCGACTGGTATCTCATAACAAGTTTTTCGGGCCTCAGGGGCATATTTTCTTCAGAGTAGGGCAGCATGGTACTTTCCAAGATGTTTTTTTATGGGAATGTGGTCATGGTATCAGAAATTCTATGTATTGGTCCGACGCCATACCAGGAAAAACATCCCCAAACCATAATGTTGCCGCCACCTTGCCTAACGGTCTATTTTGTGTAGTGCATGCGGAATTTCTTTCCTTTCGGGTGTCGAATATTTCGAGTACTATCATTATCATTAGTTTACATGTTTCTTTGCGAACGTTAGCCTCATTTTCAAATTATTTTGTCGAAGCAGCGGAACTCTTCGGGCTATGCGGCCAGGTAGTTTAGCATGTTGTAGTCTGTGACGAACCGTGCGGGCTGAAATTACTTGGTCAATTTCAGCTGAAATGCATCTTGAAGATTTGAATGGGTTCTTTTTTAGTGAGTGTGATGATGCGGGTATCTGTTGTAGTCGATGTCTTTTTTGGCCTACCTCGAGTTTCGATATTTTTTTTAAGATTTAAAAGCATTCTGCACAAAAAAACGTTGATCGTTTCATTGTTTTGGCAATGGATCGAAGACTTTTTCCTTCGTTTCTTAGTGTCGAAACGATTATTCTCTCCTCGGAGGTACAATGTGTATTTCGACCCATCTATTAAAACGTAACTTGTTAATTTCACTGTTTCACTGTAATTGTCTTTTAACACAATTAACAATACGAAAAAACCAATTAAATTAAAGGAGAAAACGGTTTAAAACGGTTTACGACATCCGCACAACCAGAAAAGTAAAAATAAATGTATGGAATGAAATGAAAACTACATGTACTTATTATTTTTGCCAGATGTGTAGGTTCTATATGTTTGTTCGTATTTTTATATCTGCACACGCAAGTTGCAGTTAATGACTTTAACTTTGCTCGTTTTTTTTTTTTTAACTCTTCACTGAATGAACGAGAGCAAGAGCGACGAGAAAAAATTCATATATATATGTGTGTCGGTGGGTGGATTTGCCTTATAACGTGTTT
Organism: Amiota minor; assembly: GCA_037043295.1. Classification (NCBI taxonomy): domain Eukaryota; kingdom Metazoa; phylum Arthropoda; class Insecta; order Diptera; family Drosophilidae; genus Amiota; species Amiota minor. The sequence goes on from JBAMAW010002395.1 coordinate 77,149, forward strand.
ATATGTACATAGTAGATTTACAATTGTTTTCTCATTTTGTTGTCGTAGGTTATTTTTGCATTGTGCGCTCGCTGTTTTCCAGTCTCTTCTTTGTGCTTTGTCTGGTTTAATATTTCAATTTAATACACTACACTCTATTTTCTTTTGAACATAATTTTAGTAAAGCACTGAAGAGGGGAGAGAACTCCTAGAGCAATTTGGACATTAACTCAACTCATAGAAAAAAAAAAACACTATTGCTAAATGTGCTCAAACTAGGAATAATATCTAGTTGTTATACTGTGAATACGTTTGAGTCTTCTTCTACATACACCGGATTGGAGTGTTCAGGTCAAAGAGTTCGGATGAACAGATAATCTGCTGCGATATGCAGTGGATTAAGTCTGAATAAGGTCACTTATCTTCTGAATTCCTAGATCTCTTACAATGTCGGTGAACCATTTACCGCATGTGTTAAGGAGCGCCAATGATACGTCGAAGAGTTTTAACCTGAAAGACTCTTAGCCTATGTAAATTTCGCAGCGATATCATAAACTTGTATTCCGTAACTCCAACTGGGGAAAGAATGCACTTGTATATGGACACCATGTTGCGAAGGGACAGCTTATTGCGAGGATGCAATAGCCAGCTCATCTTTCCATCCATAGCCTTTAACGGAGCTACCACTCCTGTCATACACCCAGGTATCTATGGCCGATTTGATGTTCGAGACGTTGTCCATTTAGAAGAAAGCACAATACATCTCTCCTCAGAGCGAAGCTAAAACTAACGCACTTTGCGACGTTTAAGACGATGTTCTACTTGCGAATCCATTCGACAAAATATTGTAGACAGGAATTCCTAGATAGCATGGCCGTATCATCTGCAAAAGTTGCAATGAAAAAGTATGAATGACTTACATTAGATGGTGTGTATGGATGGGCATATAATGGGTGAAGCGACCGTACAGAGTTTGGGATAAACAGCTCCCTTGGTTAAACTTCAGCCTTGACAGACCGCGTCGATGAGGAAAAAAACCTTCATTAAAAGGGCCTGTCAGGAAAAGCTTCTTTGCTTTGAAGAGCAGGCCCTTGTGCGAATTTCTGTTAATCTTAGTTAATCTTAGAAGCATAGCGCTACCATATATTTACAACCAAAGAAACAATATCAAATAGATTGTTATATGGACTCTTGAAGAAGGAGCTGTATTTATGGGATTTTATAACAAATACGCCCAATTAAGGGCACAGTGACGCGGTGACTAGCTCTCGCCCCTTCCCTTTATCTTAACTAATTTGATCTAACCTATATAGAATTTTTGTTATACTCGTACCTTATTATTGAAGTCTGTTTAGTTGCTTTTTGTTTGTTTGTTATCTTAGTTAATTTCCTCTTAAAAGTCTCTTCAACTAATGTTTAATAACTTTATTGCTAGATGATGTTCTTATCAATTCATGATCCCGAATTGAAACTGTTACTGGAACTGGATGTGTGCGTACCCTGCTGCGATACAATCACTGTCACATTGGTCTTGAGATCTCAAAGCAAACATGAGAACATTAACATCGTAAATCCAGTGTGCCCCAGATGAGTGTAAACCAAAGTAACCAAATTTCTTGTTCAACACAATTGAAAGATTGATTCAGGAAACGTAACGTCGGACCAACCAAGGTATTCCATTTCAGCCTTTGTCATATGTGCAATCACTAATTTGTTTGTGATTTTAGCAGCGACCATACCAAAGGCAAGTTTGTGATGATTTGTGCGCTATAATGAAAGCGGGTAATGTCAACTATAGAGCCATTCTTGCCAACACCACCGGCGAAAACAATTGGAAAATTACATAAATTAGTGACCAAAGTCCGCATGCAATTGTCGCTCCGGAGAGACTAAACCAGATTATAATAATATCAATAATCTTTGTCTGCCAGAATTCTGATCCAAATAGATCTGATAATGGATGTACTCTGATAACAGAGAGTTGCGCTTCAGTCACATCGACTCTGACAAATCGTAAAATACCCAAGACATAAGTCTGCCAATAGACACAATAAAAAATTCCAATAGCACAAAACCACTGGGAAAAGAACTATTTCGGATAGTGTCCCCTAACTGACATGAAACAAACGCTGATAACACAAGAAAAACTGTTGATCACTCAACTGTGATAAGGTGTCTATTGAGTACAAACTTTGATGAAATAAAAAGAACCAAAAGCATCCAAAAAGCAACTCAATCGTGGCGTTGTCAATATATTGAGTATCAGTCCAATTATGGTTATTTAATTCGCCACCAATCAAAGTGGTGTCTTTGTCGCTTCCCAATTCCCACCATGTCTGCAGCTTTGGATCCAATAAACTTGTACTAAGGCATGAGTAATTGTGTTTGGTTTTGTTTTTATTGTAATTGTTGTGAATTGAAAATATGTTTTTATCTTTATTTGTTGTAATACATAGTGTAATCGGTAAGACAAATTGCTTTGTGGTATGACGACGGTACTCTAAATAAATTTGGTCAAACAAAAAATCCACTCACTTTTTGCTGATTTGGAAGACAAGATTATAGAGAGCGAATTGACCAATTCGGGGCCAATACTTCTGCACACGTATGGACGTAAGTAAACTACGTAAGTCACTCACCCATATTCACCAACCATGTACATTTCAAGGCTCTAGGATGGGTACCTCCAAAACAAACTCAGAATCAAATACAAGTTATTATTTAAAAAATCTTTTTTGTGTTTTGTATTATGAACCTGATATTTGGACACTATAAGTGCCTGAACTATATTCAGCAACCATGTAAATAGTACTTAATAATTATTATGTGGTCAGCTGTCAGAACGTGCATAAACACAAAGTAAATTGTACTTACTTTTCATATGAAAATAATCATTGACCTTTAGATTTGCAATTCTTAGATTTAACCTAGTCTTTTTATCAAGCCTCAGCTCATTAAGATTCCAAGAAATACATTCCAGAGACACAGACGGATATGATTAGATCATTTTGTCTCTTCATACTTATCATTTACAAAAAGTATTGTAATATACCTTATAGAGAGTCTTAATCTGTCTGTCTGTTTGACAGAATGTTTTTTCTGCTGTGCAATAAAATGATTTAACTGTGTACTTCTTTATTTCTTTTCATTATGCGCTAATCACGGTTTGCCCGTATGGAGACATCTGGCATTTAATTTCTGAATCGCCCGTTTTTTTGTACATCACAATAAAAAAAAATGTGTGCGATGCTTGTTGTCGAAGAAGGCGGCGAATTTGGCTAAGCATCGTCCAGGTGGTCCTGTTATCCAAAGTAATGCAGTTCCTTATAAGACAAGGAGTCACCACTTTCATAAGTTCTGCTGCTATGGTCAAAGGTATGGGTAGTCTATTTTCGTGATCTAGCCACTCAAAAAAAGCAAATTTGATATTCGATAGTGCACTAGCAAGATCTCTACCTGTTTATGGTTCAAATTTGAAACGATACTCCAAATCTGTATCCCATATCTCCAGGAAGGCTTCTTGCACAGCATAAATTTGATTCTGATGTTGAGAAGCCAGTGAGTTTTTTTTTTTGGCTTGGATGTTCTAATTCTAACTGCCTTTCTTATGTGATCACTGAATGTGAGCCGGCTGTCGAAGAGGAGCTCAATGTATTTCGCCTTGGTGTCTTGTTGTATCACCTATTTTCGCTTTAAGGTAAAGTATATGTATGTTTGTTAATTCTTTATCATTAAACTTAATGTTCCATCTTTAGGCTCATTCTTTAAATGCATGAATTCATCTGCTGTTCCGAATTGGAATAAAAATCACATATTTGACGTACGGCACAAGTATGTGGTATATCAGGAGGGTTGCCCATGTCCGCAGTGTATAAATTGTATAGAATGGGTCTCAGGATACAGCTATGACTATCATTGTGAGTGTGGTAGAAACGCTTTATTGAAATGAAAGGGGAGGAAAGCGCTTCAACAATCTTGGCCAATGTGCCAAACATTATTACAATATTATTATTATTAAGTGTTAACATTCTTACGAGTATTATACTCTTCACGCAGTGAATAGTATTATAAGTTTGTCATGAAGTTTGTAACAGGCAGAAGGAGACCAAAGAGACCACACAATGTATATACCTATATTCTTGATCAGCTGAAATTTTCAATGAATCTTTCTTTTTACTATACGCAGTACATTGGTCGGAACCAGCCGAATCGGACCACTAGGGGGGTACCTCCCAAACAAACCACCCATTTGAATACTACAACGAAACATTCACCGTGTGAAGAGTATTTCATCTTCGGCATAGTCGAACGTTCTTTCCAGTTTTAAATAGACTTGATACTTCATATAAATATTTCTTTACTCAAATAAATTTATTAATAAAGAAAGAAATTTTATTTTATTTTATGTTTGTTGGTTAACTATAAGCCGATGACGATTTTTCAGTTGAATTTGTCTGTCTTTATCCATCGTTTTCTACATTAAGCTCCAAAACGATCTCGTACTATTGAATTTTCTCATCGTCATCAATTTCGGATACATAGTCTAAATCATCATCATCCTCAAACCCTCCACGATAAAAGATGGTCATGATTGAGTAGATCGCGTTGGGTATATTTGACAACGACCAAATGTGCAGATGCAACGTATTCCGAATCATTTAGAATTGACGTCTTAATCTGGGTAAATGCAGCTATCAGTGAAATCGGCTCTGTACGCAAAAAGGTCTTATTCTGTATCTTTTCTCGCATCTTCCGTATGAGGTCAAAGATCAGACTGTCGGTAACAAGAGGACAAAGTTGCACTGCATTTGAGTATTAAACGCAGCAAGGATGTGTTATTGACTTTACTCGCAGTACAATCTCCTCGAGATTTTCCAAATCACAGAAATACATCAAACCATTTTCGGTGAGTTGCCCATTATGTGGACATACCAGCGTACGCAATGCCTTCAAACGTGAGATCTGTTCAGCTACGTCATCATTAACGCAATTGAAGCCTACGATGTCGAAGTATTCTAATTGTTGCGATTTATGCTCGACCAACTCGGTAAAGAGCGATGGGCGAACACGTATGTGTCTTGTTGATGCGTATATAGTGAGGTTTTTAAGTTTTGGTAGTTTCGCAACTAATTCGTAGTCCGACTGATCGATGCTAAATGTGAGCGTTTCAAGATTTTGGCAGTGCACAGCCATTGCGTTAAAGACATTAGCATTTAAGCAAATATAGAGCCCAAGATCAAGTTCCTTTAGATTGGTTAATTTGGCACATAGGGAAATTATGTGTTTACCACTTACTGCACTGCAATTTTTCAGCGATAGAATCTCTACTGTTGGTGACAGAGTATTCAGATGTTTGCCTGATATCTTAAAATTTTGTGATAAATTTAAGATTTTTAATTTTTTCAATTCACGTAACGTCAATAAAGATGAATCGCCCAGGGAATGGTAATGTAAACGCATGTCCACAATATTGGGTAAGGCAATAAATAACTTTTTTAATGTCTTTGTTGGTGAAGGCTCTCTACGTTTGGGCAATATGTTGCAAAGAACTCGATAAACCGATATTTATTTGGGAGTTCACCTTCGACGCGTAATATAAATTCTCCCACAAAATCAAATCTTATCTCCCACGACGTCATATCGGACAAACGATCCAAAAACAATGTACGGTGCAACAATTTACTTGTCATTTTAAAGACGTGGAGTATACGCGTACATGAACGTGCAAAACATACTTGCGACCGAAGGGGCAAACGCTGTATAATGTTCTCCAGGCAGCAATCGTTAAGGAATAGGATACTGTCTCTTTCTGGTGGAACAAAATTCTCAACATTCACTTCATTGCCACCATCATCTTCCTTGGGCTGAATACGTCTATTGCGAAAAGCCGACTCATTTGGCTGACAATTGGTTTCAGTGCTTGGCTGATGCCAAGTGTCGCAGATTGTTACCAAGATGCGGGCACCGCCCAAAGTATGACGGTCGACTTTTAAAGCTTTTGCAGCTGCTTTTGGGTTCGCGAATTGCACGAAGGCTACATTCAGTCTTACTGGTCCTCTAAAGCGCCTGTTGCTGTCAACAAGGCGAATGTCAACTATGTGACCATAAGATAAGAAATATTCCCGAATAAGGCCAGCAGTAATCTTACGTGGGATTTTGAAAACAAATAACTTGTGCACCAATACATGGTCCTCTGTGTAGGCAAGATCGTCTTCGATATAATATGTGTAATTATAATAAGCAATATCTTTATCAATCAATGCGGCCATAATGGTTATTTGTTTGATCTATTTTCCAGCGAATGTTACAAAATATACAAAATATTTACCAAATTTTTGTGTGTGCTAATTTTTCGCTCACCAAAATTTCAAAAATTATTTTTTTTATAAATTTTTATCTGCTAGTTATTTGACATAAGAATCATTACTAAACCGGGTAGTTAAATCTGAAGTCCCGAAATTAATTTAATTTATAGATTTTCAAAATCAAAATCGCCGGCAACTTTATTCATTCAAAAGGACGAACGATTTACGACTGAAAGTTGTTCTCTGTTATGAAATAAAAAAACTAATAAATATACAAGTAGAGGCAAACAAATTAAATGTTAAAGACGGAACTCCATAACATGCGTATCTACGGGCCAGGACCATTACGTGAAATTATACTTTCATCAAAAGTTTCTTTAACTAAATTAATTGCAGCGTGCGCTGTGTATATTCTTTTTAATTTAATTGTTGTCGATATCATTGTCAAGATCTTTGCATTAAACAACTGCAATATAAAACGATGAAAAAAGTTTAATTCGGACGAACCTGTTTGCTGCATAAAATATTGGCTTCATCTAGGTCAGCAAAGTCAGACTTTTTGCACTCATATACAGGGTGACTAGGCAATAATATGGGGTGCAATTTGTTACAACTAAAGATTGCAATATGTTTCATATCAATGAAAATCAATGCGGAGATGTTTGAGTATATAGAACAATTGGACAACGGGTTAATAGAATTGCAGGTGAGCTTAATGGAGATGAATCGATATCTCAGCAATATAACACAACGCCAATACACAGTGCAAGGTCACCATGACCAGAAATATCCCAGTATTGGACTGAACATCCATAAGTGCGGAACTTAAACCCCTTAAGAATCCCTGGAGTATCTTATCTGTTTAAGTTTTCAAGAACGGAAGACAGTTTGAGACGGCTAGGCAGCTTAAATTGACAATAGTGGGACAATGGGCGATTATCACTCTATCCACCCTTAAATCGGTAATTTAGTTCTAATAAATAATAGAAACAATATTGACCATTAAAGTTATCACTATACATTTAAGGGGTAGTAGCCGTGTAAGGTGCAACGACCCATCCCTGGGTGGCAGCCCTGGGCGGTAGCGGTCGATGAAGATGACAGCAGAGTAAGAAGTGCAGTCAGTTGTGTCGGAGCTATTGAAACCAAGAAGAGAGTCGCGGGTGTCCAAGCAAAGAAACCCGAAATATGCTCAAGTAAAATAAGAATAATAAACATATTATTACATACTCGTACATATTAACAATAATAAATAGGAAGATAATTTTTAATTTAAGTTTTCTTTACATTTAGTCGGTTCCAGGTCATGCAGAACAAAGCTCTGGTGAACATTACGGGTGATCCCTGGTATGTAAGGAGAATGTCTACACATCGTGACCTCGGTTTTCCAACAGTCATCGAGCAAATTAACCGTCATATGAGTTGATACAATGACGCACTTAACGCGCATGTCAATCCTCTAGCTTCGGCTCTAATTAGAAGTGACTGCCCGAGAAGGTTGAAAAGGCTCCACCTTTCGGACCTATTACATAGAACAATTATTAATATTTGTTAACTTATATTTTCTATCCGCCTATGTATCAAAAATATCCCTTAAAATCGTTCAATTAATGATTGATTGGAATTTTAATAAATGATCTCAAAAAAAAAAAAGAAAACCATATTTGTTATTATTATTTTTCTTTTTATTTCGTAACATTGCACTACAAATAAAACTGCATACCCTAAATTTGATAACAGTTTTTATACTTTTTTAATTTTGTAAAACTAAGATGCGTGTATAAATATTTATATTTGAAAATCTTTTTTATTTTTAATCACCTGTCAAAACAATGCTCTTCGTCGCATATGTGGAGCTCCGTGGTATATGAGAAATTTGAATCTGCACCGAGACTTGAAGACTTGAACTGTGCTAGATGAAACAAATTTTCACATCTTTTGCCATCTCTACCCTTTCCATCAATTCATCACACCGACGCCTCGAAAGACTTCATCCTCACAAGGAGTGTATGAAAAGCAACCACCATTAAATTCTATTCCTATCTCAAAGGTCTATGACGAGCTCATTATTGTTCACTAAATCACACCAATGTTAGAAGGCGGACTCCGCTGTTAATGTTTATAATTTATATAAATTCTTGTTTCTATTAGAAAAACTTTTTTTTGTTTATTGTGTTATAAAACGGAAATTTACACACAATATGTCTCTGTATCTCTGTCCTATATTCACCAATCATCTTAATTTGAAGACCCCAGAGTTACTGGATCGTATAGCTCCCATACAAATTCGGGTTTCACTTCGAAAACTTTTTGATTATAGGCTATATTGCACCCTAGGATTATATTGCACCCATACAAACCCAGATTCAAATTCATGTTCCTAAGTACAATATTATTTAGGGAAAAATGTTTTTCCTTTTGAGAAGGAGAAACTGAAATGCACTGATTATTTTATACTAAAAAAAGTTGGAGAAATAGCAATTTTCATGATGAAAATATATATTTTTGCTTCTGATATCGATTTAAGAAATATATAAAATTTCCGACCAGAGAAGACAAGATATGACATCGCCTGGGAAACCATGGTCTAGAGAATAAGTTACCATGTTACTAGACATGTTATCAGGTTAAGTACTTGTGGACTAGATAACAGAGCTTTGTTCCCAGAGCATTGTCTAATGGGAAATCAAGCGAGAAGGCTGGATCTCTATTTATCTTGTAATATAGTTGGCGTTAGAAACAACAAGGAGTCGAAGACAATCCAAGCGATACTTAGGAACCATTGAAATAAATGTCAGTTGGGTACCAAAAATCTTGTAAGATCAAATTCAACTAGGCTTTTATTTAGGATTCGGGTTTCCTGTAGATTCAAAGTTCTTGAAGTTATTAATTTGACAAATTTTTGGCCTTAAATTAAATTACATTTCTCGGATTAAAACATTAAACATAAGACCGGAGGAGGGAGAGAAAGAGAAAGAGGGAAACAAATAGAAGGATAGGATAGAAAGTGAGAAAATTTTTAATTTAAAAAATAAAATGGGAAATACTTACATGGGTTTTCCTTATCCAAAAAAATCAAGTTCTTTCAAAGTGGCTTGAACGAATAAAATTTCTACTAAATGAATTTTTTTGTTTTGTTTTTTGTTTCCTTGTAATTTCATTTTTATTTAATTATACAATATTATAATTACATAATTAATTACAATAATAATTTTATTTACTTTATTTTATTCATAATTCATTTCATTAATATTCATTTTTTACTTAGAACTGAGACACAAAAAAAAATATATATATATATATATATTAATATTATTCCTTTTAATTTCTTTAATTATATGTTTTTATAGTTTTATAATTTCATGATTACTAAATAAATTTGTTAATTATTATTATTTTGTATATAGTAAAATATTCTTTCTGTTCTGTTTCTATTAAAGATAATATAATATTTTCTTTCATTGACATCAAATTTTATATATTATTTATTATATTTTATAATTTTTATTTTGTATACCTTGCACATATAATCAATCAAACAATCAATCAATCGATTGGTCTATCACTCAAATCAAATTGTTTCTAATATAAGTATTTAATATTATAAAACACCACCAAATCATCCAACAAATTCATTATTTCATCATTCATTTAGCATGATCATGGATCTTGGAATCATGAGATATCATATTTAACAACATCGATCTGTTTATTGTTTCCTGATTTTTAAGTCCTAGTTGTCTATTAGATTTGTCTTCAATTTTTGTTCAGAGATTTGCATTTGATGGTATAAAATACTTAAGTCTAATTTCCAGATTACCAATAGAAGAAGATGAAAGAGTTTTGTCTCATAAAAGGTATTTCATTTTATAGTTTAGAGAGATCAAAACAAACAACCAAATACGATTAAAAAATTAACAAATTAATCGATAATATTGTTGAAAATTGGATCAATCAATATAGTTTCCATATAGAACTATAGAAAATTTGATATGAATTTCTTTATTATGTATTTGTTTGATTGGCTTGAACAAATGGAATCTATTTTATAAAATTCTATTTAATATTCAATTCCAATTTCAATTAAAAATCGGATTGATAGCCGACAAACCAAAAACTGGGCGGGAGTGAATCTTCTAATAATGGAAAAACGACACGAGAAATTTCCAATTGTCTGCTGAAATAACTGGGCTCTAATTTGTCCTGACAAAGACATGTCCATGTTGCTACCTGCCACCCTCAGCTCACAAAATCTTATATCACGCTCCAGACGTTATTAAGCATGCACTTTTGTCGATTGGTGAGCTTTCTGAGGAAGCTGCTGAGACCAGGAACAAATTTACAACGAATATTACCATGCATTATTTAAATAAATTTTTATTTGCTGAATAATTAAACTCTTCATTTATATTTTTTTTTCTACACACGATCGTAACAATAAAATACAAGCAAGCAAATGATGAACGGACATGTACACAGGGGCGTGATCAAAGCGGTAAGCGTAGAAGGTGCAAGGAAAATCGATGAAAATAATGAGATGTTGCAGAAGGTAATACAGGGTATTAACGCTAAAAATTCAGGCCAATGAAATAGGTAAGAAAATGGTTACAAAATTTCAAGATTAATAAGGCTGATATCGAAAAAATTAGCCTGCAGCCTAGTTCCGGCAGGATCTCTTTAGGCTGTGTATCTCTTTCATGATGTTTGCTGCAAATTCGAAAACAGCATTCTACTTAGATGGATTTTGCAGAATGAGACTCTTTATGTTCGTGACCGTAGTTTGTTCTCCTAAGGCGTCTTTCAGCTCCTGTCTCTCTGTCGATGGTTTTTTTGCATTCGAACAGTATTTCTCGTACTGAATGCGGCATCACCATTATGAAAACTCCACAGGTACTACCGGAAGCATCCATGAACGCTCAAGTACTGAGTGAGGAAAAAATTTAACTCGGATTCGAACTGTCTTTGTTTTACTTTTCGATATCTTCTTCTGCAGTCAGTGCTTTGTATTTTTTTTCATACCGATCCAATCGATTATGTTGGGTACTGTACGTTTAGTGCCCATTTGTTGAGGAATCCCAGCGTTATTCGAATCGTTTTTGTTTTCCTTTTCTAGATCTTATTCTGTGTAAATACGAGTATGACCACGATCTATGTGACCCACATGATTTACACGATTTGGTAGAACGTGGCTATGTTTCGCAGTTCATGAATATGGGAGTCATACAAATAAAAATAATTGTATTACTTTACCGTTTTATTAAAAGAAACAGGAAATTACGAGTATTACGTACGAGAATATTTTGTAAGCGTTGTATTTAGGATTTGCTTTGCATCATATTGTGCTGCCCTGTAAGCACGATTGTGCTCAGTGGCTATGATTTCTTGCTGATCACTTGAATTGAGGACATCCATCACCATTTTGTTTGTGTAACGGAATTTTACGCATTGATGAATCTTTACCAAACGAGGTTGGATCAGTCTCATCATTAGTAAACGAGATTACAAGTCTGGTCTTTCTCCCGAACGTAATGAGTGTTTGTTTTAAAGAATTCTTATTTTCTCATAATATTATTTGGTTTTTTAAAGCAGTCAATAGTAAAAATCAGAGATTCTTCGTTGGGGACCATGGCGAAATCGTAGCTTGCTTCCATCACGTTCATGTGTTGCATTTGTCCCTAAAAGTTCTTGAGATCATGATTATTGCCTTTTTTCCATGCGTCAGTCGTTCAATGAAACGGTTTGGTAAAATTCTTTACTGCACGTACTTCTATGAGAGTGTAAAACGCCGCTCTATCCCCTCGGTACCCAAATCAACTAATATATTGTAAGATATTCTTTCACTGATTAGCACTACTACAAAACTTTGGCATTTACCCATCTTAGCAAATCTGTTAGCGATTTCGCTAGACTGCCAAAATCTTTGATAAAGCATCTGTAATAACCTAAGAAGCCCAAATATAAAATTAAAAAAACAAAAAAAAAAAAAAAATTGAGCTTCAGAAGTATGCGTTGTGGTTGCGCATAATTTCCTATGACATTAACTTTTCTGAAGTTGTTTTTACTCCATTTCTGTATACTCCAAAACCGAAGTCTTTTGTGTTGAAAAACTTTTGACATTTCATGTAATAGTAATAAATACAATAATATTACCATAAATATTAATCCTTCATTTATTATACATTGTATATTTTTTAAGTGAAATGCAATCATTTTTTTCTTCTTCTTTTTTGATGTATAGAAATGTGCATACTTTAAATCTCATTGAATGAAGTCATTGTTTTTAATAGATTCTGCATTAACAATATGTACAATATTTGTATCCGAACGTTTTCATCAAAAGAAATAGCAAATGTTTGCGAGCATTTTATTGTTTACACTTTAAGTGAAGTTAACGCTATTCTATTAAATTTTTAAGCTTGCAATTCAAATTTATACTCATCATATTCCCACATTTATTCCTTGAAAAACTCTTGGAATGGTAGAATGTAAAATGTTTCCTTCTGAGGATCTTATCAAATGAGTAGTTTGATAAGATTCTGGCAAAGAGATCGAAATAAGATTAGTTAACGAACAACTAAGTATTAATGATTTCATTACATAACAAAAAAATCTGAAATCATCTGTACACACAATGTTGTTGCTGTCCAGATGGATTGACTACTGATTGATTGATTGATGCATAGACAGACGATTATATTTAGATCGATTCTTATGCAGAGGGCGGTTAGAGAGACAAGACACATAATAAATAAATTTAAGCCAATATAAGTAAAAATTTATAAATTTAAAGAATATTTTTCTTTTCTTTATGAAAATCGGACTCATCGAATGACTATAAATTTATAGATATCTATAGCTTTCATTAATGGTAAGTAAGTGTGTGTGTGTATGTATATACTTGGACTATTTTTTTTTTTTTTTATGGAAACACTTAATGATTCTTTTAAATTCTTTTTTTTTTTTTTTGTCTGATATTCTTTTCGAATGTTTATGGATGTTGAGTATGTTCCATATTTATGCCGTGCAGTCAGTATGTCTGATAGTTTTCGTTAGGAGTTCATTAGCCACTGGTGGTAATACTGAGTTCATTAGTAATGAATGCATTGATAATGCAAAGCTAAGTATTTGTTTACCCTCTCATTCAACTGGTGAAGCATAAAGAAAGCATCGCCATGTTAAATTCACCATTTGAATTCAAGTAAAAGGTGCTAGAGCCATGAACACCATCATTTGAACAAAATTAAGCAGACTGCTGGGTGTGTATGTATGTGTTTGTGTGTGTGTATGTGTGTGAGTGTCAAAGGTATGCTTCATCCTTCTTCGGTTGAACCAAAGTTAATGTACAATAATATTTTATTTATATTTAATTAATTATTTTTTCATATCTTTTTTGGTTTCTTGGTTTCTTGGATTTTTGTGTGTTTTTCTTTTTCAATATTTTCAATTTTTTTTTAAATTTTTATTTTTAAAATGTGTTTTTGTTTTTGTTTTTGTTTTTTTTTTTTGTTTTTGTTTTTTTTAATATTTTACTTTAATTTTCATACATATGTTTTTTTTTTTGTAATTTTTTTAAATTTCTTTTTGCGAATATAAAATATAAATTTATTTTTTCATTTCATAAATTTGTGAATTTTTTTTTTTTTTTATTATTAATATTTTTTTTGAAATTTTTATATATTTAATTTTTTAATTTTTTTATTTTAAATTGTTTAATGTTTTAATTATACTAAAAAAAAAAAAAATAACAAATTTGCTTTGCGTTTTAAATATTTATATTTATTTTTTATTTATTACATATATATATATATTTATTTATTTATGTGTATTTCTAACATGTTTACTCATGTGTCTGTGTGTCTGTTGTATTCATCTATATATAATATTCATTTATTTCTGTGCATATTGTTATATTTTTAAATTTTATATTTAAAAAAAAAAAAACCAAATAAAAATAAACAAAACATACAAAAAAAAAAAAAAGTTTGAGAAAAATATCACGCATGACAAAATATCTAAAAAATAAGAAAAAAAAAAAATTGTATGTAATATACATGTATTCTAGATCTATGTCTATATAGGTAGTATATATCTACGTCGTATTTATGTATATAATTTCCAACTAATTTTTTTTTTTTTTATATTATATATTAATTTAATATAAATAATTTTTTATTTCTTTTTCTTTTGTTGATTTTTTTAGATTATATTTTGTGATAAAAATATTTCGAAATTCATTTATGGGTGTCATAATTAATTTAATATATAATATTTCACAAAGTGTTCTATGTATTTATTTTAGTCATTGGACTCCGCCATAACTTTAAGATGATGTATGATACAATAGAAAGAAGCAGATGACTTAAGGAACACCAACTGAAACAACTCGATGACAATCTTACAGATTTCTTACAATAGTTTTAAAGATATTGATCCGAAATTCTATTAATAATAAAATCCTTTTGAGCTAAACTTTTCTTACTAAGCAATAGTTAATCGATTAAAGAGATACATACAATGTATATCTTAGGACACTAAAAGAAGAAATTTCTTTCAAGTCAATTAACAAAGAACTGGACTAATGGACTCACTTCTTAAACCAACATATTGGAGATCATAAAGACCTTAAAAAAACCATTGTTAATGTCCCCAAACATCATCAGTATTTCATAACAAAACTTTCAATATTATGTCCCTTTAATCGTATCAGGGCTTCTTCTCTTTGGTTCAGGGTTTTATTCCTTTATTTCTGCCTTTCACAAATCTCAGTCATACAAATAATGGACAAGTGTCATTTCAAGCTAAAAAAGTAATCTAAAAAAAAAAAAAACCAAAACAATTTTACTGAAAATGTAGAAATCGAAATTTTAATAATGTATCTGCACTTATACTCGTATCAAATCCAAACTCTACGGAATCTACGGAATTTTGAAATACCTGAAAATTAGAATACAATACAATTAGTATATTGTAATTGGTCCTAGCCAATCGGTTGGAAATTTGCTGTTGCAGCTGGAAATGCAGATGATCTAATAGAAATTGTTACCATGCACTTGTCCAATGCATGCATGCATCTTCAATGCTAAAATTTCTCCAAACAAACCATCTTTTATTATCTATAAAATTTAAAGTATCAATCGCCAATACAATTATCAGATTCAACTTTTTCTCATCCTACATTAATCTTGAAATTAAATTGAGTTTAGCTGATGATGCTGATGATCTTATTGATAAATCTAAGTGTACATTTTCTTTAGATATCTCGGTTATTGAGATACATTATTATGAAATGAAATTCTACGAAGTACAATATTTATTGTATGACAAGCTAAGGTTTGCCAACACATTTTTAAAGATGTAGAAGTATATAAAACTTGATAAATATTTACTTTGGAAACCATAGTTTTGAAGATATTGATCTGAAATTGTGTAATGTGTGTCTATGATGATTTGCAGATTTAATTTCAACTAAACAGCATAAACATATGTAAGTAATTTTAAAGGCCTTGATCTGTCATCTATTATCTGGCTTCAAATCATGTTGTATTACACATTTTGTAATCCATTGCGCAGTGTTAGCCCTTAACAAAGTTCTGTAGAATTTTATTCCATTAATCTGAATAGTTGGCCATTGTGGTTTTATAAGAGAGAAACGAGATGTCGGATGAGTACACTTGACTCAATTCAAAAGCACAACTTCCTCAATCTACTCTACCATCATCAGTGAAGTATTGATTAAAATAATTTCTTATGTTAAAGTTGTATTGTTTGTAAGGGAAACAGAACAGAACAGAACAGAAAATGATTTATGATTAAGAATATTTGATTAATTATAATTAGTTGTTGTGTGAGTCTTTTGTATCCAGATTGGTGTTTGATTATTGATTATTCCTATGCCTCAGGGTTTTAGCATCATACACCATCCAAGATAATTGGATTCTATCAAATCTTAAAATTCTTTGTTTTTTTTGGTTTTGTGAAAAATATTACAAATTTTCGATAAACCGAAATAACAAATTTATTTTATTTCATTATATTCTAGGGGTTTTAGTTGATTTTACGTAAATTTTCTCTTATTGAAATTTACTGTAAATTCTCTTTCCTTTTTTTTTTTTTTTTTCATTTATTAAAAATGTTTTCTTTGTTTTTTAGTTTCAATTTAATTAAATTTTTCTTTGTAAGTATTTATTTTTTATTATTTATCTTTTTTGTATATATTTTTTAACTCAATTAATTAAATAAATAAATAATTAATATTCATTTTCATTTATGTTAATATTTATTTAAGGTTTGCTTTAGTCACAAGAAAAAAAATGTTAATATATGTATATATATATTTTTTGTTTTTTTTTTTTTGTTTTGTAAGCATTTAACTAAGATTTTATCTATTTCACTTTTTACTTTTTTTATTTCTATTTTTTATTATTTGATAAATAAATGATTTAATGATATTTTTTTTTTTTGTTTGTTTTATTTTTGTAAATTTCTTGTTTTTCTCTTTTCATTAACTGTACTTATTTTAATTATTTATTTTTTATTTTAATATTTACAAAAGCCGCCGACTTTAAGAAAAACAAAATATTATTTATAAAACAAAAATCATTTAACTTCAATTTCTCGTGAGTTTTACGAAAAATTTCATACTTTCATCATCATTTATGATCTTTTTTCCATTGAGAATGTGCATAAATTCAAATGTTTCATTTATCATTTTTCTTATATAAAGAAAATAAAAAAATATACAAATTAATAATAATATAAAATTCAAAACTCATCATCATCAATTCATCAATTCTACTTAATTTCTTTCATATTATGAGTTGCATTTATGTTGATTATAAAAAGTGAATAGATTAAATTAAAATACATAGTAGAATAAAAGAATATTCGAAATAAGTTTTTAAATATTTCGAAGAAGTAAAAAAAGAACACAGTTTTATATTCTCTTTGTTTAGATTGCAAAAATTTGCTTGTCAAAAGTTTAGTGCTACTCAAATTTATAAATAAAATGTGAAACTTTGTTTGCACTACAGTTTGATGTTTGCAGTATGAATAATATTACCATCGCATCGTCATCATCATTTGTTTTTAACAATTTAAGCAGCATTGGCATTGCATTTGATGCTTTGGAAATTTTCTATGCTGCTTTTAACAGTTTAGGCAGCACTTGGTTTGATGTACAGTTTGATTGCATGAATGCATGAGTAAACAACTTTCTTGACTTCGTTGTACATTTTAAATACAATTAATTTCGGCTTCCTGCATATGATGGATGCATGCGTAGGATGAGGTTTGGTATACATTGTATGCCATTTATTTTAATTCATAAAATTTTAATGCAATTTGTTAGAAAATTTAAAATTTTTATCAATTAATAGAATAGCAAACAACATGTGAGAACACGAAAAAGTTTATTTTTGCACTACAGTTTGATGTTTATATTATCAAAAATCATCATCATCATTATTATCTGAATTCAATAGTTTAGGTTGCAGTTTTATTGGATGCGTAAACTGTTTTGATGTGGTTGTACAGTTTAAATAGAATTGAGTAGAAATTCATATGTTTACAGTTTTAAAATCTGCTCATGCTTTGTATGTCATTTATTTCAGTCGAAAAAATTTGCATGCAATTTGTTAAAGAATTTGAAGCTTTTATGAATTGTAAGAAAACAAAAATTCGTTTGCACTACAGTTAGATGTTTGCTTACATTATCAACAATCATCATCATTTGCTTTCAACAGTTTGGGCAAAACTAGCATTGTATTTTTTTGCTTTGGAAATTTTCTAATCTGCTTTTAACAAACAGTTTAGGCAGCATCCGGTTTCATGTACAGTTTAATTGCATGAATGCATGAGTAAACTTTTGATTTGGTAGTAGAGTTTTAGTACAATTGAGTAGAAACTTAAATGTTTACAGTTTTGGCTTTTTTAACAGTTTAGGCAACACTACCACTATGACCAAACATTTGATATGCACTGTATGCCATTTATTTTCTTAGATAAAATTTGCCTGCAATTTGTTGAAGAATTTAAAATTGAAAAAATTTAAATAAAAACTTGTAAAATAAAATTGTCATTATTACTTTAGAATATATTTTTTTTTGTTATTTTGTTTTACATATTCCCTTTCTTTTTTTGTTTTTGTTGTTGTCGTTGTCGTTATTGTTTTTGGTTGATTTTCATTTAATTTTTTTTTAACATAATTGTTATTTTTCTTTTGACACAATCCTCATCAATCATGTTGTGCAGAGTCATATTGAAATTCTTTTTTCTGTTTCTTTTTCCCGTGTAAAATTTACTTAATTAACAATATATAATCTAATTTAATTTATGTTAAATAAATTACCAGAGAAACAAACAATTTTTAAAATCTTTCATACCCACAAAAAAAAAAAAAAAAAAATTAAAAAATATATGAGGAAATTAATATAAAACAAAAACTATATACTTGCGAGTGTTTTCAATTTTCTCTTGGATTTTTATGTTTTCTTTTTTTGTCTGCTTTTCTAGTTGTTATTTTTATCGTTTATCTCGGTTATCGTTTAAATGCGCATAGGCAGAAAAACGTGAAATCCAATTTTGGATTAGGCTCTGTAAGCCTTATGAAGAATTTGGTGCAGGCGCCGTCGGCGGTGCCTGTCGGTAATAAATATTGGCACCCTTAATGGGCAATGGATGCGCCTCTGTATTGAAAACCCACTCATCCAGTGGCAGCACTGAGTCATCCGAAAATAATAAATATAAATACTAAAAATGAAAGAAATTTGGTTGGTTAAAAATCGCATTTGATCCAATTTTCCACTGATATAAACAGAGCCAATGATTGAGTTGTATAATTATGTATTATTACCTTTAGGGTTTCTGCTAAAAAGAAACTTTGTTGTACATCATCCATTTGTGGATCGTTTTGATAGACATTTCGTACTCCAGAATAACCATGCGGCGTTCGGCAATATTTCTCAAGTGCTTGAACAGCATCCCAACCCCAATCACGATATTTTTGATCATGCGTTAAACGCCACATGATAAAATAACTTTCAAAGGTCTCTGGGCGCAGTATATAGTATTTCTCTTGGGCTCTTAAGGCACGCGCCTCGGCTGCCTCACTAAAGCTGTAAAAAGAAATAAATAAGAAATCATATTGTACAATATATTATTTGTTTATTTGTTATTATTATTATTTATTATTACAAGAAAAAGAATTGATATTTACTCGGAAACATCTTGTTCACATTTCTTATAGTCAAAATACTGGATTTATTTAGTTAGAAACTGTTTAGTAAATACTACAACCACCTACAAACTAGCAAATCTAAGTTCACCTTAAAAGCAATCCTCAATCTATCACTACCTGGATGTGTTTTAGGTAGAGTTGTCAGTCGATCCTAAAGTTACATTGAAAGATCTTTAAAAGTTTTTTAATTGATGTACATAATGCAACTGAGAATCCCCACTTGCTTTTTAGCATGACACCCAAGTCGCTGTAATCCGTATGGTGACCAACGGACTCTCTAGTTTGTTTCTCATCGATTTGGATGAAAATCGACACTAAAAGTGCATGACCTATGTGTGTTCATTAAGACTAGGATGAGTACCTTCCATACAAACCCAAATTCAGATTCAAATTCTTAGAAAAAAAAAAAAAAAATTTTTTTTTTTGTATTAACAAACTCAAAATTCGACACTATAAGTGTCTGATCTATAGAATATAGAAAAAATTATATCATCAAACTGAAATTTAGATACTATAAGTGCCTGACTTACATAAGTATATTCAAACAACCATGTGAATTTCAAGATCCTAGGATAACTGAATCGTATAGCTCCCATACAAACCCCTAACAAACCTCGGTTGCCGGGTACTACTGGGTACTGTATTATGGACCTCCTTTCAAATAATTTTAATCAGTTTTACCCTACATATATCTATTCATCATCTAATCATTTGATATACTAATGGATATAGGTAATACTGAATATATTATGTATTTACCGAAATGCTTCTGGTCCGAGTCTTGTTGGTGTACGTATATAACTTTCATGACATGTATGCGTTATGCCTTTGCCGATTTCCATGTAACGTGCTGAATATTCATTTTGGCGTGTTGATCCACCCAAAGCAAATAGGCCACCTGATTAGGAGCAGGCAATGATAATGGAAGAAGAAGAAGAATTACAAGTAGCCTGTATTATATGGAATGAGTGAGCAACTTACCTGCAAAGCATGCCAAATGATCCATTTTATGTTCTAGACGATCATATTTAAGATCGGAAACATATGTTAAACCATTTGGAGTTGTGCGTACCATTTTATCAATAATGGCAACCATAGCCTCATCATACATTTCTCTGGCTTCTTCATCGGTTTGACCAGATTGTAGCCAAGCCTTCAAAAGATACTCAAAGAAACTATCACCCAAAGCACCAAGTGACATATGTACTATATATAAATGAAAATCTTATTAAAGAAAGAGATTCAAAGAAGATAGTCGCTACTTACATTGTCCCCATTTTCCTGTTTTGGGATTTAAGAAATTTGGATATAAACCCTTAGGTTTTTCAATATCTTTGATCACTTGACGTATTGTTTGGACGCGTTCACGATACAATGGATTTCCAGTGATATCACTCAAATAGGCAAATTCCAAATGTAGAGTACCGAATTCCGATAATATCGAACTACCACCCGATGCCCAACCATAGTTTTTACTCATACCAGTTTTGGTATTTACCAAAGCATATGGAATTCCGGTTGGTGTTTGGAATGCGGGCAATAATTTATCAGCGATATGTTGTGCCTTCTCTTTGTATAATGATTCACCCGTAAATGCATACATGGTCAACATGCCACCAATAAAGCGTATATTTGTTTCGAAAACCGATAATTCAGCGCTTATATTATCCAATGATAATTTACGTTCAATCCAATCACGCCCCTCTTTATATTCCTTCTCCAGACCCATTAAATATAATGTATCGAGGCCATCGACAATTGTTGCACCCAAATCATAGGCGCCAAATATGCTACCCGAATGTGGACGTTGACTAAGCGGACGTAATTCATTCTTGCCCCAAGCGTATAATTTATAATTGCTCCAAGCGTGTTGCATCATCTAAGAAGATAGAAAGAAATGGAATGGAATGGAAGGGAAAGACAAACATTAAAATTAAAGTGTTAAAAGATATTGATAAATAAATTTAATGAAATCGTACCAATGAATGAGAGAATACATATTTATCTACTTGTATCTATTTATCTATTGATCGAGTTCCTCTTTTTGCTGCATCGCATAGAAGTATCTTTCATACTTGTATCTTTCATAGGATATTACGTAATATACTTGTATGAATAAAAAATTAATTGAAATTTATTGTACAATATCAACAAACAAATGAAATGAAAGAAACTTGGCAAATATTGTACCAAGCGATGCGCTGCAATTTCTTTCGATTGTTCATTGTTCATTCCATCATCATCATCATCATCATCATCATCATCATCAACATCATCATCTTCATCATGATTGTCCATTGTCCCGATCATTTCGATTTTGTATTTTCATTGTATAATCTGAGAAAAATTCTCGACATATTCAAGCATTGTAATTGTAAACGATGCTATCCCAACCGCCCAGTTTTAATTGAAATCGCGTTTGTAATCAGATACAAATGACCGACTTTCGACTTGCGGCAACTACAATACAATACTACAATATATAAATAGAATATACATATGTACTATATGCATATACAATACATATATGTATATTTAACGAGTTTGCCGCCGCCGGATCTTATTCTATCAATGAATAAGTTTGCATTCTGTGAAAATTTTTACATTTCATTTTATTTACAATATATGTTTTTTTTTTTTAATACCATACAACATATAGTCTGAGAATCGGTATTATAACTAAGACGTGACATTTGTAATGGCATGTAAAAAAAAAAACAAAATCATTCAAATTGAGAGTTTTCTCTAAGTTGTTGAACTGTCAGTGGTTGAGATTTCAGCACATAAGATTTTTTTTAGTGACAATGCAGCAATATATTATATATTAATATTGTATATTATTATATCTATACTAGTATTAGAAATCGAGAAGTTTCCCGTTTACTAGAAGAGTTTATCTTCTCCATGGAAACTTAAAGCAGAAATTTTTCATTTTCTAATTTTATATTATTGATATCATTATAAAATTTAAAGTAGTTGTTTTTTTTTTTTTTTTTTTGAAAGATTTTTTTCCCCTTGGTAATTCCATTTTATCCATGGTTCCTATTTCTCAAAATACGCTACTCTAATTGTTCAAGTTAATAGGATAACAAAAAAGTCATATGCACTTATGACTTGTGAATTATGTAATAAAGATCGGTCATAATATTCAATGTAAAGCTTAGTTCACGAGTAATACGTAGTACAAATGATACACAACAACAAAATTATGGCAGTACATACGAGGGTGGATCAACAAGGCCTTAGAAAATCCAAGAGATGGCACTTGTAACATTGATAACGTTTTCTATTTAAGTTTAGTTCTTCACTAATCTGCTGTTGAAGTCTCAATAATATTGACCACATGTTTTCATTTTTATTGTCACTTCATCAAACATTGTTTTTTGAATAAAAAAAACCATCACTGAAACCAAAAAAAAAATCAATCATCAATTTCAATGTTGAGGAAGAGGTTTACTGAATTCTTTATGGTCATATCCGCATACCAGTCACGGCGATCCTTCAGTTCACCAAAAAGAGGTTGTCACTCCAGAAATTGTCGATTAAAACCATGGAATGATATTGGACGATCGTAAATTGAAAGTGCGTTAGGTGGATGAGACTGCAGGCATCTTAACTGACCGGGTACATCACATTTTAAAGGAATATTTGGACATGAAAAAGTTATCCGCGCAATGGATGATGACATTGCTCAAACTCGACAATAAGCGCAACTGTGTGGCCTTTTCAAAGGAGTGTTCGACGATGTTCAACCGCAATTCGAACAAGTTTTTGCACCGTGGAGGAAACATCGATCCATCACAATACATCAGAGACCAAGAAAAAGTCGAAGCAGTGGACTTCTCCGAGAGAACTAACACCAAGGAAGGCCAAGGTGGATCTGCCGGCCAACAAGCCTATGGCGACAGTTTTTTTTAGGATGCATGCGGTGTTATTCACATCGAATATTTTAAAAAAAGGAAAAACAATCTCCGGCGAATATTATTCAGAGGTGTTGGACAGATTAGACATTGATTGACAAAACCAACAGCATTTGGTAAAGAAAAAAGTGCTTTTTCACCATGACAATACAAGTGTGTAGTCACCATGAAAAAAAAAATATCCATAAATTAAACAACGAACTGCTATCATCACTGAAATAAACCCCAATTTTGAGAACATTGGGAAATTTTAATGTTTGGAAGGGATAAAAAATTGTAAAAATGCTGGACTAAATGAAACGAGCTGAAAGGAGATTAAATTGATAAATAAAAATGAAACAACATTGTTTTTCTATCTTTTTCTAAGAACTTATTGATCAACCCTCGTAAATTATATTTATTTGTTTAAGTCTATGAAATATTTTCATAAGGAGCATAAACATTTTTTGGATGATAAAGAGCTGCTAGAAAATGATAATCATACGGAAAAATGGGAATACAGAATTTCAATTTCAATTTGCACATGAGAAATTATTAAAAAAAAAAAAAAAAAAAAGAAGAAATATACTGAAAATAATAAGAAAATAACAATTTCGGAACAACAGATGAGAGATAATTTGCATTAAGTTGCTTACTGAAAATGTGTATTCTGATTTGTGGGTACTAAATGGCTTAGACATTGATCATTATCATCTGATAGATTTCTTTTAAAATTATTATATGTAGTACATAGTATTTTTTGTCGCATATCCCATAATTAAAACTGCTTTAAGAAGCTGTTACTCATTAAGAACTTCTAGACAATTGTTTAAGGTTTGTTTCCAATTTTCCTCAAATTATTATCTACAATATTAAGAAAACAAAAATTAAAACTTGTACATCATATGTATATAGTGTACAGTAGATAAGTAGCATTGTTCATACTCTGTAAACTCTGTAAATATTAATGTAAAGCACCAGCTAAGACAAGATGTAAATTTTAAAGGGAACACATTTGAAATTTCTATTGATTTTAGGTATTCTGACAGTGCATATCGTTTATAGGTATATATACTTTATACTTTAATTATCTTAAGAATTATGCAGACTCTTTTATTTCAGTATATGAATTAGTCTATGTCAGTCGTTCTGGGGTATTTGTGAAACTAAACCAAACTTCTTATACTACAACTTGTTAAGATTTGTCATAATTAAAAGTCTTTTTGTTTAAAAGTTTCTTGTATAAGTATATTGTATTTTACTTACTACCAAGTATTAAGGACTTAAAAATTTAAATTGCCTCATATAATTGCATGTACAAAAGATAGATACAAAAGTAACTGTGTGTATGGGTGTAGCCATAAAAACCTCAATCCAAAGGCACGAAGCATTTAACATTGTTGAATGCATTAAGATAATTACAGAACGTCAACTCTTGTAGTAAGTTGGTTTTTTCTTGGTTTTGTTTTACACTTTTACACTTTTAACCTTTTTTTGTTTTAAATTTCGCTGCATATAATTATACATAGTTTATAAAAGTTTAACACTTTCACGCTGCTTCAACGTAAACATTTACGTGCTTGCATTAATTAATTAATAAATAATTACGTCGCATTGAAATAGTTTATTTTTTTCAATGGAACTTGGATTCGTTCCACCATCAGCTCATATCGTTCATCACTGCATCTTGGCGCAGTTGAACATAGTATATCATGCTGACTGATTGATTGAATGATTGATTGGTTTATTTTCACTACTTATATCGTGTCGTACCCTAGAGTAACTTGTACCTTACCTTACCTTGCCTTGCCTGACTTTGTCTTAATGAATTGCGCATTGAATGCGCATTGAAATGTAATGAAAACACTTTGCACTTGATTAAATACCAGCGAATTGATTGGTTTTAGTTTCTCTGGGGTTTTTCACCAGCTTGCGTATCATTTACGAATCATATTCTCATATAGTAAACATTTTGCTGAACGACGGCATGTCATTAATTGCCAAATATTGTACGACTAACTGACATTGTCAAGTCAAGTGAGGTAGGCATGAAGGCAGTCAGGCAAGCGTAGATAGGCGCTCAATGTCCTAAATGAAATGAAAATCGCGCAAGTTACAAATTATGGAAGATGAATATTTTACGTGGATGCTTAACAGCAGTGAAGCTATGGAATTATCGAAGTGGAAAATAAATGACATTACATATGACATACCAATTAACTTTCGGTTCTATTAATTATTAAATATCTTTTTTCTTTATCAGAAGTTTACTCTTTAAGACTAAATAGGCATGTTTTTTGTGTAATAATTTTACCACACACAGGACCATCAATACTATTTATTTCACTTCCACTCGTATAACGAATGTCTGAAAAGTACTTTTCGGGGGACAACTATAACATCGATTCACAGTCAAGAACCACGTAATCCCCGTTGAAATACAACATTTCAAAATTCAATACTTCAACACAATGGATAGAATGTTCTCAAAATGTAAACCAGTTGAATTTTCGGATCTGGATCACATAAACTATCGACAAATTAATGCGTTACACTTTTGAAGTGCAACTTCTTTAGCGGCGTTGAGCCTTCAGAATTCCTACCATTTATACAGTCAATGAGAAGACTTTAACTGATATATAGATAAAAGAGGTAGTTTAGATTAGGGGAAGGACAGGATTTAATTCACTTCGCCACTGCGGCCTGGAGTGAACTTATTGTGACAACCCTAGTTTCTCCGAGATACTGGTATTCATCAAAATTTCCAAGATTTTCTTCGGGCAATTTCATGTACTGACTAGCCAAATAGTGGAGTCTGGTCCGAACTATTCACAGACAGTGGCTCTGCTGTCGCCTCTTCTTGATTACATAATCTACATTGATCGTTTTGACTAATACGCATATAATATGATATTTTCTAACTCTGCAATGTCCTGTTAAGAAGTGTCTTCTTGTGTTCTTTTGCGAGAGCTAGAAGGCATAAAGATGAGGTATATACCTTAAGACAATAAAGTACCCCGAATTTGTCAGTTAAATTGCTTGTTAAGTATTGTATTTTTTAGGTTTTTTTTTTTCGGTATGTTAGTAGGACTGCCAAAAATGAGCGCGATCTGTCAACTAGTTTGTTTATAGCAACTGGTTTAATTAGTCAACCTCAGTAGTTCTCGGCTAATTTTACAATGGAAAAAAAAAATATTGAACAATGAGTTTGTCTCAAATTTTGTATTTGGAACGAAATTTCGTGTGCCGAATCGATTCGAATGCTGGAGAAGGCTTACGGTGAGTCTGTTTTATCGAAAACTCAGGCTTACGAGTGGTGCAAAGCCTTTAAAGACGGTCGGGAGTTCGTCGAAGACTTGCCTCGCTCTGGACGGGAATCGGAAAACAAACCTAAAAAATACTTAACGGGCGGGCAATTTAAATGACAAATTTCGGGTACTTTATTATCAGAAGGTATATGTATATACCCAATTATATACAATAAATAAGGAAATATTCTTATCACTTAAAATAAAAGGAATTCCATTTCCTTTTGCACAGAAATTTTAAGGTCCATTGCAACAAATTTTTTTAGATTTTTAAAATTATGCTATATTTTAAATATCTCCATTATTATTATGATTATTTCAGAATATAATACCTACAATACAATATTATTATGACAACGTTAGAAATTCTCTATCATTCATGATAGTGATTCGTGACTTTTTTTCATCACGGTGCACTTTGAATGGATTAAAAATTGGGTTGTATTAAGAACTATTATGAAAAAACAACAATCTTAAAAAGATATAAGGAATATTTTACACTTTAAGTAGTCCTTCACTCAGGATCTCTCTCTCTCTCTCTCTCTCTACTCTCTACTCTTCAAGAAAGTGTCACGGCACATGGGTTAAGAATCACTGATACAATACAGTATTACAATGATATATATATACATACATATATATATATGTATATACAAGTATAAACAATAGAATAATGACTGACGACAACGGAAACGGAAACACATAATACCCTAGTATTTGTATTTATTTTCTGTTTCTGCTCCTAATCTTCATTTTAGAAAGAGTACGATTATTATTAGTAGCAATACTAAAAGCAAGTAGTAATAGCAGGTGCTTGTATTCTATGTATTCTGTATGAATCCTTTTTCCACCATTGGGTTTCACAATAAATTTCGTCTCGTATTATGTTGTTTCACATTCTCATGTACATGCCAATGGGTCCCATCCCAACACCACCACCCATGTACATGTTTTCACATTCACTTGTGGGACTCGAAATTCATTAGCTACAAAAAATGAGCAAGGAGTTTTTTTGGGTTCTTTACACTCTTCATACTCATCATACTTTATTATTTATGACTCCCCTTTCGTATAGCAACATGGATATTGCCAGCATGATGACGATTGGGTCTAGAAGCGATACAAACATGGCAAAAAAGAAAAAAAAAAAAAAAATACATTTTCAATGCATTTCGACTTTTTATGTTTATTTATTTTTACGCATTTACATAAAAATACAAAAACACGAAAAGAATGAATATAAACCATTCTGTGTCTGTGTGTGTATGGTATTTATTCTCTTTTGTGCATAGTTTATATCCTGGAATTGCAACCAATTAAGCCAAACAAGATTTGTTTAATTGAATTTCAACCGAAAGCATTTTTATTTCACTTTATTTATTATGATTTCATAAAGTTTACCACAAAAGTTATTGGCTTTAAAGCCAAAGCGGGGGAATGCAAAAATTAACAATATTTCTGAAATATTTTATTCATCAAATGTGGATGGGTTTAAATAGAAAAAAATTAATAAATTTTAAATGAAATTACATATGTTTTTTATATGAAATTTTGATCAAATACTGTATAATGACATAAAGAGTTCATTGTACGCTAGGACATAAAAGTTATTGTTGTTCTTAAGATGAAGGAAACATGATAGTTAATTTATTTATACACTAGCCTTACCCGGCGTGCGTCCGCCGTGCCCAGTTATTAAAAAAAAAAGAAGGCCAAGTGCAAGTGAGACTCGTACACGGAGGGGTTTGTATGGAGGTATAGTACGTGACCCGGCGTGCGTTGCTACGTCCCCTGTGCGTGCCAGTTATTAAAAAAAAAAAGAAATGGGCCAAGTGCAAGTGAGACTCGTACACGGAGGGGTTATAGTACCTTCTGAGCGGTCCGATTTACTTGACCCATACCGCACCTATGTTAAAAACTTATAGTGTCTCAGTTCGATAGAACAAAAAACAGAAAAGTTTTTCTAATCATTAATGGGGCTTTGTATGGTCCATCAAACTGAAATTTCGACCATCCAAATTTCAAGATAGTCATAGCCGCCAGACAAACCAAATGTTCCTGTTAGTTTTCGATATTTTAGTTTTAGCATGCCTCGAGAACTAAAATTTCTTGAACAATTTCAACCGCTCTTAGAGAGTTTTTAAAAACATGAACCCGAGGCGGACAGACGGACGGAGGGAACGACAAAGCAACCTATCCCTATCATGTCCGTCTCCTGGTTCTAGCTACCTCCCACATGTCAGCCAAATCGGTTCAGCCATTCTTGAGTATATAGTGTAACTAACACGACTTTCTTTTATATATATAGATTTTTTATTTATTTATTTTTAACAAAAAAAAGAAGGTTTACTTCGGCTATGTCGTATACTCTTCGCGACCCTCTAGACAACGGTTTTGCCTTATGCTGGTAGAGTCAGTAGACACACAGCATTTCAACATTGAGATCGAAATATATTTATAGGCGCCGTAATTATGGGGTACTAAATTTGCATGGTTAATGAATATGGTTCACATAGTTATACTATCCAAATTTCAGTTAGATAAAACAAAAAATTAAGGTTTGAAGGGCAGTCATCCTTTGGTCGTATTATTTACTATACGATCCAGTAATTCTAGGGAAAATTCCAACGTCATATAAATACATGGTTGGTTGACGCGGCTTAATACAAAAAAAAAACTGTTTCTTACACAAGATTTCTTAAGTTTGGGTTGATAGAATGTTCGATTGGTCGTAATAGTGTCTGGTTCATGCAGAGTTTCAGTTGCATGGATCATAAACTGAGGGATAAGTCTGCATACAAACAGATGGACATGACTAAATCAACTCGTCTCGTCGTGCTGATCAAGTATATATACGAGGGTCAATCAACAAGTAATTAGCCTCAACGCCCGATTGCGTGAGTGTTACCATCGTGCATTACATTCTTTTAGTAGCTTTCCGTCAAAGTTTCAGTCAATTCCCTTCATTAGTTTTGTTTTGATAGCCTTTAGAAGCGAGCGTGTCGGTCAGTTTTACAAAAATCGGCGCTGTGTTAAGCGCAATCCGGCGGAGTTCTTGCGTCGTTTCGTGACCGTCGACGAGATATGGATACACTGGTACACACAAAAAATGAATCACCAAACGATATTGGTCTCCGATGTCTCATTCTATATGTTACAAACTTCATGGGAATGCATGAAGAGTATAAAAAACACAGACTGAAATATTTTATTTTCAACTTTTATTCAATGAAGTACTTGGATTCATTTTGATCGTTTCTTGAAACAATATAGAATAAAGAAAATAAAAAAGACAATAAGCTGCCTACTACTTCACTTCTACTCTGAAAAAGTTTCTTTTATATGTTCTTGCTGTTACGTAGAATGTAGTTATAAGTTATTCTCCTGAATTCGCTCTTTTGAAATTTCATAGACCACTGGTTCCATAGATACTGGCCAAAGCTTCTTCCAGGAAGGTGTCAGGGTTCTATAAATTATATATTTGCATTCTTTTTCGATTTTTATATTCTATCACCACACACACATTTGTCATGCGAAAGGTCACTCGTTGAACAAGTCTTGTTTTACGCGAGGGTCCAATGCACTCATTCAAATTATTCAAATATTTTGTCATTATTTGTAATATACTTGTATATTGTATTATTATCTGTTTATTATTGAAATGTGATTATGTATGCAACTAATAGATATTATTTAATGCATTCAAATGTTTATACTATTACGAGTATGTTAAATGTGGAAAAGTAGGTCAGTCAGTCAGTCAGTGAGGCAGTAAGTCCACGGGACAAAAAATATTCAGGAAAAGCGTCAAAAGCCAAGAAAATAGAGTAGTAGGAAGGGTTTTGAAAAATGCTTTGAATAAATCAAGGACATATACCCATGTAATACTAAGTCTCATCATAATATACAATATTATACAGCTAAATACGATTCCGATGAATAAAAAAAAAAAAACAGATGGTAGGATATCATTGAAGGTTTATACGTATGTTTGTATAGTTTGTTAGTGGTAGTAGTAGTAGTAGTAGTAGTAGTAAGTAATTCATGTATGTAGTTAGTTATTCAATGTTACATATCCAATCTATTTAGAACAAGACTTAGTAAGCATTCTATCCTTCCTACCTTCATTTTCATGCATTTGCATTAATTTAATTTGAATGGCGTTTCTTTTTTTTTTTTTTTGGTTAATATGCTAAGAGGCATATATTTGTATCAAAACCACGAGAATTTTTATATTAAAGTATCTATCTATATACACATATGTATAGAATGAATACTCTACCACTTTGATAAAATACTCTTTTTATACCCTCTTCATCAGGGGTGTGCAATCTTTTTGCTTCCCTGGACACATTGGAAGAAGACGTGGTGATTTGGGCCGCAAGTGAATTGGTAATCCAAGAAAACGAAACTCCTGCTTGTCACTTGGGCCACACTAATATTTGCCTTGGGTCGCAGGTAGGACAGCCCTGCTCTAAACTATAAGAACTTCTTTGTGAACATTCAAAATTATAAAAAAAAAGAGAAAAAAAATGCTCACATCATTAATAAGAATTATGAATATTAAATAATATAATATACAATAATATTGTTATGACAAATCGCAGGGATTATCAGGAGCTGTCAAGGTGCTAATCAATATGTAGCGTATCCCTGGAATTAGCAATGTGGAAGAAAAGGAGAGGAGATTGATGCTTAAGGAAGAAGAATGGGAAAAGAATATGGCTGTGGTGTTTGAAAAGATTAATTAAAATTAATTAATTAAATTCAAGAACACAAAATGTGATCTCAACAATCAATACAATACTTAGTACTAGTACATGTATGGGGTTTTGTATTCACAAAAATTTGGATTTTGGATTGTCAGTTTGAAGCCCATGATCTCAGGCTATTGGTTGCTTAAATTACCATTATTAATGTTAAACTTTCAAATTTTATCATAATTTTATACAAAATGCAAACCTGCCATCTTTTATTTCATTTTCAAATGGTCAAGTCGAAAATGATAGAATCCTTATTAAAGCTACATTTAAAAGAAACAATTTCTTATCAATCAAATGACTACAGTGAATGACAATGTCAAAGGGTCTGCATTTCACAAATGTCGGCGACCAAAAAAAAAAAAAAAATAAAAAGTGCAAAGATAGTTTCGTTTTGTTGTGGATATGGACAGACATGGCCTCGCCGATCCCATCGTTGTTGCCTTGTTGGCAGATGAAGATGAAGAGCATGGGGAAGTAAAACGTGAACGTTGAATTTGTTCTGCGATATTGTCCCACACTAGCCAGCTGGTCTTAAAATGTTTGAAGACTCAAATCAATCTCACGAGCCTGCGTTTCACTTGTCCGCAAACGATGATGCTTGCGATTCTGTCGAATCCGCCGAATCGTCGAACAAATCATGCGAATCAGTCATTTCGCGGCAACAAATAACGGCAAACGGAACCGCAATCGAAAAAGCAGTAGACAAATATATCGCAAAAAATTGAATGGCAATCTCAATCTCATATTGATGACAGCTTGTAGTTTGGTTAAAATGTACCTTTCTTTATTGATCGATCTTAAAAATTTAATTTTTGAAGTGAAACTTCTTTAGCGGCGTTGGGCAAAAAGTTATACCATAAATTTGAGTGATAAAATACAAATCGTCACGTTTTGGAATCATCTGTATTTCATGAACCGCACTAGGTAGAGAATTCAAATTTTCACAGAATGTGTATTTCTATTGCCATATCTCCAACATAATAATAAAATGTTTGGAAAATCCACCAGAAAAGTCTTAAAAAAGAGACTACATTTCCATGACAGACAACAGCATTTGTGGTATACAATGTTCTTAAACAACATGACCATAACAGCTTTAGTTACAAACAAGCGAATGTACGTGATGGTACACGTGCAATTTTTTTTTTTATATGATCATGGTTCATGGGCAATCTAACATGTCTTTGTACCTACTATTTTGATAGAGTTTTGTACATGTGACTCATGTTCTTACTTTATGATGATGTTTTATTATGCAAACTAAAATATCGATGACAAAGTAAAGTGCGATTTCCATACATTTACTTGTTGTATTTGACTGAAAAATATACAGGTCTATCATTTCTATTTGAAATGAAATTTAAGGAGAAAGAAAGGAATTTTTTCAGGCCTCTGTTACAATATTAAAATATTGACAATTGTTATAAAATATCAGTTCAAAATTATGATTACTTATAATATTATCAGTCTAGCAAACATAAGAGGCCTCTCTCTGTTTTCCTCCAGTTTGTTTCGCAATTTACACTGTCTTAAGGATGGCAGCTACTTCGGCAGAAAGGACCGAACAGTATTTTCGTATACGACCATTTGTAAGAAGTGAACCGTCTTGCTCTACACAAGCGAAGGCTGTGACATATTCAGTTTTGGTCGCATCCGTGTACAACCATTTCCAATTGTTAAGCTTTAACCTGGCTATGACTTCTAAAAAAAGTTTTTGGAAGACTTCACTAGTCACGGTTAGGCAAGCCTTTCTTAGTTAGACAATTCGTTAGCACTTATATGGGTTTGTATCGTTCCATATTCAGGTCCCAGCTTACAGCTGGATACAGGAAATCATAAGAGAGTATGTGCATTTGAATAGATTTCCATAAGATATCTGATAAGGAAACTAAATATATACTTTTACTAGATGTGATCGCGACTTCGTACGCATGGTATTCGAAATATGTTTGTAATACTTAAATACTCGAACGAAGAGGAGGAAAAAAGAATCGGCAGAAAACATTTTGGTTTGTGGTACACGACTACCCCAAAAAGTGCATACTCAGAGAGGAAAAATATTCAACAAACTTAATACTTGAAACTATTATGTTAAAAGTTAAAAACTGAAAAAAAAGAAGTATGCAACTCTTTTCATTAGCATTCATTGTCATTTAACAAAAATGGGCTTAGTAAAGTGTGCGCTAGATAACAAAATATTACAAATTTGGTAAAAAAGAAGTGCCTATATCTCAACAACAGTGCCACCTACCGGGTCCAACGGAAGCATAAACCATCTCCCCCATATGTAAAACGAAGAAAAATATATCAAAATTGGTCTAGCCGTTTCGGAGATTAAACGTCACAAAATTACGTACTTACACTCGAATTTTATATATAAAGATACAAAATTTATGTACTTGTAATATTAAATACATCATCTAATGATATATAATTGCTCAAAGACTCTCATTAATTAAATTGAATTGATGAATTGAATGACATATGTATTAATTAATTGATTTCTGTACAAGTATGACAAATTTCAATTCCAACAATTTCAATGCTGCTAAACAAAATTTGTCAAGTTCTTACAATAAAATAAAAATATTTGAAATTTCAAAAGTATGAGCATTTTTAGGTTTTGCAGAAAATTCTTGCATTTTTCTTTTAATAGTTCATTTCTCGTTCACATTGTTTGATTGTCGTCATCTGTTGTTCGTGGTCCTCTCTTGGCTTTGGAAAGTTTGCAAAGTTCACAATTACAATTTAAATCCGAGACACGTTTAACCTTGATACTTAGTATTTTTTGGTTGACATACTTGTACTGAGTACAACACAACAGAAAAAAAAAATGGAGGCAAAAGGAAAGTTAACAATAAAAATGTTAAAAAAAAAGGAATATGTTGTGTCAACATTTCAGTTCTATACATACTCGTATTTTATTTTGAGTTTCAGAATGACTCAAGAAATAGAGGGCACTCTAGGAAATTCCTAGGTCCTATGGGGATATTCTGGAAAGTTTTCGGTTGGAATCTGCTATTAAGTTGTAACTTGATATAGTCTATTGATTATTAGAGGTTATGGGGGTTGTAGTTCCTTCCTTCACAGGGCAAGCAAAATTTCAAAAATTGTCTCCATCTTTCAAATATTGTACATTAAAACTAAGTGATGAAAATTTAAAACTCAAAGTAACCTTACCTAGTCCCACAGTTAATGAATTCTTAGTAGTAAAAGTTTTTACTATTTAGAGTTACAAGCCACCATTAAATGTAAGAGTTGAAGGCTCTTGGAATTAAAAATTTCTAGCATGAGATTTACAGTTGAAAACGATCATTGACATTGACATTGATTAAGAACTATTACCATGAGTTTTATTTTACGAAGCCAAGAATGGCGAGAATCCTCTCTAAACCTTAAGGACACGAGTACCATAAAATAATATTAGCAATATTTTATTCTATACATTTCTGATCTGATTTGAGCAAAGACAACATTAAATAATTTGTATCTACTATAAGGACTTAAAAGCGCGCATACAGAAACTTTGTTTGCATAGCAAAAATATAGTTTAAACTCTCACGTAAATGTATCTGAAGAACCGCAAATTACACTTAAGTACGTAAATGTACATCTTTATTTTGTGTAGTATATGTTGTATCGTATATCTTCTGCCCATTCTCCTTCTTCATCATTTATTTTGGCCTTTCACTTATGTAGTTTCAATCTGGACCACTCTCTGTTCCCTTGTATATAGAAATCTAATGTGTTTCACAGTGAAGTTGTTGTTTTTGGTGTTCAGTGTCAGCATCAACAATTGCATCTGGTACTTTTTTTCTCTGTTAAAGCCGCTGACATTGCTGCTATCACGTTTTTTTCATTTCTTTGCTTTCTCTTCTTCTTCATCCATTCTTCTGTTCCTTCTTGTTTTTCCTCACTTTCTCATGGTATCTCCTTTTCTCTGTTTGTGTGAGTGTGTGTGTAAGTGTGTGTGTGGGCATCTCAATTTATGTCCGTTCAGCCTAAACGATTAAGGGTAACACACTGTGACGCCTAAAAGCTGGCAATGCACATTTCGACAGTTTTGTATGCAATGCTTGGCTCTAATGTCAAATGAATCTGTACATATGATGTATATTAAAATCTATGTGTGTTGCCTACAGTTTCTGTATTTCTGCGCATGTGGCTGTGTGTGTGTGTGTGTGTATGGATGTGTGTGTAAAGTAATGGCGGCTTCCTTTATTCGTTTGAATGTAAATGTTATTTTACTTCTTTGTTGTTGTTGTTGTTGTTATTGCTTTTGGCTACTGTTGTCGGCACGTTTCCAACATGTTTCGCACGTTTTGCGCAAGGTTTGCACATTTTTCAAGGATACAATTTAATTCGTAATGAATTAGATACACACACACACACACACACACAAATACATATTTGTATGTAGATACTGCAACGCCCTTCTTCTTCCCAAATGCTGTTGCTGCCTGCTGCTGACCAAAGCAATCCATTTATCCATCCAACCATCAACTAATTCCCGTTTTTGTCAAATGACATTTTATTAAGCCAGTTTCTCTTGTAATCAATGTATCAACGCATGCATCAATCAATTAATTATAAATTTTGTTATCCTGTCAATCAGTCAGTCAGATCATTTAATATCAAAACAAACAGTCACCGCCGTTGATTGATAAATGATTTTTGTTTTTCTATTACAATTCTATGCCTTCTTGCATCAAAAATGAAATGAACAAAATACTCATAAGAGGATATGCAATATTTTCCGATCAATAGTTTAGTAATTAAGAAGAGCATGGACAGATAGACACGGAGAAGGACATTGAAGCAGCCTTGGACGGTATCTATGCTGCATTGTCTTGTGCCTCTCCCCACTACGTCTCTGAAACATCATCACATTTTGATTTCCGTCACATTTCAGTTTCATATTTTTTGGATTTACTGCCCTTCACTAAAGAGGTTTCACTTCAAAAACATTATTTACATTAATGTTTAAATATGATTTCTGCCATGTGGCCGTCAAGGCTGGCGCTTAGACGACACAATCTGGAAGTCCAATTTACACACACTTTTGCAGCCGTTTGCAGCCTAACTCTACGAATGTTGATTTTCAGGTGCTTAATTCTCCCTGGTTTACTACAAGTGCGTAGGCAAGTGACTTTACATAACCCCAAAGAAAATAATCCAATGGGGTTAAATCACACGATCTTGGTGGCCAAATATTTGTTATTGTCATGATAAAACTACAAATTTGTAGGGTGAGTGGAGGTGATGTTTAAATTAAAGTTAAGTTTCTAATAAAGTCTTTCGCATTTTATACTGAGATTATCATCACCCATTACTTTTAATTAACATTGGTTCTTAATCACTTAATCCCTGAAAAAAAGCATAATTACCTGCCTAATTACTGCTACCACATTAAGTCAGCTGAACTATCTTTGTTCAGGTACTTGGCAATTATCCCAAGTACAGAGCGGTTCTATAAACTAAGGCCAACAATATGTTAACTTCATCTTTCTTAAATAGAATTGATGCTTTACCACAAAGATTTCTTTAACTCAAATAAATTTATTAATAAACAAAGAAATTTATTTTATTTATGTTTGTTGGTTAATTATAAGCCGATGACGATTTTTCAGTTGAATTTGTCTGCCATTATCCATCGTTTTCTACATTACATTGATAAGCTCCAAAACCATCTCGGTTTCTTGAATTTTCTCATCGTCGTCAGAGAATATGAAGTCGGTATTATTGAATAAGCTGTCATCATCTTGTTCTTCTGGGTACAGGTCATCAATTTCGGTTACATAGTCTAAATCATCATTATCCAAACCCTCCACGATAAAAGATGGTCATGTATATCGGGTATGGTATATTTAAGACGTGCAGATGCAACGTATTCCGAATCATTACGTCTGGGTTAATGCAGCCTAGTGAAATCGGCTCTGTACGCAAAGGTCTTATCTGTATCTTTTCTCGCATCTTCGCAGGGTCAAGGTAGACTGTCAAGAAGAGGACAACGTTGCACGTGGACACGCTTTAACTTTTGCAGTTGAGTATTAAACGAGCAGGATGTGTTATTGACTTTACGACACTGCAGTACAATCTCCTCAGATTTCCAAATCACAGAAATACATCAAACAGTTTCAGTTGTCCATTATGTGGACAAACCAGCATATGCCTTCAAACGCGAGATTGTCGCTACTTAGTCATAAATGAACTACGATGTCGAAGTATTCCAATTGTTGCGAACGCGAGACTGGGTCTTGTCGTGATAGTGAGGTTAAGTTTGGAGTTTCGCAACTAATTCGTAGTCCACATCGATGCTAAATGTGAGCGTTCAAGATTTTGGCACGACAGCCATGGCGTTAAAGACATAAGCATTTAAGCAATAGTCAATTAGTAGCCTTGGATCAAGTTGGCAATTATGTGTTTACCACTTGCAATGATCTCAGACGTTATTCGATGTTTACCAAATATGTAAAATTTAAGATTTTTAATTTTTTCAATTCGATCAATAAAGATGAATCGCCCAGGAACAGTAATGTAAACGCATGTCCACAATATTGGGTCAGGCAATAACTTTTTTAATGTCTTTGTTGGCTCTACGTTTGGCAATATGTTGCAAAGAACTCGATAAACCGATATTTATTTGGGAGTTCACCTTACGCGTAATATAAATTCTCCCACAAAAACAAAGAAATCTCTTATCTCCCACGACGTCATTCGACAACGATCCAAGAACAATGATCTCAATTTGCTTGTCATCCTAAAACTGAGTATCGCGTACATGAACGTGCAAAACATACTTGCACCAAGGGGCAACGCTGCATAATGTTCTCCAAGCAGTAATCGTTAAGGAATAGGATACTGTCTCTTTCTGGTGGAACAAAATTCTCAACATTCACTTCATTGCCACCATCATCTTCCTTGGGCTGAATACGTCTATTGCGAAAAGCCGACTCATTTGGCTGACAATTGGTTTTAATGCTTGGCTGATGCCAACTGTGGCAGACTTTCACCAGGATGCGGGCACCGCCCAATGTATGACGGCCGACTTTTAGAGCTTTTGTAGCTGCCTTTGGGTTCGCAAATTGCACGAAGGCTACATTCGGTCTTACTGGTCCTCTAAAGCGCCTGTTGCTGTCAACAAGGTGAATGTCAACTATGTGACCATAAGATGAGAAATATTCCCGAATAAGGCCAGCAGTAATCTTACGTGGGATCTTGAAAACAAATAACTTATGCACCAATACATGGTCCTCTGTGTAGGCAAGATCGTCTTCGATATAATAATTGTAATTATAATAAGCAATATCTTTATCAATCAATGCGGCCATAATGGTTATTTGTTTGATCTATTTTCCAGCGAATGTTACAAAATATACAAAATATTTACCAAATTTTTGTGTGTGCTAATCTTTCGCTCACCAAAATTTCAAAAATTATTTTTTTTATAAATTTTTATCTGTTAGTTATTTGACATAAGAATCATTACTAAACCGGGTAGTTAAATCTGAAGTCCCGAAATTAATTTAATTTATAGATTTTCAAAATCAAAATCGCCGCCAACTTGATTAACTCACAATTCCAACTTTATTTTACTAATTTTATTCTAAATTCTTCTTTTCCACTTATCTATGTCGACGTTTCGTCAGTTTGTCATTACAATAGTTGGTAATGAATTTCATAATAAGGAGGTGGAATAAGTATAGTATACATAGAAAGAATCATTCCTTACAAAAGGATTTCATGTTAAAAGACCCCAAACATTTAGAATCGTAACAATCTCACAATTGTCAAATTTATTGGTAATAAAAATCATACTGGATTTGCTTGTTTAGAATTTCGGACATGTTGCATTAATTGTCATTATAAAATGATTTTTGATTTGTTATTTGGTAGAGAGAAGTTTAAACACAAGACTCATATTGTTTGAGGAATAAAAATTGTTTGCTTCAAATTTCAATTTTAATATTACAACCATTCGATTCTCTTCCTCACACAATCGAAAAAGATACACTAGTATGTTACCTTATAAGACTTATAAGACAATGTGTAAGTGCATAACTTAGATACTCATACTTCTTTACTACATAACAGACAATTTCTCTTTTAATCTTTTTTTTTTTTTTTTTTGTTAAATCAAATCTCAATATTTTTTCACCATGAAATCATTAATAAACCATGAATATGCATGGCGTCTTTTCTTTTCTCTTTTTTCATTCAGTTTCAGTTTAATTTAAATATTCATTAGTGTTTTTTGTTTTCTTACTCGAATAGTTTTGCATATTTTATTTAAATTATGATAAAAATAAAATCCGCTTATCGACCTCTTCAATAATATCAGATCCCCATGCTACAGCAAAAGTTAAACCCCAATAAAGATACTTGTATTATATAACAGTCAGAGAGCAGATGATACTGCATACGAAACGAATTACGCATGCAGATTGTAAAAATGTATCTGTGTATCTGAGCGATAGGCACCAAACAATTAACCAACCAACCAACCAACGAACGAAATCATACTATAGACTATGTATATAATCATTTAATGACGATGATTTCTTATGCCAATTTTCCATACTCCAAGCGTCTCTTCATAGGCAGACAGACAGAGTTCGTTCATTTATTCATTTGTAAATTTAATTCGTGTAATTTGTAAATGTAATTAAAAATTGTAAAATAAACACCATAAAAGATAAGCATAACGATGATGATGATGATGATGATCATGATATTGGTGATGCCATAATGATAATTAAATATTTTACTTTTCATAAAACAAAGAATGCGGGACAATCATAAATTCATATTTAATTGAATTGATTTTTTGAGTTGGTTGGTAGGTTGATTAGTTGGAGATCTAATGGCAGATCAGATGGATTTGATGATAGATAAATTCTTTTGATATGATTGTCTATATACAATTAGTAACATACTCTACTTTACATTCAGAAAAATTCCACCAGCAGCAATTGAATTGAAATGTCTGAACTCATATTAATTTAGGATCTTTTTTCTGAGTTTCTTATTTAGTATATTTTTTTGAAGAAATTCTCGTACGCACATCAACTAATTTCAATAAAATTCAATCAATGCTCAATTGCTCGATTATGTATGTAACAAAAAAAAAAAACACCCAAAATAATATTCAAAAAAAAAAAAAAAAAAACACGTAGAAGAAAATTGAAAGAAAGATAGGAAATGCAAAAACATGTAAACACAATAGAACTATTGGCTCTATTAATAGTAAGAATCTTTATCATGTAATCATGTAATCATCATCTTGAATGCTTAAATTTGAAGAAATTTTTAAATGTATTTCCCCTTTAATTAAAAGGTTTTTAATAGTTTTCTTAGAAAGAAGCTCCCCATGTTTTTTGTAAATTTTCAACTTTGCTTTATTATATATATTATATATATTATAGATTTGAACTTATTAATGACGTTTCCTGTTATGGGGCTTTCAGATGAAGAGAAAATTATAAGATCACTTTGTTTAACTAATCAATTTATTTATAAATGGGTCTTAGGTTTCTCTTTATGGGTAGAACATTACATAGTATCAAAGGCAATATGCTCGGTTTAGACAATTCATAACATTTCACATTGAAGGTAAGTATAATATTTTTTAACGCTGTCAAGGCCTTGATGGGCATGAGATCTGGCCAAACATGAAGTTAAATATACCCATGTTGATTCCAAGCCTTTTTGTATGGCAAATCATTATTGCAAGCTACTACTGTGGCTTAACCAACAGTGAAAGCCAGAGGCAAGTAAAAGGTTTTCAAAGCCTAGTCAGCTCCTCCTAAAGCTAACTCAATATCTTACAATTCACGATGGCTTCGAGTATCTTCTTCTTATCTGTCAATCGTGTCAATTGAATGCCAATACAAATGCTTTGCTAATCGCCAGGAAAATATTCAACATTTAAATGCCATTGGCTGTCAATCTATATCCATTAACAAAGCTAACTGATTAAGGTTAAAGGTTGCCATGGTCAAGGACAATAGATTTTTATAAGTTCCATTCAAACAATCAAACAATCAAACATTTATATTTAATAATCGTAAAAATGAAAGTAATGCAAAAAAATTAAAGAAAATAAAATTTTTATTTTCATGTTGTATAGGATAATTATGGATATTGATTAAAATACATAATATACTTATATTCTTCATAAATGATAATCAATGTCAATATATTATGCCATCACATACATCAACAAGCCTATCAACAAGACCAAAGCGAAAGTATATAAAGTAGGCTATGGTCAGTCGATTGGTCAATCGGTCTGTTGGTCATGCAGTGTGTTAAAATCCAAGGCTTAATGCATATCAGTTGACATAACAGACGAGACGAGACGAGACGAGACCAAGACCATCCATACCACACCAACATTTGCCAATGCAAATGCAAACAAATCTCAATAGACTGATGACAATGAAATGAAATAAGTGACACTGAGAGAATAAGTTAAGTTACTTATGTTTGTTATTGTTGTTGTTGTTGTTGTTTTAGTTCTTGTTAACGCAACATTGCATTAAAAACTTATACAAAGTAGAAGAAAAAAAAAACAAATAATAAGAAGAAGAATATACCAAGCAAAGTGGCATGCGGCATGAGCCACTAGTATTGAACAATAGATTAACATTGAAAGCATCACAACAAACGCAAGTCGCAACTCATCGTATTGTACGAGTATTGTATTGCATTGCAGCACAGTCCAACTCAGAGCACAGAAACATAGTTAGTCAGTCAGGTTAGAATTGGTAAGGTTAGGTTGAGTTAGGTTTGGTTGGGTATCATATATCAAATGTTATTGACAATGAATGCCACGCGCTTTAACCAATAAGTTCAACAGCAGCAACAGCAAATAGAGAAAAATGAACTGGGACTGGGATTGGAGAAGTGGTGGTGGCAAAGACATCGACGACAGCAATATTTATTTACGTTTCACCCTCCACTTCACAGACAACGAGAACAAATCAAAAATCAATCCATAGATGGAATCAGTGGCGCTTTTCGATTTGTGTGGGCCCTAGGTATCCAACTCTAACAACTGTAAAAACATTTGCTTTGTTGAGGGTCCCGATATCCTTAAACTTATGTTCAAGCCCCCTTGGACCAATGCCCCTCTTGCCACTACAAAAATACGTCTATGAACAGAACTACAATAACACTAACGAACTAACTAACGAACTAACTAACTAACCAACTGACATTGTTGCTGCCACAAACGTTCAATGAAGGAATAAATAAGTAAAGAAATGATTAAATGAATGCGGGTTTTAAAGTCGCTTTTCGAACTAATCTTATTGGTTTTGTTCTCTATACCCTTCAACAACATTGTGCATGTATATGATATGCAGTACTTTGTCATTTGTCAGTTTGTAACACATTGCAGAAATTCCATAATTTTGTTTAACACAACCAACCATAAATCTTTATCTTTTGCAATAACAAATTAAGTTTTACAAATCAACTAAAAATTTATGTGTTGAAAAAATAAATTACTTATTATTTTTTTTATGAAAACAGTAAAACAACAATAAAAATTTAAGTAGTGTGCCTCACCCTCCTAATAAGCACACTATGGAAGTGAAAAAAAAAATATTCCCAGTGCAGGACTCGAACTTCACGCCCTCGGTTTGCAAGTCCTACTCTCTAACCACTACGAAACGAAGACAATTCAATTGTATTTGCCTAAATAGCTCCAATGTAATAACAACATCGTGAAATTATGATTTTCGTCACATTTCATTTTTATATTGTATTTTTTGGATTTGAGGTTTCACTTCAAAAATATATTGTATATAAAATAAACAATCCCAATTGTCACCGATTAAGTTAATATACTATACATATATACATATTCCTATCATATATCTGCCATATACAATTAAAAAAAAAATACCAGTTAATGTTTGGCAAACTTCTTGATTTCTTATGTTGAGGACTTTGAATGGTGTACTAAAAGTTATTGCAAAGGCAAGAATATTTTCGAAACAATAGAAGCTATCCAACTTCAGGGCCTTTAATACGGTATTATTAGTCGCCAGTTCAGTTGCTTGTTTAATTTCTGTTTGGGAAAAATAATTATTTTTACACGATGCGTAAATTTTTTTTTTCTTTTTTGTTTTTATAATTTTCTATGAAATCGACACAAAATCGTGATCCTTAGACATAGGAAATGAAGCATATAGGAAAAACTGAGCATTCGATCCTGATTGCTAGGATCCTATTTATTTTTAATTCATACAACCAACAAGTAAGACTGTGTAAAGAAGTGTAGTAGCAAGTCGGTGTGAAGTCAATAAGTGAGTGAGTGAGTAAAGAAGTGAGTAAATAAGCGAGTGAGTTGAACACAAATATGCGCAGTTGCATGCTCGAATTCTTATTGGAATTGATTTGTTTGGTTCGGTTCGGTTCTATTCTGTTCTGTTCTGTTCTGTTTGCCTTCGTTTGGCTTGGCTGACATGGCCTAACCTATACCGACCCCCACATTAGTCCGACTAACTTTCTGTCAGTCTGTCTGGGTGTGCGTATGTGTATGAGCAATGAAAATAATTGTAAGACTAAACATGGCTGATAGACAAAATGGATGTGAATGTAAATGGTTAGATGGACAAATAAATGAATGAACGCATGGATGGATGATGGCTTATAGTGGCTGCTGGTGGTGCATGAGAATTGCATGCATTCAATAAGAGAACACAAGAAGATTATGTCTGACGATTTCATTTTGTGATCATCATTTTGCTTCTTTGTATTGTACAACAATTTGGCTCTTTTAATTTTATTATTATGCATTATTGTTATTATTATTATTTTCCTATTGTTGCCATATGACGACCATCGTCGTCGTTGTTGTCGTCGGCATTTCATTTCATTGTCATTGAAAATTGTGACATTGAACTTTATTAGCGTAAATATTTTATTGATTTCTTCTTTATTTCTTTGAAATTTTGTTTTATTTTTGGATTTATCAAAGCAATTAAATGCTATTAAATTGTCGTAGTATTGTAATGCAGGAGAAGAAGAGAAGCAGAAGTTTGAAAACTTTATTGAAAATTGTCACAACACTTCACAATAACTTTATTACTCATTGTATCTGCAGTATAATCATCATCATTATCATCAACATTATCATCATCATTTGACAGAAACCCACTCACAACAAATTCTATAAAGTGACAAGTTTTGCCGTACACATTTGTTAAGCGGCTCATAGACGAAGAATATTATTCTTACTCAATATGTAGTTGGGTGCGTGCATTGCAATTGTTTCTTTAAAGATGAGATTAAAATTACAAAAGGATATGTCAAGTTGTTCATTTGCCCCAAACAGCCTCAATATTTTCATGCAATATTTGATTTTCTCCAATAAAATTAATTTTTTTTTTTAGATGAGATTGAAACGATTTTGTGAGAAATCTTCAAATTTAGTTATTTATTAGTTGCAGTTGCCTTTCAGATGTTTAAAAGTGGCGGAAGAAGTGGAAAAAAAAA
The DNA here is from genome assembly GCA_037043295.1 of Amiota minor. Classification (NCBI taxonomy): domain Eukaryota; kingdom Metazoa; phylum Arthropoda; class Insecta; order Diptera; family Drosophilidae; genus Amiota; species Amiota minor. The sequence goes on from JBAMAW010002395.1 coordinate 122,146, forward strand.
ATCGTCACATACGGATGGTTCCGTACCAAATAGTGCTTTGTATGGGAAGAACCCCCCTAGTGGTGCAATTTGTCTGATTCCAACAAATTTACAGCGCCTATATTTAAAACTTATAGAGTCTCAATTTCAGTTCAATAGTGCAAAAAGTAAAAAAGTTTATCTAATAAGAACCTAAATTTTAATGGTGAATTTGTATGGAAGGTACCCCTCCTAGTTGGCCGATATGGCTGATACCAACAGATGTTTAGTGCCTATATCAAAAACTTATAGTGTCTAAATTTCAGTTCAATAGAACAAAAAACAAAAAAGTTTTTCTAATGAGAACCTGTGTGTAAATGAGGGTTTGTAAGGGAGGTACCCTCCCTAGTGGTCAAAGTGAAATTTCGAACCTACATATATATTTCTAATCCATTTCCAACAACCATGTCAATTTCAAAATTCTGGAGCTACTGGATTGTGTAGCTTCAATATAAACCCATATGTTTCTCGTATGAGGACCCCTTTACATTTTTAATTACTTTTAAGTTTTAGTACTTGTTGTTGTAGCCTGGATGGAACTACACATTCTGTGAAAATTTCATCATTTTCCCTATTACGGTTCATATAGATAGAGCCAAAGGATGGACGGACGGACGGACGGACGGACAGGGTTCCGTTTGGTAGCATTTTGATCCGGAAACCTAAAAACTGATGAGAAAATGTCCAGTTTTTTGACTACCATTGACTTTATGGAACTGTATGATATACAAATAATATTGATAGTTTATGTCCAGTTTTCTACAAATTATTGCATAACCATTCAATATCATTCATAAAGAAAACAGTTTTACAGTTGTTTTTATGCGATCATATTGTACGTCTAATGGCCGCTTTAATCAGCATCAGCATCAGCATCACCATCATCATCACCACCACTACTATCGTCATCAGTATGCTCCTCAACATCATTATCAACATCATGCCACAGGACAAACTGTCAAAAAAGTCTTTTATAAGTAAGTGACAGCTTAATAATAAAAGTTTTATGTTCACTTCGAAAGTTGCTTTCGTCGTTCTTGTCATTGTATTTCTTCATTGTTGTTCATACTTGTAATTGTTATTGTACTTGTACTTGTTGTATCTATTGTACTTTATCTTAAACATAAAAGACAAAGAAACAAACAAAAAAGCAAAAAGCAAAAAGCAATAAAAATAATATATTGTAGATAATCACAAAATCACAAAATGCTATCACTACTACGAGCATCAGTCAAAGGAGTTTCTTATGAAAGCAACAACAAACTTAGCATAAAAAGATTCACTTAAAGGACTTAGAAAATTAATAACCATACGTTTAACTACATGACAAGTTTCAAATTTTCTTCAGGGACAATGGAAGAGAGTATTGCTTATGTAAGAAAAACAAAAGAAAAGAACAAAAAAATGAAGGAATTATAAATTATGCAAAGAAATAGAAAAGTTTGGAAACTACAAACGTCTACTTAAAATCAAATAAAAACATAACAAAAAAAAAAAAAAAAACGGGTACTTAAGATACTTCTTTATTACATTCCAATTAATTCTACTTGACAAAGGTATTGTGAAAATGTACAGTATTATTTAAGAACAGAAATTTAAGACAATGATGCTTTATTGTTGGTTAGTTTGAAGAAGTAACACACACAATTGATCAAACTTCTTAGCCAAAGTGTGCTAACCCAGAATCTATTCTCCAGTTTTCCTGAATACTTCAGGAGGGAAAACAGATATCATAAAAAGAAAACAAAAAATATTAAAAGAAAAAGAAATGTAAGTGAAACTAAGTTTGATCCAAAGGCATTTAATTAAATTTGGTTTTATTTCTCTTTTAAATTTTGCTTAATTTTTAAACCAATTAAAAAGTTGCTTCTATTGTGTATGGCATATGTTGTTTATCTAAATGTTTGTAACACAATGAAAAAGAAACTTGGATTATACCGTAAAATATGTGTAAAACTATTGGCTGATATCAATCAATTACATCACGTTCATCTAGGTATATCTCTTTGTCTATACATACTCGAATGTAATAAAGTAAAATACATATGATTTTGATCAATATGATGTAATGTTTGTTGAGATCAATAGATTGAGTATTGTTCATCTAAGAGTATCTCTCTAAAAATCTTTCTATTTATCTCTCCCTACGAAAAAATAATTCGGAATTCAAATTGAAATTTTAGATAAAGTCTTTATTTTCTAAACAACTTCAATAATATTTTTCAAAATAAACAAAGTTTTCATATCAAATAAATACGAAATTGGAAAAAAAAAAACAACAAATGAACCAATTCCTGACCCATGTCCACCAACCATGTAAATTTCAAGAACATATGATTACTAGATTGTATAGATCCCATGCAAAAACAGTTATAAATTCATATTAGAAAAAACTTATTTTGTTTTTCTTAATATTAATAAGTATCTGACACATATTCACCAACCATGTAAATTTTAAGACCCTAGGTTTACTGGCTCGTATAGTTCCCATACAAATACTTCGATCTCAATGTTGAAATGCTAACTAACTCTACCCTAAACATAAGTCAAATCAATAATAAAATGCAAGTATTTCATTATGATCAATTACAGGAGCAGCGTTGGCAATAACATTTTCTACATCAAGTATTCCCCTTTGCCATAGCCGAAATAACCTTCTCATTTCTTGTTAAAAATATAAATTAAAATAAAGTCATTTGACTTTGAAATGATGAGAAATTAATTAAAAATCAATTTTAACATTCAGAAAATTAAAAAATCCATTAAAAGAATGAAATGATTAGAGATAATTAAGACAAGAACAAGTTTAAGGTCAACAATAGTACCACGTGCCGAATAAAAATTCCAATTTTAATGAAATGAAACACTCTTGAACTTGACTTATCCCTAGTGAGGAGGATGGTCGATAAGGTCAGGTAAAGAAAATTGCAAAACCTTGACAAAGAAAATTTTTTTAAAAATAAATCAGTAATTGACTACGTATGACCACCATTTATTAGTTTCTAAGGGGAAATGACGAGTTTCAAATACAATCTATAATATAATATAATATATCTTAAATATTATACATCCACACATCCTTTCTATTTCCCTTTTTACATTAGTCAACAACCCTGAAAATTATAATTTCGTTTGTTTGGGCATCAAGTTCAAGTTCAATTACTCATTTGAAGCGTGGATGGTTTCCATAGAATTCTCCCTCTCTCCCTCTCTCTCTCTCTATCTCTCTCTCTCCCCCTTTGCCCAATAAATCCAATACAATAATAAAGTTGAAAATTGACATTGAAAATATTCTCAAATTTGGTTTATTAAATGACATATTGGGTAGGCAGGTGGTAAGTAAAATAAACACCGTAAAGAAAGGAAAATATATATATAATTGAACAACTCAGGATTTTGTGGTATAAATGCGATTTGATATATAGACACCACTTATGTAAGTGTAGACCCCCATGGAGCAAACAAAACAAAAAATCCAAACTAAAATGGGCATATAAACAAAGAAAAGAAATGAGGGGGGAAGAAAAGAAAGAAAAGCAAAAAAAATCAAATCAAATGTGTGAGGAAACAAAATGGTAAAAAAAAAGGAACTGACAGCAACTCGCTCTAAACTAAATTGGGAAAATAAATTTTTTTGAGTTGATTTGGGTACTACAATATATACTAATAATGATTGATTGATTGATTGATTGACTAACTGATTGGTTGATCGATCGATCTGTTTATTGATTAGTTTTACAATAAGTAATTTATTAACATTTACTTAAAGTGTCCAAATGTATATCACTCACTCAATTCAATTTTCGAAATTAACATGGCAGGCCCCTGAAACTATGCTACAAAATATTTTTAAACTAAGAAAAACAGAAAAGTTGTAAGGAAAATATAAAAAAAAAAAAAAATAAAATTAAAATGCATCAACAAATTAAGAAAGATATTTCAGCTTCATAACATTTTTGAAAAAAAATTACCTTTTAATACTCAAAAATAGACGTATTAAATTTCAATGTTCCATGGTTATGTGCGCTTGAAAGTATGCTGCTACAATTTATTTTTAAACTAAGAAAAACAGAAAATTATGGGTAAAAGAAAAGAGAAAATTAAGGGGAAAAGAAATATGAAAAAAAAACAAAAACTTGAAATAACTTTTGTTAACAAAGAAAAACAAACATTTCAAAGAAATTTGTTAAATTTTTGTTTCACTTCAATATAAAATTAGAATTCAACTTGGATTTTTGCATAAATTTGCTAAAATTCCATGGAAATTTTCTATTCCAATAATATACTTTCATTCAATCAAATAAAACAGCAACAAAACTAACTTAAAAAAACAAAACAAAAATAAAAACAAAAAAAAATAAATAAGAAAGAAAAACATGTTAAGGCGTAATATTTGGGTAAGCCAACTTTCAAGTGCCCTGCACATCCAATCTCAGTTTGAGGAACTCTAGATAAATAAATTGATAAAAAGTATCTTAAGGAACATAATTTTAAGGAAATAAGCTAAAATGTTTACATAATATTTTTGACTTTAAATGATTGTGTAATGATTATGTGATTGGAAATTGTCATGGATTGGGGTGCCATTCAAAAGATGAGTACAATTCAATTGAATTGAAAAGCTCCAAGATAAAAAACACAGAGGTCATTAGTGTATGGGAGAGTAGCCTCCTAAAAAAGAGGAAAAGACCACATATCTTCATGCAATATTCATGTGTATTATACACATATCCATACAGGCCCACGCACAAAAGCATTTTTGCATATGTGTTCCGTTGTTGTTCAAGGATTGGCCTGTGGCGTCACCTGAACTCAACCCCATTGAAGAATTGTGGGATATTCTGGCTAGACGTGTTTACGCGGGAGATACCAAATACGAGTCTGTTACATGTCTAGAGGCTGTCATTTTAAGATGGTGGAATGCAGAAATGGAGTACGAGTATTTCAACAAAAAATTGTCGTTTTTTTATGCAAGAATTTGAATTGATAACATTACTTTTTGTTACGCAATGAATTGTATTCTTTCATTCTGTGTTTTTATTTTTATGCAATTATAAATAATGTCGAATTGATAAGACAAATAAGGTTTTTTTTTTTTTTTTAAATGAAACTTCTTTAGCGAAGGGGAGTAAATCCAAAAAATATGAAAATGAATTGTGTTGAAAATCAAAATTTGAGGATGTTATTATTATATTGGAGCTATTTAGGCAAATACAATATTGAACTAAAACTTCGAAAGTAGATGGTCAAGCAATAATACAGGATACAAAAGAGTTATTTTATTTTTGGGTCATTCGGCTACTTATTCGTACGTTCTTTTGTAAAGTAAACACAATCAGTAAAGCATTTTTTATCTCTCTATTACTCATGCATAAGCATTCATTCTCTACGCTGCAGACAAGCCCACACAAGACAATGAGCATTATTTTGTGCGTCTCCCCACTACGTCAATGAAGATTCATTGCATTTTGATTTTCGTCACATTTTATTTTACGCTACGCTAAAGAAGTTTCACTTCCATATTGTGCTTATGAGGGTGAGGCACACTACTTAATTTTTTTTTTTTTTTTTTTTTTGTTATCAGTACAATATATTTTCATTGCTGCCTCTTTGGAGCGGAAACAAAATAAATATTGACAACATTTAATATAAAGTCATAACTTTAAGCAAAACCAGCAAGATTTTTTTCATATATTTTCATCATTTATCTATTCAGGTAATAATTAAGTAATTAAGAAACAATATCTCTCAGAAACTAAGTACTAAATGGAAGATTTCTCTCATGTCTCGTATTATTGTGGGTCTTTGGAAGAAATGGAACAAAACAAAACGCTTTCTATGGTTTTCTATCACCTAAACAAGAGTTTTCCTCCAAATTAGTAATACGAATTTGAGTAAATTTCATTATTCCAGTTGTTTTATTTCCAAAGAAATTTCATAGGTGCTAGCAAGGAAAAACTAAGAAAAAGAGACTAGATCAATTTCTTTCTCGTTTAGCTAATGGAAGAAAACTATATGTATATTATATTATATATTTTTTTATATATTTTTTTATATATTTTTTTTTTTTTTTGCTTTTGAATAGGATTTTCTTTTCTCTTGAAAGATTTCCCTTTAGCTGGGCCTAAGTAAATTTGCCAAATTTTATGTTTTACATTTTAAATAATACAAAATTTCATATTTCAGAATAATCTATAGAGATTCGAAAGGATATATTGAGAGAGAGAGAAACGGAGGGATAGGATAGTTTACATAAATTTGGGATCTCATCAATTCTCCTCTTCATTTGATTGTCATATACCCTTTCTAATCTATGAGGCAAAGGGATCTTAATTTAAAAAAATGATTCAAAATGAAAGTTGATTTTTACTATGTAGAATTAGAAACAACAAGAAAATCATTGATGATGATGATGATGATGATGATGACAACCCAATCCAACCAAGAGAAGTGTGAAAGGTGAAGTTAGGTACTGCTCACTGATGACTTGATTCTTTGGTCACGTCGGTCTCTTGGCATAAGAAAACTAACATCATCAGTAATCGAAATACAAAACTACTCATACATAGAACAAGACTACCAACCAGTATACGGTTGAGTATAATCAAGTGGTTTTAGTTTTGTCAATTGGTGGCAGTAAGAAAAACTTCTTGCATTTTGCCAAAAACTTTGCTTGAGACTGCGGACAAAGTTTTATAGTTTCTATAATTTCCTTCTTCCTTCTCACACTCTGTCTTCCTTTGTCTCCCCCCCTCTCTCTCTCTATTTGTGTGCTTTTGTCTTTTTGTCACTTTCTTTTGTATTTAAATTTCTTATTTTTGTTTTAATTTTTGACCAAAATTTGCATTCGGTAGTCATCAGGCAACAAACGGCAAAGCAACAGCAAATGTTGCACAGACAAATTTCTTTCGAAAAATCGAATTACTTGAAAAATTTTTGAGGCAAAGTGGAAAAGAAGAAGTTTTACTAAATTTTATGATGGCAGCATAATTTTAAATATTTTCAAACACTTCAGAAAACCATCTAAACTAAAAGAAATAAAAGAAGAACTTGTTCAAAGACTTGATTCAAGGATTTCATTTCATTTCTGTATTTTATTTAACATAATTTTGGTTTTTGGTTTTCGGTTTTCGGTGTTTTTGAGTGGTGCAACAAACGAACTCAAACTCAAATTGAAATTGGATCTGGCAGCAGGGTCCAACTCGTTTAAACTTGATTGCATCTTAATCTAGTAAACCGAAATGTCAAAGACAAATTTTTGGTTACTTTAATATTTTGATTGGTTGTGGTTTTGTCAGAGAAACCAAAAAACCGAAACAATTCTTTTCAAGCAAAATATGCAATAGCAAAATGAAAATAAACAAAATTGGAAACGGAAAACAATTTGAAATTTTTTTTTTTTTTTTTTTTTGTTCTTTGACTTGAGTATTTTTGTCATGGGGTTTGTGTGTGGGTGTTTGTCCATGTATTTGTGTTTAAGCACCGCCACCACTAAATTTGACAGTTGAACTGTTAAAATAAATGACAACACAAAAAGGAAATAATAACAAAAGTAATTTGTTTCAATAGAGTGTATGCTGGGCTGTGCTTGGCTGTGTTCCTGTTTTTGTGTACGAGAGGGGAATCTGATAAGTTTCTAAATCAAATATGAAAGGAAGCCATAAGTCGTTTCATTCTGATGTTTTTGGCCACCCAATTGATGATGTGTGAGTCGATAGAATATCTTAATGGCTTCCATTTATTTCTTTGAAATTGTGAAAATATGGCAATTTTTGAAGTGAAACTTCTTTAGCCAAGGGGAGTGAATCCAAAAAATATGAAAATGAAATGTGACGAAAAACAAAATTTGACAATGTTATTATTATATTGGAGCTATTTAGGCAAATACAATTGAATTGTCTTCGTTTCGTAGTGGTTAGAGAGTAGGACTTGCAAACCGAAGGCGTGAGGTTCGAGTCTTGCACTGGGAATATTTTTTATTTTTAATATCAGAAGTGAAACTTCTTTAGCTAAGGGTGGAAAATCCCAAAAATATGGAGCAAATATAATATGGAAATGAATCTTCAAATTTTGATTTTCGTCAAATTTCATTTTCACTTCGCTAAAGAAGTTTCACTTACATATTGTGCTTATTATGAGGGTGAAGAGAACACTACTTAAATTTTTTTTTATCGTTCGAACATCCAATGATCGAAAAATGTTGCATAACATGGGGATGAAGATTATTTACAGAAAAAAAAAAAAAAACATACAAAGGCCATGACATTTCTTCACAATGAAATCACTGTTGTCTTCTTTTTCGGAACACTAGAGTTGGTTTCTACCCTTTGTACTCACGTTTGCTTCCATTTCAATGGTTATGAATCGCTGCTTCGAAGTGTCCAATGAGAGCAAACGAGGCATTTATCATGCGGTTAGTTTCCTTGCATCCAATTTAATACACTAGGCGAATCTCACAGGATCTGTTGAGGTGTTTACCAACCTACGTTCGATCATCCATAATGAAGGATTTCATATCTTCTCATTTTCATTTTTTCACTGAGAATTCATTTTTTATTCTGCTGTGGCCATTTATTCTAAATCGAAACGAGATGAATGCTGGTGCAAATGTGACATAAACTACAATTCCTCTGTGATTTCTTTCGGAGTTTTCCTTTTCACAAGACAAAATTTGGTCAAACTATGTTATATATTTTGTTACATAAAAGAATCTAGTTACTATGACTGATATACGAGTATCTTATGTATTCATAGGCAGTTATGAAACTTTTTAGATCCTCCTCTTCATTGTGCCTCCGCACCCTCATACCCACATACCCATTCCTGCGAGAAGTTCATTATAATTGTACGCATGTGTGGGTGTGTATCTGATTGTATATATGTTTGTATCTGTATATTTGGATAACCAAAGTCAATTCCACTTCAGTTTGTTGTAGCATTTTATTATTATTATTATGTTTTTTTTTTTTTTTTTTTTTTTGGCGATTTCACTCTCCTTCTCGGTGATGTCAAGTGAATTACAACAATAAGGACATGAAAAAGGCTTGGTTTTGGCATTTGCTTTTTGTTATTGTTGCCAAAAAGTCAACAAGTTGTTAGTCGTCATTTTCTGTTTTTTGTTTTTATTTTTCGTTTTCTTATTGCCATTTCTTATTAGTTATTAGCGTTGGAAAGCAAAATATTTACAATAATTTGGCTCAAGTTTGACTTTGACTTTCGGTTTTGGCATCTTGTTGGTCGTCTATTGCATTACAATAGGTTTCACCAATACTAAATGGTATATTTAATTTTTTTGTTTGATTTATATTACAACTAAGTGACTGGATAAAATATGCTCAGGGTTAAAAAAAATTTAAAGGAGGACAAGATTAGATAATATAATGATTATGATAATGGTGAAAGAGATTGAATGAAGTAAAGCTTGGTTAGACTTCAAGATCTAGTGATGATGTTCTTTTGTTTGGTCCAACATCCTTTTGTTTCTAAGCATAACAAAGCTTGAAGGTCTTAAGGTAATAAGTTGAAATTTTTCAAACCATAACCATTTTACTATGCAAATATATTTCAATTAAACTTCCACAAGGACATAGAGACCTAATATTTGTATATTTGCTTAATGAAATTATAAACATGTCAATTGTAACTTTTACTAAATATATTAAATACCTCACATATTGAATAAACTAAATGTCTGTCTATGTTTCTATGTGAATGGCATTCAAATTTTTGGTGAAATCGAAATACTCTTCCAAGTCTAAATGATTTTTATATTTAAGGCGAGCACAACGTTTACTTTAATAATTAAGTGGTAGACATTTATCACAACAGTAAAATTACAAAAGTGATTAACTAACAAAGTTGACATTAAATTCCAAAATAAATATTTGTTTCATTTTGGTCCTTTACATCAAGTATAAATAAATTAATTGTTTCATTAGTCAAAGAGAGAGAGAGAGAGAGAGAGAGAGAGAGAGAGAGAGACTCTAAAAGATATAAGTTCTTATCTTTATGTACGAGTATCTGAAAGGATTACTAGTGCTAATTTTATTACCAAAGAAAAGTTACAACTTGAAAAGAATATTTTGCCTTTGGGATTTTAACACTTATAGGCTTATAGACTTTCTAAATATTAATTAAAATATTATCTTTATACAATATAATAATAATTATGATTTGTATAGAATACAATGGTAAAAAGAAATGTTATTGTATATCCCAATAAATTTAGAATTTCTAAGAAACAATACATTCTTAATGCAAAGAATTACATGAATCTATCTGCTATTGATTATTACAAACGAAATTAGAATTTTCCGGTACCTGGCATGCGTTGCTACGCCATCTCGGAGTGTCCGATCAAATGCTTTGAACGATTTTTTATGGGCCATGGTGCTGTATTCGTAAATATAATTTTGCACTGTTGCATGTACAATAAGTTTTCCAGTCTGGTTCATATTCAACGATAGCTTGAGTGCTATACGTCCGCCATTGAGTAGATCCGATGATTAAAGCAGTCAACTATGTTAGCCACATCAAGATGCATTACCAGGTGCACTGCTTTTCTGCAACCATCGTCATATTTGAGCCAATTTACACAAAACCTGAATGAAGCATAGACCTATAACTTTTCTCATAAATCACTCCGTCCATTAGTGAAAATCGTATGAAAATTCGTCCGGTAGTTTTTGAGCTTATTGTGTTCAATCAGACAGATGCAGCGGTGGGGACTTTGTTTTATAATAAATATATATAAATTATGGTGCTTATATTTAAATATACTTCATGGTATTCAGTTTTAGAGCTACACATTCAAGGTGCTTAATGTGATTACTATTAGTTTGACACAAAGAACTGTTAATTATATCGTATATTAAGACTGTTGTTAGTTTTTTGATGATTATTAAGAAAATAAGAGGTTGCATGTGGTATAAATGTTTTCAAATTATTTGAAAGGAAATAGACGTAAATAAATCAATAAAGTATAGTGAAGTACTCATCAGCATCAGGTTTTTCTGTTTTGCCTAATTTTTGAACATACATGTACTGGTATGTTTCTGATCCTTCTAGAAAAGAATGAAAAGGGAAGATAAAGATATACCCAAACTGAAAAGTCTATTAGACCTAGTAGACTTAGATATTAAGACTCTAGCAAGAACCCACACTAAATATATTGTCTAAAAAAAGGTTGGACCCCTAAACTTGTTATGTGCATGTTCAATTTTGTTTAAATCAGGGAGCGATACGAATGATTCTTTTGTTTTCTTTTTAGAAGTTATTGATAATTTATTACACGCTCAGGATGATTCAGTAAGGAAGTTAAATGATTCCAAATAGGGACTTAAGTGACATCACTGTTTTCATGACTTACTGTCCCATCTACACTTTTGTATTTAATAATCATAAGAATAGATCTTTCAAAGGCATACACATTTCGACAAATAATATCTTGTTCTTCTATATTTCCGTTGTAAATCCTAATGGGAAGTTTCTCGATATCAGTCACATGTACGATATTGGAATAAACTTTTCTATTCTTTGTTAGTGATTGTTTCACAGTAAGTTCTTCAATAAATTGAAAAATTAGGTTCGCAAATCGAAATGGCAAATGTTCATGGAATCTTACAGTGAATGGGAAAATTCTCTAGTTAGCCACTGGATTCGGCTTTGGTCAAAATAAAACGTTCTTTTGCAATCGTTTCAAGAAATTTTAGCGTGAAAAGGAAAAAATTCAATTTCATTGGAAGAGAATAAAGAGATATAAGTGTATAATGAGGACTATAAGGGGAGACCTTACATTTTGAACAAAACATAACCGGAAGTTAACTCACATTTCATATCCTTTAGTTTTATTTTAAAAGGGAATACATTTTCACCAGGAATATTTACTTAAATTGTTTTCATGGAAATTCTTATTTTTAATTGTAAGAACTAAAATGATGTATTGAATTTTATAAAAATGTAGATAAAGAGAATTATGTTTTTACTTTTGAATTATGGAATTATTATTCTTTGTTGGGGATATGGCAATAGAAATACACATTCTGTGAAAATTTGAAGTCTCTACCTAGTGCGGTTCATGAGATACAGTGGGTAAAAAAGACGTGACGATTTGTAGTTTTTCCCTCAAATTTGTAGTATAAATTTTTGCACAACGCCGCTAAAAAAGTTTCACTTCAATAAACAATAAACAAGACAAGAAAAAATAAAAAACTATGATAGAATTTAAATGTTTAGTTTTCTAGACAGATATTTCAATCTCGTGATGTGGACAATGTCACAACCCTTATGATGATGACGATGACTTTGTTGACCTTCATTTTGTTACAGCAATGCGGCAATGGTAATGTCGCCATCTGTGTATGCATTCTTGATTAAAGCAAAACATTTAAGCATTGAATGAGTTGATATATGGTAACTACGAGTATAGTTAGTGACCATTAAAGCCAACTTTAAGCCAGACCAATGCAGTATGGAGAAGCAACTTAATTTTGATACCACCACCATCACAACCAGGTCAGTACCATCCCCATGACAACGAGAAAAAGATGACGACGACGACCAGCAGCAGTAATATCATGAAAAACATCGTTCATTGCTGCTGCATCGTCTACTCTTAAGACGCATAAGGACACTTAAGCTCACGCAAATGCCAAGCAGACAACCCAGTAAAGCGTGAATGAAGCTGCTCCACAAGTTTTGAAATCAAGGCACATAAAGCACAGTAAATAAAGGTGAAATAAAGCGTAAAATACAAAAAATACCAAAGAGAGAGGAATGGTAGAAAAGAACAAAAAAAAAAAAAAAAAATTTAAAAAAGAATACACAACATAAAGCCCAAGAGTCTGTTCCTACCTTTCAGTTAAGTAAAGTAAAGTGAAATGAAGAAGGAGTTGTTTCTGGGTATGGGATAATGAAAATTTACGCCAATGCGTCGTTATATTCTCAAAGTCTTTCTGTGCATGAATGTCTGACTGTTTTTCAGTCTTTCAATCAGTCAGTCTGGCAGTTAGTTCAGTCAGTGTGTTAGTGACTCCATCAGAGTTGGAAAATACACACTTTGTCGTTGTCTTTATTTTTGTTTTTATGGTTTTGGCACAAGCTTCAGAATAAATGCGCGGTTGAATTTCGCACACAGTTTTTTATATCTTTTCGACTATTGTGAGAGAGGTAATACACCATTTGAGATGTAGACATCTTTGTCATGTATAGAATTGTTTATCGCGTTCTGTATAGTCTCTAAGTTTTTAAAATGAAATTTGGTTCATGCCCATTTTATATTCTTACTATAGTTCTCCGACTATTAGAGGAGGTTGGCTCCTTACAAAAATCCTCCTAGTTCTATGTAAATGACTCTCGCAGATTTTAAGCTATCAAGCTGAAATTTGGTTCAGATACATCTTTTATTCTAACAAGAGTTCTTCGATTACTGAACGAAGAAGAAGTTTCATTATAAAACCCTTTTCAAAGTTAGATTGTTTTTACTTGGCATAATTTAAGTCAAATATCAGTTTTTTTTAAAGATCAAAATTAACTTTTATATACGAATTACTGTATAAAAAATACTACCGATCGGACCGATGTATAATAGAGTTGCCATTTATGAGTTTTTATATGGTAAATTTAACAATTGAACAATCACAAGATGAATTGTCAAAAACTGTAACGTGGAAGGTAATCTAAGTTTCGGTTCTATCTTATTGTATCTTATCTTTATACAATATTAGTCTTTAAGGAAAGCTGTTGCTGGTTAATGTTTCTACCATAAAATATGCAACCCTAACTTTATCCACCATACAAAATGAAATGAAACCAAACGAAACCAATGCAAGCCAACGAAAGAAATAGTTTAAGTTGCCATAGGCTTACAGTAGTCTACGGCTCCATGAATCTTGTTGATATTTATTTTATTAGCATAGCTTCCAACTCTTTGACAAATTCACCCATCACACAGATCTCCACCTCTCTTCTCCGTTTCTCTTAAATGTGTTGCTCTTTTCTGTTTTGCTTCCTTTCTCGTTGGTCAACTTTGTAATCCTTTAAGTGTTTAAGTTAAACGTTTCGACTTTTATCCCTTCATGGTAAGATAAAACGTATGCGGTCATTACATTATCATTGCCATCATCATCATTATTATTATCGTCATTATCTTGTCATACACAGTCATATAAATCTCTCTTGCACTTTTTGTATTTTTTTTTTTTTTTTTTCTGTTAGGTAAGACAACACGCTCCGCTTAATTAAAAGTTAAATGATGATGATGATGATGATGATCCTTTAGAGTTTTCCATTTTTTTTTTTTTTTCAAATTAAAATAAAAAAGTACCACAAAAAATATAAAACATCATTTGAGAACAAAGCAACAACAACAACAAATAAGAAGAGGCGTCAAAAAGAATCTCAGTGAAATTAATTAAGTTGGAGCGGACCTGGTGCTTCTGGTGGTGGGTTTTTTGTTTTTCCATTCCCATTTTCCATTTTGGCCTTTGGCCGTCCAAGCGCAACATTATTTGCTTAATTAATAATTATGTTGAACTAATGAAAAGAACGAGTGAGCATGAACTGGAAATGATTAAAAAGCCTTCAAACAAAATTTTTTGGTGAAACAACAACAAGACTGTAATCAAAACAACAAAAAAAATAAAAAAAATCTTTTAACTAAAAAGAAAAACAAATAGGGGACAGTGAAATAAAGCTCGAAAATTCAAAGAAGCAAGGATTTTGAAGATTATCTTTTTTATTTTTGCATTTATATTTAGATCATTTTTTCACTGTAGGATTGTCATTTTGTCATATTTAGAGGGAGGATCAATGGGAATAAGAACCCTGAGTAATTTAAATCATAATGAATTTGCCCTTCTGTCCTATTCTCTCCTATTCTTTCTCTTATTATCATCATAACATGATAGAAACTGATCCTTAAAGACTTTATAGGAATATACTCACGTCTGTAATATTTATTAGCTGTAAATTATTTACGATGGAAAATTTATAAAACTGAAATAAAAAATGCATAGAATAAAAGAGAGCCTTCCCAGTCATTCTAATTATACAATAGATACTCATATGTGTCGTGACTGACTTTAGAATTTTGATAATCGTACAGTTTTGAAGAAACTCATAGAAATTTTTGCAAAATAAAATATGATCCAATTTGAGGATTAGTTCCATAGAAATTGCCACATATGGTAAACTTGACCCACCCTAAGTAGACTTATACACGAGTATTATGACTCTAGTTGGAACCATCATTGGACATTGTCTAAAAGGTAATCATGCGAAACAGTTGTGCATGACTTCTGTTTCTAGCTAAAGCAGTGTTGAATACTAAATATTCTGTTTTTATAGAAGATATTGACAATCTAAGTCAACTAGATATTCTCGTACACCTTACAACAGGCTCAGGATGGTTGAGTAAGTAAGAGGAACGATTGCAAACCACTATTGGGAGCAAAATCACTTGAAATTGTGATTGCGACAGTTTCATGAAATTTCATATGATGAGATCTCAGAAAACAATCAATGCGATTTTAAAAGGGGGAATCGGGTTCAGATAAGTTTTTTTTTTTTTTCCAAAAAAGATTGAAACATATTGTTAATACAAATTGACTTACGAATTAATACTCGTAAAATCAGTGAGTTTATATTGAGAAGTAGCAAAACTATGTGACAGAAATGGTTGATTATGTTATGTAATAATTGACTAAATTGATTTTTGGTTCTATTGTATTTACAATATTTTGTTAAATATAAGATTAAGACAATTTGCTCTTCATTATTATAAAGTTCTGTAGATATCATTTAAATAGCATGCTTCTATTTGCTAAATTGAATTGTGAATTGATTTACCGCTTGATTTTATACGAGTAACCTTTCACATCGCATTAGAGCTGATATATGCAGATGATCAGAAGATTCGAATAATTTCGGCCTTTCTGTCTGATTGACTGTTCTTAAGAATGCTATGCTCTCAATATTAAGGGAGCTAAAAATTGATACAGAGAAGTTTAATCGCTGGTATGTCAACATTAAAATTCTTCGTTTACTGAAAGAGATAGTTTAATTTAAAGTAGTGATTAATATCCTTCATTATGAAGTTATATTAAAGGAAGAGAAATGAAGGAATGAATCTTCGGCTCTTCACGCTTCACGTTTTTGCCTACGCTCCCGTGATTGAGCACACAAAAATATTACATTATTGATTTGACTTAATTTAGGATAGATTCAGTATTCATACTGCATTTCAACATAAGGACGGAAATATATGTATGGCAGCTATACAAACCAGTAATCCTAGGACCATAAAATTTACATGCTTGGTCTATATGCGTCAGACACTTAAAGCATTCAAAGTTTGTTAATACAATAAAGTTTTTTTTAATAAGAGCATGAGTTTGCATTTGGGTTGTATGGGAGGTACCCGTCCTAGTGGTCCGATTCAGATGATCCCGACAAATGTATAGCGGCTGGGAAAAACAAACTTTCCGTGCAAAATTTTCAGCTATTTAGCTTAAAAACTGAGGGACTAGTTTGCTTACATATATAGGGACAGACGGACATTTCAAAATCAACTCGAGCTGATCAAGAATATATATATATCGGGGTCTCCGATGTCTCCTTCTGTCTGTTACAAACTTTATGAAAACCTTATAAAGCGTGAAGACTATAATGATGCTTAACTCAATATTATACTTGTACAAAAATTAGTGTGTAGCTTTCACTGAGCTAAAGTTAATGTACAGCAAAATGAGGTTAAGTGGTATCTAATACAATAACCCGTCGGACTCCTGTTTACATTATTGACCGTGTCTAATTAAATTCATACATACTATTAACCAACAACAACAATGTATTTACATACTTTTCTCTTCTAATTATATTGCGTTCAAGGATTCTTGTGAACTTTCTATTATTTTTTTCTTATGGATTTCAACAAAACGGTACTGTTACTCGCTCGCTTCAATGACAGGGTTGAAGCTGGGTTGGTTGGGTCAGAAGTCCTGGAGGGAGCGACTAAGTATGAAAGATTTCACAAATGCCTTAAACAATTTCATAATGGAGGTTCACTCGCTTGCTCGCGTTAAAGAAGCGTAAATTATTAACTTTGGCAGTAAAAAGCGAAGAAACATCAACATTGCGGGCCTTTATCAGCGTGTAGGGGGGCAGGCAGCATTAAAACATTAGGATTTTCATACTAAATTACATAGCATAGTTGTTGTTTTAAATTGTTGGTATTGTTGTTGCTGTTGATTTTTGTTTCCCTTTAGGATTCTTTCTCCTCTCTCTAAGTTTCTTATTTCATTTTGCATTTTTCATTTTTCCTGATTTTGTTTTGTTCTTTTCATGTTAATATATTTTAAGTATATTTCTATGCTAAAATATTTTTATTTATGCTATTTTATTTATTTTTTTTTTTTTTATTACATATTTCATTTCATTCATTTAAGGCAGCGTTTCTGAAACTATGCTCCGCGCAGTAGTTCGTAACTCTCTGTGAATTTGCATGACATATCCAATAAGGAACATGCTTTCCCTCGTTCAAAAGTGTGCTATGTCTGCAAAAGCTTAAGAATCTCTGAGTTAAGGTCTATTTGACCGTCCGTCCGTCCGTCCGTCTACGAAAGGAGATTCAGCACCATTATGATGATGATAATGCAAGCCGTAATGTTGAACAAAGTTAATGGTGTCAACAGCGTAGCAAGTTAAATGCGCTCAATGTTGTGTAGTCATAAGTATTATGTATGATGATGATGATGATGATGATGATGATGATGATGATGGGAGTAGTAGTAGTGGAAGAGAACCAACTAAATTGTGGTGAGTTTAAAAGTGAAAAGTTTTATATGGACAGGAAGTAAAGGAATACCATAAGCAGGCAGGCTCTGCTTGCTCTCTGCCTTGTCCTACTCCAACTGACTGTTGGCTGCCGCCATTGCACAGTCAAGTGCACTTAAATAATGACTGAGCGCAGCAAATGTTCATGAGTGTGTTTGCTTATGCGGAAATGTTTTATTATGGAGCATATACATATACATATATACTTATAATAAATATGTACATACATACATATTCTTCTTATGATTTATTATAATCAAAACGAAAAGAGCAACAGAAGTTAGTACATAGTACAAAGTGGAAAGAGAAAGTAGTGACACTGAAGAAATAAAAGCAACAATTTTTCAAATGACGCAATGAAAATTATAAAAAATAAGAATAATATTAAAGGAAAACAAACAACAACGGACAACAAACAAGGATGTTAAAGGATATTCCAAATGTCAGAAATGTAAATACATAAAACAAAAGTTGGAAGCATTTTTGCTAAATTATTGTTGATGTCGTAGAATTTTAAATTTATGTTATACAATATTATTAAAAAAAAAAAAATAAATGAAAGAATGACAACAAGGAGCGGAACAACCAACTGAATGCAAATGAGAATCTTCATTTTACCAAGACTAAGTAAACATTAATTAATTACCAGAGAGAGAAAAAAAAAATACAAGAAAGTCAATCATCATCAATTCGCCCTTAAGTGTGCGAATATGTGTGGAGAGTTGAAAAAATGTAATATTGTGTTGTTTCTTGAAGAGTCCAAATGAAACTTGACACTTGATTTCAATGAGAAAAGGTGTGTACAGAAATATGAAAACGCATTTTGATTTTCGTCACATTTCTTTTTTTAATTTTTGGATTTACCTACTTTCGCTGAAGAAGTTTTTTTTTTTTGTACAATATATTTTTGCAACATATTCGTTTATTCAATAACATAAAAAAAAGAAAAAGAATTAGTAGGTAGAATTGTAGAAGTGTACCAGGACCTTGCGGGACTGCCGATCAAGCAAAGCTTCATAAGGCTGGTACCGACAACTTCAGTCTCTCTATCCTACGAAGCTTCTTCATGACTATACCGGTAAATTTGGATACTGCATTCCATTTGGTTTGGTCTTCCAGCATGTGACTTACTAAGTTCGCAACCGAAGGCTGTTCACCAAGAGCGTCTTC
The DNA here is from genome assembly GCA_037043295.1 of Amiota minor. Taxonomy (NCBI): domain Eukaryota; kingdom Metazoa; phylum Arthropoda; class Insecta; order Diptera; family Drosophilidae; genus Amiota; species Amiota minor. The sequence goes on from JBAMAW010002395.1 coordinate 141,166, forward strand.
CAGCTCCCGCCTCTCCTTGTCGAATCTTCCGCATTCGCATAACACGTGCTCGGCGGCTTCATCGCACTGGTTGCCGCAATGTATACACTATGGGTCGTCGTCGTTGTGGAACCTGTACAGGTACTGCCGGAAGCAACCATTACACTCAAGAGCAGAGTGAGGTAAAAATTCCCTCCAATCCATTCGGCTATGCTGGGAATCAGGCTGTACGTCCAACGACCCTTCGTCGAGCAATCCAAGCGGGTCTGCCACGACCTGATTGTTGATGATCTTAATTGGTAACCCACAGTGACCTTACCTCCTCCGGAGGCTGCGATCTCCAGATAAAAGCCTCTGCTGCCTCGATGACGTGTAAGTTTATCGCCACCAGCCCCGCGAGAACTAGTGCAGCATTCTCCATTATATTTCGAAAGACGCAGGTCACTCTAAGTGCTTCCAGCCTATATACGCTCTCAAGGTGTATCCCACTTAGATGAAGCCTTAATCCATATTGCTGCACTGTATAGCACAATGGATTTAGTTGCATTCAGTAGAAGTAGTCTGCACCCCTTTTTCGGCCAACGCGTATTTAGCAGAATCCTTGAGAGGGCCTTACATGCCTTTACCGCCTTCTCGCTGACGTATGATAAATGCTCCATCAAGGTTGGGTAATCCTTAAATACACCAGTGAACTCTTCGTTGTGATGGCCGTGTTACCGACTGTGACCATCGCACTCTCCACGATTTTGTGACTGCTAATGAGTAGTGTGTGTGTGTGTGTGTGTGTAAAGAATCAAAATGCTTTTGCTCAAACAAACCATTTTCTATTATCCTGCTGCGAATCAGCAGCCTTCATACTCGTAACACAACACAACACAAACGAGATACACAGGAGACGTCATACAAGTACTAACTAACCTCAAAACACGATAAATACCATTTATGTTGGTGAATTTATAATGTGAAATGAAAATATTTGTTTATGTATTAAGTAAATACAAAAAATTGGATGCAGTTTCATTATTGACTATTAAAGAGTTATAGAGAGGCAGACAGATGGAAACTAATAAATGGATTTTATTTATTTAATTTGCTTAAGCTTTTCTCGTATTTTTGTTTTGTGGGTTTTTATTCCGAAATTTCCTTGAGTTTCTTATTATGTAAGTGTTTCAAGATAAAATTAAAATTATGTGTATAAATAGCGAATAGGGAGTCTCATCAGGCTAACGGTTCACAAGATTCATATTTTCTACCAAGAAGAGGAAGAAAAGATTGAAAGCAACCAAAATTTATTTTGCAAGGAAGGAGAACAATTTCAACCGGAGACTTAAGTGTCCATAAAAATTATTTCAATACTTCGTTTCATAAGTTTAGATAAGATAGATGATCTACAATATATAATCTATATATATAGAAATGAACCCAAAAAATAGTATGACAACGCAAAACTCGATAACGGCTGGACCAATTTTGATGATTTTTTCTTTGTTGTACTCATGGAGCTAACAGTCAGGTTCTTTGCTACATTTGAATCTGGTACGTGGCGCTGTTGCACAGATATAGATAATGTTTTATGACATTTTTGTAACATTTTTTCATTTGGCGCAAAATATACTAAACCGATTTTAATAATTTTTTGTTTTAAAAGAACAAATGAATCTTAAAGTTGCTGAGGTTATAATAGAATATTAAGATATATTTTTCATTCACGTAAATTATTAATTTCACATTTTACAACAAAGCTTTTTAGATAAAACACCCAATTAACGCATAGGGGGTGTAGCAACGCACGCCTGGTAATACTAGTATAATCTAAATGTTATACCGAATTGGTCATAGATTCAAGGAACCTTACAGTACATAGTTGCTATCGAAAATCTATATTTTTGTTATTAAACTTTTTAATATGTAATTGTTTTTGGGTTTTTTGTTTTTCTTTGGTTCCCAATTCTACAACATTAAACCACCGACTTAAAGGCAAATTGATATGAAAAGGTTGCTAGAATGGAGCTGGTAATCTGAGTGAAGGCGTCTTCCTGGAGGTGTTTGTAGCCAGAGCGGTTGCTAATCTGTTGACATGCGGTTTAGCCGGTAGTCTAATGTGACGATTGATTTGCTCACGGATCGAGAGAAGCCGCAGGTACCAGTACCCCAAAGGGAATTCATAGTAATTGACTTACTTGCATTGAAGAACAATAGAATTGATATTCGTAAAGAAGACAACAATTCATAATTGATTCATTTCAAGCAAAGTAAATACAATAATTTTTGGCTAGATTCTTATGCTATACAATACTTTGTTTGTTGAAATAAACTTATACTCGAATTCATAATTATTTCTACATTTATACATATGTTGGCTATTTCTATTACTTAATATGGGTTGTTTCTTTATGTACTCGTATGATGATATAATGTTGACTGTGTCAAATTGCCAAAAGCATTTTTCATTCTTTTACTTGAATTTTCTCATATTTCTAGATTTGTTATTGTTGGCAATTATAATCAGGATAAATGTCCTGAGAATAAACAACAAATTCGTACTACATGTGACATGACAATGATAATGATGATTGTGATGATGATTGTGATGATGATGATGATGATGATGATGATAAAAAAAACACTAGACGACTAAAGTAAACTATACTCTATACTCTATTTACTAAGACTAAGTCTTTTTTATACTATGTTTTATTTTTTTACTTGTTCACCGTCGCTTTGTGTCTTGTATCTTTCTATCTTTGTATATCCAAAAAATTGTGTGTTTGCGTACCTTGAGGCATATCTGCATAGAATATGAAATAATCACACATGAAGGCAAGCAGGCAGTTTAGATAGACAGACATACAAAGTATCTCATCAAACAAGAAAAGTAGCTTTAGTTAACAACAAGGAGACGATGACGATGATGATGATGATGATGATGACAACAAAATATTGTTGGAAAATAAAACAAAACAAAGCTTGGAGCTATGCGTCTCATCAACCAACACCAGCAAGAACCAAGTAAAACAATCATTGTAACTAGCAATCTACCTATTTACTTATATGTCTACATGTGTAACAACATTGCACTATATAGTGCCTCAGGTCTTAAACATATACAATACATACACCTATATTTATGTGAATGAATCTCTCAACATATTCACATTTCACATGTGGGTGATGATGATGATGATAATGATAAAGATTTAAATGAAGACAAAATTTATTCAGAAGCCCAAATATTCTATGTAGAATTTGTTGTTGAAAGACTGTGGATGTCACAATAACAGTTCAGTTCAGTTCAGTTCAGCTACATAACATCAACATCAGCATCAATAAAAGTAACAAAATGAATGTCATTTATTTTTTTATTTTTAAAATTTAATTGAATTTTCTTAGGTGATAATTTTCAAGGAATTTATTTTAATTGAAATCCAAATGTGAACAATTTAAGGACATATGATCACTTCTATTATACAAATTTCTTAGATTCCTGGCATTCTAAACTTATTTGAGCCAACAGCCATGTTGAATTATGTTCTGCATAAAATTTCTTATATTCTTGACATATCATTTAAGTTGATTTTATTAATCACCATTTTAGCGAGTCAGTGTAACTTTATTTTTAAACGAAAAACTATAAAATCTGTTCAGTTCAATTGCAAAGTTCTTGTAATTTTGGATTCCCTTTTATTACGATAAAACTGTGCAGTTCATACAGTTAATCTTTCAGTTCATTCAGTTCACTTTCGTTCTTCGTCACAACATCTTTGTTTCTGCTTATTTTTACAATGCTCAGAGTTCAATTACAAAACTGACGATAATAAGCAAAAATATACATTATAAACTAAACAATGCAGCAAACTTTTTAATTCAATATAATATCGTAAAGATATAACATCATACATGATAATGTTGGCTGTGTGTATATTGAGTGCTTTTGTTTTACGCTGCGTCCCATATATTGTATAAAATAATATAACCTTGAAAGTCACTGATAAAACATTACTTTGAATTACTTATGTAAAATAATAAAAAAATAGCTAGCTCATAAAAAATCAACGCGATCGAATGAATAATACCGGTCCCATACATATATATATATTGTATATATACATATCTTGGATTTGATATTACTTTGGAACAAAGAAAAATTCTTACTCAATAAACAAAATATTTTTTCTTTTTAAATAAACACATATATGAAAACGTTTGTATTGCTAAATAAAATTAGATAAAACTTCACCAAATAGAGTCAACATAATTTAAGAATGTTATTATCTATTGCATTAATGGAAATACTCAACATAGGATTACAGTTTGATGGGATGCATTGATCCTATAAGGTGTTTCTTTTGCTGTGTGATTTTCCAGTGTTTTTTGACAGTTTTTGACATTTTGTAATATGTAGAAATTTTTACAGAATGTGTATTTCTATTGTGGTTACAACAACAAATCATAAAAATAAAAGAAAGTTAAAAATTTAATACAAGAAACATGTGCTGCAATATGCATTGCGCACAGTTTGCACAGCATTGTTGTGGTGTTCTTTTACCCACAGTTTTACAAGTATTGACAGCTTTGCTGTGCGGATCCCCATACAAAAAACGTGTTTTATCATTTTCGAGGTATGCGTTCTTTGAATATTTGTGACGAAAATAAATAAACACAAAGGGTATTGTTCGAATATTTATTTATTGCGACAGGAAAATAACAGCACTGTGCTACTCAAATGTTAACTGCCGGTTTAGAGATGATAGGAACCAGGAGTGCTATTCAAAAGTTCTCATGGACACAAAAATGTGGTGCTCTGTGCAGTGCTTCTGAAATGTTAACTGCCAGCCGTGCTACTTCTTTTTAACTCTTGTCCGATGGTACGAAACCCTTCGCGTGTGAGTCCGACATACACTTGTCCATTTGAGCTAATAAAGATCAGAGAAGTTCTATGAGGAGAGAAAACTTATAAAGTTATAAAAAATAAGGAAAAGGGTTATAAAACAGAATAGAAGATATTTGACTGTACAAGGTTGGACAGTAGAAAATCGAAAATACTTTATTTTCTGCCCAAAATTCGACTAAACATTTTTATTAGGAGATCAAGATCAAAGATACAAAGTATTGCTCGAATATTACAATTCAATTCATAGATCTCTCAATCTCTGATTGTTGTGTACGATGACCTTTTTCTACCCAATTATCAGTGAGTGATAGATCTATCGATTAATATTGTATATAGGTAGTTAAAGTGATGCCGAATGAAAGAATCTTGTAAATAGGCAACAAAAGTGAAACTTTTAAGAAAAACCTTTTGGTTTCCTCTTCTTAGAATATTTGTATATGTCTGAAATCATATAACTGAAAAATGTCTAAATATTTTTTTGGTTTTTAGTTGCCAATTAGTGAAATTGATTTAGGGCACAGCATGGCACTTCAGAGCAACTATTGTACATCGAGTTGTCGAGCCACAACATTATATACGCATTTGAGTACAATATTGAATCGCTTTTTTCTTGGATCGGGTATGGACATAAAATCAACTCCCAAGAAAACAATATTTATTACTTCATTATTATCTTTAAAGCTGATAATAACAAAAGTCCCTTTACATTATGATAGATGACATTTTCTTAGAATAAATTTTTAAATTCCAAGTACCAAGAATATTTGATTACAAGGAAATCAACCTAATTCGAATGAACAGCAAACAAATCATCATCCTGTTTTCTTTTTATATGCATCATCAAATATTTTCTTATTATGAATATGTTTACTTACTTTGATATACAATATTTGCTATTTATATATGTTTATGTCTACATGTTCTCTCATGTGTAGATTGAAAGTGATGTAGAATTTGATGACATGTTTACATTACAATAAGAATAGACAATATCATGTTGTGGCTTACCTGGAAGAGATAAAAACAAAATAAATTATTAAAATGTAAATTATTAAATTCAAACATTTCTTTTCAAAAATTTTCTTTTCTTTCATACCAATAAACATTGAAATCAAAGTTTCTTAAACCTTAACCTTCACCATGCTAATACTATTGTGAGTTGCCCCCAAAAGTAGATAAGACAATGTAGGCAAAGTTAGTGGTGTCATTTTATAATCAAAAGTAGTGGCTAAGACCCCGGTTACACTCTAACATATTATTTGTATTATCTGATATACATACATACATATTTAAATGAGCAATTCAGGTATATAAATATTTAAATTTATTTCGCGTAACTTGGAAAAAATCAAACACACTATAAGCTTCTGACATATATTCACTTGGATTATTGGTCCGTATAGCACCCATACAAACCCCGAGCAAAGCTCGGTCGCTTGGTACTAAATGAATAAAGATTAAAATTTAAAAAATGGGCCAAGTGCGAGTCAGACTCGTACACGGATGGGTCCGTACCAGATTGGAGTTTGTATTTGAGGTACTCCCCCTAGTGGTCCGATTTTGCTGATTCCAACAAATGTACCGCGCCTATATCAGAAACTTATAGTGTTTAAATGTCAGTTCGATAAAGCAAAAAACAAAAAAGTTTTTCTAATAAGAACCTGAATTCAAATGGGTGGTTTGTATGGGAGGTACCCCCCCTAGTAATCCGATCAAACTAAAATTTCGATGTAAGGCCATCAACCATCTAAATTTGAAGATCTTGGGTTTACTGGATCGTATAGCTGCCTTACAAAGCAAAATGTTTCTTGTATGGGGACTTTTTTAAATTTTTTAAAATATTTTAGTTTTAGCATTTGTTGCTGATGCCCAAATAGAACTACACATTTCAATTTCATAGCTATTGCGGTTTGAGAGATATGACCCGAGGACGGATGGACGGACGGAAAACGAAGTCTCCACAATAGGGTTTGCTTTTGGTAACCTTTGTGTCCGGAACCCTAAAAAAGTTCAAAGCAGTACGAGTATTAACGATGAAGTTTCAAATGAGATAAAAACATGTTGGAATTCATTCATTATTGATTTCAATTGTTGTTATTATATCTTTGATAATAATGATAATGATGGCAATGATGATGATGATGCTGATGACGATGTTAATGACATTCCAAGTTTTCAAGTTGTTCATGATATTGAGTAGCAAAAAAAAAAAAAACATAAATGGGTAATACTAGTCATTTAAATCTATTGCACACGTCTCACATTTTAATTTAACATTCATTCATCGCCGTTCGTGCAAAATCTTCAAATGCCTTCCTCCTTCTATTCGGTTTTTAGAGTGGGAGCTGACACAAACATCTCATAAAATACTTCGCTGTCGTATCCTTTTCGCTTAACTTTAACTTTCATGGCACCACCACCACCACCAATAAACGAATAGGAACATAAGAATATTTCACTCGACCCTCATTGCCATGTGCTTCTTTGGTAGGTAGTTAGTTGGGTAGTTCAATCGTATCTCTTGATACCTTATTTTTCTCCATTGGTTTTGAATTTTTTTTTTGTTTCTCCCAATTGTATTTGATTTGCTGATTTTACCACCATCATCAACATCATTTCTTTCTCTCTTTCTATTTTCTGGTTTTTTATTCCAATTTTTTTTGTTTGTGTTATTTTCATTTCGATTATTGCTTGCTCTTCAGTTGTAGTAAACATTGGTTTCTTGATATGAATTTCAAGTGATTTCCTCAAGGTCAACGAGCTGAACTGAATTGAGCTGAGCTGAGCTGAGCTGAGTTGAGCTGAGCTAACTCAAGTCAATACCAATAGAAACCAAAAGGAACCAAAACCAAGCCAATACTATCAACAGTAGTGATGATGAGTACATCCTCTGTGTGCTGAGCTGAACTGAGTTGGGCCAAGTTGAATTTCACATAATAAAAAACTTGGTAGCGTTTAATGGTAATAATTTCGCTTTAGTGACCCCAAGTGACTGGCAACATTTACTTTACTAGTACGTTTATAAGATACAATAGAAGGGTAATGGTCGGGTGTAGAGATATACAATAATAGATGGAGTGGTATGACTTGACTTTTGCCAATTGGGTCTTTCAAAGTAATTGCAATTGTAGGCAATTGTGTGCAAAGGATGACACCAACACATAGATATATACACTCGCATACACACACATACTCGTAGATATCCACAAATACTATATAAATAAAGGAAATACACATGCGACGCGTTCAAAAAGTCCAAACACTTGCAAAGACACAGACACATACACAGAAAGAGACAAGAGTAGAGAAAAAAGTAGAGAGAGAGAATGTGTGTCTAAGTGAGATGCAGAAATGTTTGTTTGATCATCAAATAGATAACGACTAAGCCAAGTGAATAAGTAAAAACAAAAAATAAAAGGAGAATGAGAATGAGAATGAGGCAGTGATAGACAGCCAAGAGAAAGGAAAGAAGGGAAAGCAATAGCACAGAAAGCGTGTAAGCGTAATAAACGTTGGCTTTACCATGAATATGTTTAATGTATTTGTGTGTGTGTGTGTGTGTGTGTGTTTGTGTGTGTATTCATCCTTGTATGTATGACATCAATACTGATATATATGAACAACAAATGGCATATAAAGAAGATAGAGATATAGAAAGAAAGACAGAAATGGAAAGAAAAGCAAAAAAGCGTGTCAATTTCTTTTGTGCTTTCAACGCTTTTACTTTAGTTTTTATTTTGTGCAAATGAGTGAGTATCTGTGTGTAAATGTGAATGTGAGTGTGTGTGTTTACGTTTGTGTGAATGTATGGAAAACACTTGACAAAGACACTTGAATGTTATTGCAAGTGTAAACTTAATAGTATGAACAGCATCAACATCAACAACAAGAAAAAAAAAAAAAAAACAAATAATTACAAGTGTTTTTATTATTGTTAAAACAAGACACAGATACATGACACACAGATACCATCATTTAGAGTGTGTGAAATCCTTAAATAGTCAAAGGTAGAGATCAAAATCACAGACAGATAGACAAAGAGACAAAAGCTCATCATGCTTAATGAACTTGACATATTGTCAAACATGACGTATACTTGATGTTTGGAACATTTAATAATCATAATAATGATGATAACAATCAAGGCAGGATTAAGCTTACTAGGGGTCCCTAGGTCATCCAAGTCCCGAATTTATTTATTACTCTAAGGTAGATAAATGACTAAAGTGTGGTAATATTTATTATAAAAGGTGACATGCAAATGCGCTTCATCGGTGAAAATGACTTTTTTTTGGAAAAATCAGCATTTATTTACATCACTTTGTTCCATGGTCTTGCTGGTTTGAGCTCATCAGTAAATTGCATTTTGTTGGGGTGAAGGTGGAGGTCTTTCACTGCTTAGTGCTTCGTGTAATTAAAAGTTGTTGAGAATTGATATTTTCGGGATTTCGGTGACACTCTCATTTACAGTAGCAACGTTTTCAATAGAATCTATAATCGACCCAGTTTCTTCAAATTTTTTCACCACTCTTCGAATTGCACGAAAAAAATGACATACAATTTAAATAGTGCACTGTATTTGAGACCCCCGATGGGAGACAGTTTTAACTAGTTGGAGCCTTAAGTTGAAAATAATTTTCCCAAACTAAATGATTTTCACATTTGAGAAATAAAATAATTGTAAAGACATCATACATAATACAGCATAAACCACGAGGTAATCAAAGGGAAATGGGTCCCCCGTTTTGCTGAGAATTTTATGTAATACCATATTTTGGGATGGAACAATAATTTCGTTGGTGACTCCTTGGTCTAATGCTTTATACAAGATATTGATTTTCCTTTTTTCAAGGCTTTGTAGTTTTGTATCGGGTACCCGATCTTATTCGATTGTATACTATGTACGGGATGCAGCCGTGAAATAAAGCATCCCAAACACTTTCAGCTCAATTAAGCACTTTATAATTGAAAATAAATTGATATAATAAATAGTGAATTTTCATTGATTTTCTTTCTTTTTTCGTTGTTAATGTCAAAACAACAATCGATCTGGGATCGCTTTTGATTTGTGTTTTGGGACCTCATTAATTTTTGGCCAAATTACGCACCTATCATCTATTAGCCTTGAAATATTATTCCTAATGATAATAATATATTCTGACACAATTACATTTGCAACTGCAGTTTGATGGGCAAAATTCTAAAAGCACTAAATAATATTTTCGAATGAAGTTCCCTTGTATGTCTCAAATGTAAGGCATACAACTAAGTGCATTCTTATGAATATCATACAAGCAATAAAATAATAAAGAACAGACAATAACAAACTGCAAATGACTTTGGCTTATTTTTCCTATGGATCTCGGACCCCCAATACAGTTGCTTATATGAATTATCTGACCATGATAATCATGAGCATGACGATACTTTTTCATCGCATACAATCAACATCAACTAAATACAAATAACCAAAGAAAAAAGAAAGATACATAATTGCAAATAAAACAAAATCAACTAAGTAAATTTAAAAAAAAAAAAAATTACAAAATTAAGAAACATTTATGTAATTTTTGTTTACAGTTTCCCCAAAATTTTGACAAATTGACAATGCAAGTCACACACTCATTTAATCCCATATCCAAAGAGTTCTCATATTAAATGGAAGGCATAAGGAAACAGCAAGATAAAGTTTTCCCTTAAGAGAAGAAGATGAAAAAGAAGTGAGAGAAATAAAAGAATGAAAGCAACGAAAGTTAAAAGAAATGAAGAAAAATGAAAGTAAGCAGTAAACGAGTCAAGATCATGATGTATGTATGATGCACGAATGCATGTCTTCATGTGGCACGCAACTACCAAATAAGAACAAGTTTAAATGCATTTCAACTTATTCTTTTCCTTTATAAGAATTAGTCATCCTTTGTTACGCTGCTTATTCTCAGTATTTATGTTAGTTTATGTGTGCATACTTCTTAAATAGGAACATATCACCTACATGTTTGAACATAGAATACTTGTATACATAAAATATTTATTTATTTAATTAATTTTGGACAAATTACTGTCAACTAATAAGCATAGAGAACGAAATTAAAATAAACACATTTAAAATAAAGCTTAAACTAAAAATTTGTGTCGGATATTTATTTGCAAAGTACAATAGCATACCTATGCTTCTACTCACAGCATCGTGTGATCTGAGACATACTTATGTATAATCGAACTGGACAGACGCGATGTGTAAATCAAAGAGTGACTTCTAGTCGCAGTTTGGTCCAATTCCTGAATATAATGAAGGATGGTGATATTATTCGCAGAGGGTGAGAGGACGTGATAGAACATAACATAAAGCGTGCATAAAACTCGAAAGGGATCATGTAGGGTATAGTTGGTTGTGTATTTATTGTACTTATAGCTAAGGGAATGAAACTTCTAGTTGTACAACTAGAGAGACTCAAAAGCACTGGCGAATCAATAGTAAATTTGTGGAGAAAGCCTATACCTAGAGTTATTCGGCGATTTCTCAACGATGAGAGCTCTATAAGAAGAAGCCTGCTAAAATATGATGGTAACCGTACGCAGGGGTTGCAATTTAAACCACGAAGTGCAAAAAGAAGGAATTGCTTTTATATTGACACAATGCGGTCTTGATGTTTCTTAAACTGGGCGGACTAAGGAGATGAAAAGAAACTGAGTAGTGAAGGGATCATTAAATTCTCTGGATCATCTTTTCATAAAGCCACAAATACTTTTTGCCATATTAATAGTTGAGGAATTATGATGGTTAAAACTCAATTTAGTGTTAAAAATTACTCCATATATTATAGAATGTAGTTGCCTCGCACAAGTTAAAAATATCATAAAACATAAGAAGATCTTCACGCAACGAAGGCCTTAAGCTTATGAATCAGTACATACTTGTACAAGTATACAGCATTTGAGCATTGAGACCGAAATTTTTGTATGGGAGCTATGCGGTCCATTAATCCTAGGGTCTTGAAATTTACATAGTTGATTGGTAGAATAATTGAAGTCAACGATATCTAACTAAAGAAATATTAGTGTCAGAAAAAATAAAATCTCTTTCCTTTGTTTTTTCTACTTTCCTTACTAGATCGTATGAGCAGGTTAATTTTTCTAAAAGACGAGTAGTTTATAAAATTTTCAATTTCTATAGTAGTTTATTTTATTGATGGTGCTAATATTAAATTTTCATTGGAAGTAAAATAGTGTTTAGGTGTAACACTATGTAAGACCATCATCTTAACGAAATAAAGTATTAGTCGACACCACGCCAAAGATGGTGTAGATTATTCACAAATGGTCTACTGAAAATAGTGAGCTAGAAGATATGGTAGGCATTGTGCCATGATTACTTACAATGGATGAAAACAGTGTCATGAGGATGTTTCAATTGAATATTTGAAGAAGTTTCACACCAATAAAACTTAATTTTTCTGTTGACTCATAACCATCACACTTCACATCTGAGACAAAGAACAGTCAAAATAATAGCCTGAAAAGGGAAGAAAGGTAAAGACAGTTCCATCTGAAGGCAAGGTCATGGCTTCATTCTTTTAGAATGCGCATGGGATAATTTTCATTGATTATCATCAGAAAGGAAAAACAATAAAGGGCGAGTATTATGCCAACTTTTTGTACAGTTTGAGTAATAAAATCTAGAAAACACAGCAACATTTTACGATAAGGAAGTTTGGTCTTATCAGAACATTGTGATAGCTAAAACCGGTGAGTTAAATTTCCCATTGCTTTCTCACGTATCCTATGCGCCAGATTTAGCCTCCTCGGATTACTTTTTCTTTCATAAAAGATTTCCCAATGATGTAGTCTTCTATTGTTGATGCTTATTTTGAGGAGCTGAGGATTATAATCAGGATATCGAAGCTATTGAACTTCGCTGGGAAAAAGTGTATCGAACTAAAAGGTTTTTTTTTTTTTTTTGTACTTCTGGGTCTAGCGTCATACATTGTCTCTGTACAACTGAGGAGAAAGGGACTTTTCATTCAAGGGACAATTTTTAATATATATAGGGAATGTGAAACCTTAAATGCCACATAAAATGCCTCAATTTTAAAGGTTAGTATCATGATCAAGCAAAACAGATGTTCACGAATGAACATTGGTTTAATGATGTTCAAGTTGTCGGCTGGTTTTTCTGGTTTCTAGTGATACATGGGTAAATAAGTTAAGATAAGATAAACAAATATAGCCTCAAAAGATTTTCCAATTGAAGAAATAACTCAAAATCGCAGAAAATTAAAGCAATGGATCTACATTTTGCCTATATAAAGACATGTAATTGCAACTCATACTAAAAGGTCTGTTCTCTATTTACATGACCAGCGTCGTGATGGGTTAGGAGTTAATATAAGGCGGGCTTGTCTGCAGCGTAGAGAATGAATGCTTATGCATGAGTAAGATAAAAAATGCTTCACTGATTGTATTTACTTTAAGAAAGAACGTACGAACAAGTGGCCGATTGACCGAAAAAAATCTTTTGTATTGAAACAATATAACACTACAATATTCTTTATTATTGCTTGACCATCTACTTTAGAAGTTTAATTCCATATTGTAATTGCCTAAATAGCTCCATATTTCTTGGATTTACTCTCCTTTGCTAAAGAAGTTTCCCTTAAAAAATTAAGAAAAAAAAAATATTTCCAATGCAGGACTCGAACCCCATGCCCTCGGTTTGCAAGTCTTACTCTTTAACCACTACGCCATGGAGTCATTTCAATTGGATTTGCCTAAATAGCTCCAATATAATAATAACATTGTCAAATTTTGATTTTCGTCACATTTCATTTTCATATTGTATGTTTTTTGGATTTACTCCCCTTCGCTAAAGTAGTTTCATTCCACACAAGTACCATGTTAAAATGTGGAATTGAACGCTTTTGTTTTTTCTTATGAATAGATCTATTTGCAGACATTGGATTTAGTGAAGTGTACAACGAACGAGCTGAGTTTCGAATTTTGAAAAGATATCTTATTTATTCATTTTCACCACTCAATATTACGAATATGCAGTTTTGCCAATAGACAGAGGTGGTAGCCGATAGAAAAACAAGCTTATTTCAGCCATTAAAATTAATTTACATTGTGTTCTTGTGTTCTTTGGGATTCCATCTACAACTTGTTTCTTTTAAGCCCCGAAGCAGTTCAAGAACTCAGTCTTTGGATTAACATTTAACTCTCAATCTTATTGATGTAAGCGTTGTTCTAAATTATTGTTGAGGAACCAAATATAGTCTATGTTATAAGAAATTTACTTAAATTTGATAGAATTCCTATTGGGTGGTGCAACAAATCATTCCAATTTTGTGTTGTGAGTATTTAAATTTATCTCGGTGTCATGTGAATGTCAAATTTCTTTTGCTTGCGTTTTAGAATACTTTTAATGTATATATATATATATATATATATATATATATATTTTTTTATTGAGAATGATTTTAATGGTTTCTACAATATATTTTGTTTTGTTTTGTTATTGTTGATTTAATTTATTCCTGCTCTCCTTTCTTTTTTGTTTTTTGTTTTTTAATTCTTTTCTATATAATTTATAGAAAAATTTCAAATTTATTGCATGTCAAATAAATTTAAATTGGTTGATATTCGCTTTTGTTGCTTTGTTGTTATTTCTTTACTGTTGTCGCTTTTGTATATTTATATACGAGTATATTATATACATTTGATATAGTATAACAAAAGTCAAACATGAGAACCGAGATGTGGGGCATCTAGTATATGTTGTACATGTACATAAGTTAGTTTCTTAGTTTGAATGAGTTTGATTGACTGAAGCATATTTGAATGTAGTATGTCAAAGTTTTCATATTAAAGTCAATCAGTCTTAAGTTGGGGGGACAAATAAAAAATAAATAAATAACCAAATGTGATATAGAAAAAGTTTTGAAAACAAAAAAGACAAAAAAAAAAAAACACAAAAACTTTTATAAAATGAAATGTTCTATTGATTATATGAAGGACAATAGGACAATGTATATACATAAATAGTAAACTGGAGCATAGAAACTTTATATAATTTTACATAATTTATTAATATTCTACACAAAATGCAACTGATATTTTTATTATTGACCATCAAGAATTGCTGAAAAAACAAGGATGCCATTCAACTATTCGAATTTGTGACCTCCGAAACTCATGTAATTATGCGAATTAACACTTCTAGAGTCTAGAAGTTTTAATCTGTGGTTGTGTCAAGTCAACGATTAAATTAACTCATCAAACAAAAATGTTTCTTTTGTCGAAACATAGGTGAAATCAAGGTCGATATATGTAAGAAAATGATCAAAAGCTAGTTTTTACAAAAAACTCAAGGCAGCCGTGGGATCAATTATTACTTATCCGCGTATCATTTCAAGAAAATGAGATCCCCTTCTAAGATTTCTTTAAAATATGCAATCTCGAGCGGCAAATGACATTATACTCGTGTATTCTATGTGAGTGTCTTTCAATTATAGAAATTGTATTCCAGCATTTGAAAAATTATTGATCCCAGATCATATAAGATATATACTATAATTATCTTATATTTGGATATTATAGTAAATTGGTTCCAGTTAATAATGAAAAATTAAATGTAAATATCTTCCAATTGACTGGCTTGTTGGCCCAGAGGTTAGTGCGCTGGCTGACATCCCAAGAGTCGCGGGTTCGATTCCCGCTCAAGGCAAAGTCTGGTCCTGCACTCTTCCGATTTCCACCTTTCCTTCTTAACTTTCCCCTGAGCTGAAGACCTCTGACGCTATTGCTCATAATAAATACTAAGTTATAATTTATAATTATAATCTTAGTTCTAATAAATAAATAAATAAAACTTCCAATTGATTCCACAAAAAGTTTGCAATCATCATCAGTTTGACTTTCAAAAATGCACATTATACAATAAATTTTTTCTTGGTTTTATTGGGTTTTCAAACATTTCTCTAGGATTTGAACCCAAATGCGACAGTTTTGTTTATTGATGTAGGCAGCAATTTCAAAATGAGCTTCATCGGTGAAAATATTTTAAAATTTAAAAAGATACCTCAAATTTGAACATCCTATACTATGTATAAGAGTCTTGAGGCCACTAATAACAAAAACTTCAAGTAAAAGTTTTGAAGGAAGGAAAACAGACCAGGGAATTGTATAAGACTTGAAGAATTCTTATTAAAATCGTAACGATCAGTTATTTAACCTTTTTCTTTGGAATATTACAATATGGTAAATTTAAATACCGATTAACTATGTATTTCTCCTAAAACAAAAAATCTTTTCTCTAGTTTTGGATAATTTTTCTTGTGTTTGAGATTTCAATATTATGTTTTTTTTTTTTTTTTTTTGTTTTGTCGAATCCTTTAACTTGATTAAATTAAAATCCCTTTGGAAGATATTGTACATATTCCTAAATTTGGGTCTGATGACAGTTGTTGATTTCTTTTTTTTTTGTTTGTTGTTGTATTCCAATTCATCGCATTCATTTCAGATGCTATATACGCAATAAATTTTTGGTTATTCTTTGGAAAGAAGGAAGGAAGGAAAGATTAATTTTCATTCAGTTTACATGCCATGCCACGTGTGCATAAAATTGAGTTGCAGAAATATCTAGAGGAATACAAAGATATGCGAGATTTGTACAGCAAATGAACTTCTTTTTCTTGTACTAGTTTTCTTTTGTACAATGGGGGGTTTTTTTTTTTTTTTTGGTTTTTAGTTGTTTACTTTTGACTTACCTTGATGACATGTGCACGTTTCTCGTAATCAATCAAAGTGTCATTTGTTGTTGTATCTTGAAAACGCACCGGTGGAGATGAAATGGGAGAAGTGGGAGGATTTGAAGGAGTAAAAGAAGGTGGTGGCATATCAAGTGTGTCTTTCATTATTTGAATTGATTTTGATTGTTTGTTGGAGACGACAACCACAGCTGGCTCTTGAACATGTGGAATATTGTTTACCAAAACTATTGGTCGTCTTGGTTCATTACTCAATTCAGATTCAGATTCAGATTTAATAGATCCTTCTTTATCATCAATAGATGATGTAGTTATTTGAGCATTCGTATTCATTGGGTTTTTGACATTTTGCCAAATAACCGCAGATAATTTGGGCACTACATCGATATCGGCCACAGCACGTGCTGATGATCCTTTTACATATGCTGAGGATGATGATGATGATGATGATGATGATGATGATGATGATGATGACGACGATGAAGCACCACCAGTTGATGATGACATCTCTTGACGTATCTGTTCAACATTTCTTGTATCGCCAGCCTCATCGAGATGCATAGTCGATGTTGTTCCATTGAATTTATAAATATTCTTTGGATGATTATTGGCATAATTTAGTTCCTTGATTTGATTATCATTTGCACTGACGCTATCACTGGCAACTTTCTCATTCAAACGTATGATATTCGATAAATTGATATTGTTTATTAATGTAATACCAGTGATGCCAACCAATATGATGACAAAACATATGCCACCAATTAATAAAATTGGTGTTTTCGATGTTTTTGGACACATGTTGATGAGGTTTGTCGTTCAAAGAAGGGTGGCACAGTCAGTTAAATCGAATAACTGAGTCAATTTGGGGGCTTCGGTTAGTAACCTACAATCATTCACTATTTCAATGTTCGATAATTGATTCAATTCAATTGAGTTCAGTTCACTTTTTTGTCTTTGTTGTTGTCTTTGTTTCTTTGATACAAAATTTTGAACACACAATACTTAATAGCTTTTTGATTGTATGTTTTTTCCTTTATTATTATTTTTACAAGTATATTATTATTGTTGTTGTTCTATTTGTTGTTGTTATTATTATTATTATTATTATTGTTATTTTTATAAGCAAGTTTAATGATTCATTTATTGATTGATTGTTGTCACTTTTGGTTCGACATTTCGTTGAATACAAACGAAGGAATTCATATACAAAATGATTTTGATAGAATTTTTACAGTTGGAGATGAAGATACATACCATATTACTACATACTATAATATTCGATGATATTTTGATTTATTACTTTAACATATACAGAATAAGCAATAGAATCAAAAATGATAAAGAAAATCTTTACAAGTTCCATTGATACTCAATACTCAATAAAGAACCGGGAGCCTGCAACCAATCAATTGAAAATATTCATGGACATTTGAAATAGACTGGTTATGTTGGGAATTAACATATGTATTTTAGTACCGCGTGACATATTTATAAGTCATGAAGTGCCTCAACGTCTGTGACCAAGATACTATAACATACCAATTCAGGAAGAATATGAAATATGAATTGTCTATAGCATTGTGCATTGTGAGTCGAAAAAGAAATTGGCTTAGGTGAGATGAAGCCCCAGAGAAGCAAGCAAAGGAATATGATGCAGTCAATATAGTGATATTGGAAGGATCTAGTTATGTTAATGAGCTGCTTACAAGAGTATGATTCGAGGCCAAAGAAAAGATGAGTTATCACATCGACTAGACGCTGCACAACTTGTCTTCCAAATATTTTCCTTTTTTGTAATTTCATATCATAGCTTTCCAAATAGCGGAGTCTGGTTCAAATTATGCCCACACAGGAGCATAGTAAATGCTCTGCCATCTCCTCTCCTTCATTACATAGTCTACATTCACTGATCCGCAAATTATTATGATGTTTCATCTAGGACTTTAATGTCCTATTAATAAACCTGAAACTATTACTATGTCCCAGTAATTCTTGTATTCTTATGGAGAGATCTAGTTGGCATGAAGATCTTTGCTATCCTACTATTTTTCGTGTATGACTAATGAAGTTGCGGTTTCTTCATTAAGTCATTTTTTAAGTTTAATTTTTGAGGACGCTTGGGGCTCCTTTCCTCGAGTGAGTTCATCCTCCTCTTTGTTCCCAAGTTACCTACTATGTCCAGGCTCCCATATCAGAATTATATATTTAATCAAAGCAAGTATTTTGAGTAATATTAAATAATTCCACACAAATATTCAATTGTAAATGGAAGGCGTTGAGTGCAACCTTGCTATCAGAATGAATGATACTCTGATTCTTTTCTAAGGGATATTTTTCTTGACCCATGCTGGTGAATAGTCATTTTCTAGAATTTTGCCTATAAATGCCTGCTCCGACACAAGTGCTATCCGAATACCATACATAGGAATTCCAGATAGGCTTGGGTCTTAACAGTTCCCAGCCGACTCTGAGTGGAAAAGTGGAAAGAAATTTTTTTTTTCTAAGTTAAATATTTTCGGACAGGAGACGCTTTTGATGAAGTTAGTTATGCTCAGAGTTTGTTTGTCCCTGAATAGATATTGTCTGAGATCTATTGACTCCTTTCATGGTTGGGTTTAAATGGTGACTATCGGTCGAAACATGGATCACATGACAAAAGTTTTAATAGAAATGGAAAGAAGAACATCATGTATATTAGTAAAATAGATACAGAATCACATTTCACTAGTTTTCTTCAAAATAGGCGGACAATAATGATGATGATGAGTAGATCAATTCCTTTTATAATTCGTATAATGTCAATGGGTTATGGAATCTAATGCGGTAAGTCTACTCTTAATATTATGAACATTGTAACGAAAATGAAATGATAAATGAAAACATATGAATATAATAAGTAAAGGGGACCTTCAGTTCAGTTTTTCGTTTCATATATTAAAGTACACACTTGACACCTTTGGTTTTGCTTTGTTTGTCCTTTGGACTTTACACTGCAATTTATTTAACATCTGAAGCTACTTCACCTCACCAACCAAACACTGGGTTTCATTTGGGACATAATCTTTTCTGGTATTTGCTTCACCGTTGCGGTTTTAAAAGCTTTTAATTATTACCACCACCAACACTTAACAGTCTACAAACGCATACACGCACACATACTTACTTACACTAAATACATATACAGACAATTATATATACACGCAGTATAGGATAGGAAATGCTATGGTAATAAGCATGCCACATGTTATATGTAAGATCGTTGTTCATTCTATACAGGTCTTTATGTGGTAAAATATGATTTTTTTTTCTTTTTTCTACGCATTTCGACCTTTAGTGGGTGGCCATAACACCCATGCATCTACTTCTAACATATATGTATACATACACATATGTATATCCGAGTGTCTGCTCTGCTTTAATGGTTTCCTTGCAAAACAAAACCAAAAATCAAAAAAAAAAAAAAAAAAAAACAAAAACGCAAATAAAAAACTGTATGCATTTCATCAACGTTTGGTAAATTTAGAATACGAGACGACTTTGCTTGTCCTCCATCCACCGACCATATAATACTTACGAACACATATACGAGTATGTACATAACAAGTGATGAAGGAAGGACCCCATTGGCCCATTGGCTCATTGCTGCATATGAAATTTGCAACTTTTGTGGGTTTTCTGTTTTTCAAATTTATGCATAACCAGAAACCTAAAACAACGGAAAACATTGCTACTTTCCTTGTCACACACAAAAAAAAAAACATAGAAAAAAAATAAAAAAAAACCCCCCCCAAGAAATAGAAGATTCAATTAACAAAACTTCCAATTTGAATAATCAATATAAATTTCACAGGCTACCCAATACCCCAAATGTCATAAAATAAACAAGCTGAAACTTCTGGAATTTTTCCACAAATTTGTACACAAGCATTCAGCACTTTGAGAGAAATTATTCTGGAATCCTTTTAGTAGCATCCGTTAAAAAAAGAAAGTTTTTCTGCAGGATTCCTAAGAAAATGCGAAAAAGAAAAAAAATAAGTGGCACCTGTGTGCGAACGATTAGCCCCATAATGGTGGGAGTGTAATGTATTGGGTATGGTTTGGATTTAATGGCATCGAAGCCTTGGTACCAAACGATGCAGCAATGAATCAGGATCAATATTTACATAGGCATTTCAAATGATTTGGATGAGAAAGTGATTGGTCAGTCATTTATTTTGCAACAAGACAATGGCTCATAACGCAAAACCAAGATGATTATCAATTTTTAAGGGATAAGGAAGTAGTACACACAATGGATTGGTCTCGATTTAAATGTTATTGAGAATGTGTGGGATTCTACAAGTAAGTATAAAAAAATAAAAGAAGTCCATGTTTGACAACAATGCGCGACAAAACAATCGCTGAGGACGAAAGCCTTTGGAAGGACATGTACCAAGAAAATTGCACAATATTTTCCATGCCAAAGGAGAATGAGGATGTAGATAAGTTGCAGCTTTATTTTTTAAAAAGACTTTTTCCTCATCGTGTGTACCAGTGAATTCATGTTTCGTCGACGGACACGAAACGACGCAAGAACTCCTCCGGATTGCGCTTAAAGTTTATCAAAACAAAACTAATGAAGGGAATTGACTGAAACTTTGACGGTAGGCTACTAAAAGAATGTACTGTACGATGGTGACACTCTTTTGTAATAGCAGCGCCATTAGGCGGTGAGACTAAGTACTTGTTTATTGACCCTCGTATTGCTAAAACCGTAACTGGATACCCCCAGAGACGACAAAATTATTCTCCTGTAAGATAATGTTCATCCACATTTTGCGGAACTGGTTAAAACTTAATTGGAAACACTCAATTGGGAAGCTCTACCATATTCATCAGACATTGCATCATCCGATTGTCACTGGTTTCATCATATGAAGATGCCAAAAACTGGATTGCTTCGTGGATAGCCTCAAAAGATTAAGCGTTCTTCCGAAGTGTTGTCAGAAAGATAGCAAAAACTAGTGGCTACCAATAGACAATTTTTTCAATAAAACATATTTGTTCTCCCAATAATAATTCAGATCTTTCCAGATTTTGTAAAATCCCTAAACTACAATCTTATTACCAATGTGCTGAGTTTTAGAAAATATGAAAGGATCTTAAAAAATACGGACATACTCTTTGAAAATTATTATTGCTCTTAGTTTCCTTAGGCCCCCTTTTTTTTGTGTAGATTTGACCAACACTGGAAAAAGCTTTATCTCCTTAAGTTCTTCCAAGATTGGTCGGTCTCCCATTTTGTCTCTCTTAAATTTCCAGTTGTTCGTTCTCTTTAACTATTGTATTTCTCTTAATTTCTCTGATTTTCCTAAACTTTTCTTATTAGAATTTTGTTTCTGATTAACAATATTTTGACAAAATACTATTTCCTACATTAATTCATGAAATATAATGTTTAATTTAAGAATCATAACATTAAATTGATTTGCAAGCTTTTTAATTATACTATTATCATTTTTTTTTTAGACGATTTTTTGTATCATTAAAAAGAAAGATATAAACAAAAAATTCGCCATTTTTTTAAATACTTTTTTTCGACCATTATACACTATATGCCTATTTTAGAAGCTTCACATCCATATTGTATTTGCCTAATATAATAATAACATCGTCAAATTTTGATTTTCGTCAAATTTCATTTTCATATTTTTTGGATATACTCTCCTTTGCTAAAGAAGTTTCACTTCAAACATAAAAAAAAAAAAAAAAAAAAAAATATTCCCAGTACAGGACTCGAACCCACGCCCTCGGTTTGCAAGTCGAGTAGGACTAACCACCACTACGCCACGGAGACATTTCAATTGTATTTGCCAATATAACTCCAAGAAAATAATAATAATAATAACATCGTCAAATTTTGATTTTCGTCACATATTATTTTCATTTTTCGCTAAAGAAGTTTTACAGCAAAAAAACAAATTTTATTTAATACTATATTTTGATTCTCTTGTCCAAAATGGTAATAGCAAAATGCTTTTACATATTATAAGTATAATAAAAATAATACAAAATAATATGGAAAGATGATTATACAAAAGAGTATCGATGCATGGGAAATTTATACAATTGAAAATTATTAGTTCTCTATAATATTTAAGATGCTTTCTTGATTATTAATAGTCACGTCATGACGAGGCAACACATACATACAATATATCAGAGTGAGGCTTTGCACAAAGATTTTTCATTATTATTTGACAATTTCCATTGACATTTTATATAAGAAGAGCTAATCATCACATTGGGTTTCCTTTAGAAACCACATTGATTTTTATGAGTAAAAAGGTATAGGAGTAAAAGATACCATTTTCAATGTTTCACTATATTTAAGAGTAGGAAAATTGTTCTTGGTATCCTTGAAATATCTACATACTTAGTTGGAAACTGTCTGCAAGTAAACAAGTATGTATCTGTATGAAAATATAGAATAGAACTATAAGGGTGTTTAGTGTTTAGTCTAACAATGAGATACTGCAAAGATTCTAATTAAAGTTCCAAGAAGTTGAGTGTTTGATTATCTAATTTAGATTTTAAATATTATTCAATATCAAAAAGATAGAGATATGATTTAAAGTGCTTATCAAATAAAACAATCTTCATTCTAAACAATATCTTATCTTAACCAAAGAAACAAAATAACACAACAATCAATCATTCATTCAATTTGATTCATTCCACAAAACATTGAAATTTAATTATTACTTCAAGTAAGTCATAGTTTTAAGGGTTCCGGACACAAAGGAACCCTATACCGTTCTCGGGTCATATCTAATAAACCGTAAAAGCTAGAGAAATGAAATTTTCACAGAAAGACATAAGCAACAAATACTAAAACCAAAATATTTTCGAAAACTTAAAGTGGTCGCCATACAAGAAACATTTTGGTTTGTATGGCAGCTATACGATCCAGTAATCCCACAATCTTGAAATTTAAAAGGTTGGTGGCTATACATCAAAAACTTATATTGCCGAAATATCAGTTTGATCGGATTACTAGGGAGGGTACTTCCCATACAAACTCCCATTACAATTCTGGTTCTTATTAAAAAAAACTTTTTTTGTTTTTTGTACTATCGAACTGAAATTTAGATACAATAAGTTTATAATATAAGCACTCGCATTTTGTCCATTTTTTTTATATAACAGAAGAACAATTGAAAACAAAATTTAAAACAAGAAAGTCTTGTTGAACAAAATTGTGGCAGCAACAGTCTACACAACAAGAACAACAGCAAGAACAGTGAGCACTTAAACGAAAACAGTAAAACAAGAAGTGGTAAATGATAGAAAGTGAGGTCGGTATTATAATGGTATGTTAATGGAAGGAGTTGAAAGAGTTCAAGTCAAGGACTGACATGAATCCATTCAATCATCAATTGAAGCAACATGTCCTTGTTGTCCTTATATTTCTTATGATTATACTGGTGATGTTGATGTTCATTGTCACACAAAAACATTAAAGAATTGTGTAAAACATAAGTTAACATGGAACAAAAACAAGCATAGATAAAGCACAAAGTGACAAAAGTCAGGCCTGCAAACCGCAACCAAACCAAGCAACCAGAGACCAGCTAAAAGGAAGCCATTCATTCAGCCAGCCATCAGGTATCCAGGCAATAAGTCAAGTCAGAATGCCAGGCATAAAGGCATCCAGTAGGCAGATAGATAGACAAACACAGGATGTAAAATAAGTAAGGATATTTCCTACGGTTCTCTGTTGCAACGAAACAAAAATTGCCACCAAGAGAAAGCAAAAACCCAACAGACAACAGAAATATAGATGCAGAAAGTTGAAGAGGAAAGTGTGACACAATTCAACTCGACTCAGTTATACGACAACACAAAACATCAAATGAATAAATGAAAACAAATAAACATACAAAAAGAAAAACAACCAGGCATCAGGTTAACATACAAGGACAAGAACACAAAACAATAAGATAAAATACAATATTGTACAACAAAACAATAAAAACAAAAAAAAAAAACAACAAATAAAAAAAATATAATAAAGAAAACAAAACAAAACCCAAAGAGAAAAAAAGAAACTACAAAGAAGTCAAAAGCAACAGAACACAACACAACAAGAAACAACACCAGAAAATAAAAAACAAAACAACAAACACAACATTTTCATTTTTAATATAAAACAAGTAATAACAACAACAACAACAACAACAATAAAAACAAAAACAAAAAGATATGCGCATAAATAAAAGGAAAAATTTTTACTGCGAAGCCCAAAAGGATTGGGAAAGAAAGCAAAGAAAAGCTAAAGAAAGCAGGAAAGAAAAATAAACCGAAACAGATATGAAATGAATTTAGTATTTTCACTTGGAAAACGAAAAATATATTGTAATAAATTAATGTACAAGGGTCATTCAATAAATACTTAGCCTACAAAAGTAAACGAAAATTTTGGAAAAGTGACGATTTATTTTTTCACATAATCTCCATAATCTTCTAGCTCAATACACTTGACACAGCGATGCTCCAACTTTTCCATCCTGTCCAAAAAATACGTTTTCCTTAGTTTTCTGCAAAATAGGCCTCCGTGGCGGCGATGACCTCCTCATTCCACCCAAATTTATTCCCGGCGAGTGACTTTTTCTGGTTTGGAAACAAAAAGATATCTGGAGAATACGGTGGATGGGACAGTAATTCGTAGCGCAATTCGACCAATTTCGATGTGGTCTCACAGTTGCACTTGTTGTCCAGTGTGAGCAACCGTAGCACCCATCGCGCCGACAGCTTTGTCATGCCCAGTTCTTCGGGTAGAATATGATGCGCCGTTCCTTCTACGATGCCTACAGTCTAAGCTATCTCGCGAACCTTCAATCGGCGGTCTGCCAATACGAGATCATGGATGTTTTTTACATTTTCCTCCGTAGTAGCCGTTGTCGGGGCATCTGGGCGTGGCTCATCAAAAACCGACATGCGGCCACGAACAAACTCGTTGAACCAATTCTTGACGGTCGCCATCGAAGGAGAAGAGTCACCATACACAGCATCCAAGCGATCTTTGATTTCGCTGCGCGTTTTCCCTTACAAAAACAAGAATCGAATCACCGAACGATATTGCTCTTTTTCCATTTTTGTAAAACTGACCAAGACGCTCGTTTCCAAAAGCTATCAAAACAAAACTAATGAAGGGAATTGACTAAAACTTTGACAGAAGGCTACTAAAAGAATGTACTGCACGATGGTAATACTTTTCTGTAATAGCAGCGCCATCGGGCGGTGAGCCTAAGTACTTGTTGATTGACCCTCGTACGTATGAAGATTTTTGTATGAGAAACAAAACCCACCTTCTTCTACGGATTATCATCCAAAACTCTAAGGAAGACCTGCTGATGATAAATTGTAGGGTACACAGACTCAGAGAAAATCTATGCATCTAAAGACCTTTCTGATGTGCTAGCTAAATGTGATGTACTGTGATTTAACAGAACTTGATTTCATTTACAATGCATACAAGTAAATAAATACATTTTGAAAGCGACTTATCTTGTCCGTGTTGGAAAAAAATGATCTAAATCAAACCAACCAATCAATTAAATCGAATTTAGTCATCACATCACAAATGTAGTGTGAGAGATTTTAAGCCTGAAAATAGTTAAGGCATTAAAAGGTATGACAAGGAGAAACTGCAGATTGTCACCGGTATATTAATCTGGGAAATGTTCACATATATTGGACAAGATGATCCAATGAAAGTCCTGCACTTCCGCGGTTCTTACAGAAGAACTTAAGATGAAATTTCTTTCGTTTTATAAACTTTTATCATAATAGATCGCAATTAATTATCTAAATTAATTATCTAAAAATGTTTATGGCAAACAAATACACACTCACTCTAAATACAATTCATTTTTGTTGGTTTTGTCGTCAATGAAAGAAATAAAAAATACATTTCCATTTGGAAAGACTTACAAAATTGAAATTGAATTTCATAAAAGTAAATTCTCTTTTACTGAAAAACCTTAACTAAAGTAAATTTAAGCCTGCAGCAGCAGCACCAGCAACAGCAGTTACAATAGTTTGCATAGTAAGAGTGAGTATTTTCTTCTCCTTTTTTTTAAAGATGAAAAAGAATATGGAAAAAATTCGAAGGAGAAATAGAAATGTTGCCACAACAAAAGAAACAACAACAAAAAAAAAAAAAACTGAAAAAGGGAAAACATAAAAAACAAAAAATTGAAATAAATTTTCATAAGACTAAAAGACTTTTGAAATAAAATGCAGAAATAGCAACCACTAGTAAAAAGCCACAAAAATATATTCCATACTTCATAAAAAAAAAACAAAGAGAAAAAAGTTCAAGAAATGAATAATTGAATGAATAAGGAAACCCTAAGAAAAGAAAATAAAAACCAGCACAATTTGGTACTGAAAACTCTAAAGAACTCAGAGTAATTGAACAGTTTATTAAAGGAATTAAAGCACTTTTGATTTTCTGTGTATAAGAAAAGTATACGGAAATCATAATATAAATTATAAATGCAATTTTTTTTAACAAATAATTTTGTTCAATGAAATATTTTAGGAAATATTGACATGCGTGTGTAAGCTAAAACTCACGGTCATCAAGAAATGGATGATAATTGTAGGGAACAGGACTGTAATCAAGGCTAGTCAATTCTATATTTAGAAATTATCAATAACAATTGAGATTGTACTCAAAATCTAGTGATCACTGCGCTTAGTTTAAGCGTAATTAGGAGTACAAATTACACTCCTACAAGAGTTGCTATTTATATTTCTGTCCTTGTAAGTGTGGCTTTGTATAAAATCTAAATCTACATAAGTGACAAATCATGGATATCTACTTATGAGTGCGAAATAAGACAGCAATCGATTGCATGGGTCTTTAAAGACGAGACAAATCCAAATTTTAGAGTTACCTCAATGGGAATGGAAAAAGTCCTTCGAAAATTTGTTCAAACGCATGGAAAAATGTATTGATCTTCATGGAAAATACTTTGAAAAAAAAAAAAAAAAAAAAAATAAAATCAATTTCGATCATAAATATTTATTTATTCATTTTTAGGCCAGAAATATAATTAGCAAACCTCGCTAAAGCAACAAGACACAAACCGTTACCATGTTAGCAGATGAAACAAAAAAAAAAAAAAAAAACCTAAACGACTCTTAAAGTCAACTTGACTAAAAACTTGCAAATTGACTGTCAATGAAGGCGCAGGCAAGTAAGTCACTTGTCATGGTCTTTAGATTATCGAGACTTTCACGTGTTTATGCTAATTAAGAAGTTATAGTATTAAAATTCACTTACTGTCTGTCCTCTATCGAAAATAATCTACACACACATATCATGTATCCCCCTTTACTCATTTAATCACAGAGCAAAAGAAAGTTATATGTACAATATAAAACGGCAAGAGGTGACAACAAACCAATTGTCCTCCTCAAAATAATAATGAAGATTAGATCTTGGAGCATTTCTTATGCTGACACCTATTACTAAGAACAGTAGAGATGATGTACTTAAAATTTCAATGTTTGTTAGTCAAGGTTTTCTAAAGATTTTTTAAGTTTATTTTAGAAACTTTGGGAATAATTTTTCAAAGGTTATCTTGTCTTTCTTAAAAATATTCTCTCCTAAGTTAACAGTTTGTTTACATGTCAATGCATCCTGTTTGCGAATTAAAGATGTTTTGAGGACCGAATATGGTAAGTACTACTAATATTCCTTTGAAACAGATAGAAGCAATGAAAATACAAATTATACGGGGTAACAGTTGTACCAGGAAAATTTGAATTTGAGGCGATGCTGGATGAAAAATCTACTCGCCTTTTGAAAAAGACACAAAAACGTTGACTGATAGTATAAGCTTCACATGCAGCTGATGATTTGTTGTATAAAAAGAGGATGAAGATAATGATGACTTTTTTAAACAATTTAAAGTAAATCAGTTAAAAAATTTGAATGGAAATTCTGATATTTTATATTTTATTTTTCATAATCATTTTCAGTAGTCATTGCGTATGATTATTATTATTAAATGCAACATGTTTATTTTTATTTATATTTTATCATAAAACAAAACAGAAAATAAGTATACAAAGGAAACAATCTTAAATTTCTCTCTCAACTTATTTCATCAAAGTTCATCATTTTATCATTTATAAATAGTAAAAGTCTTGATTCTTGGTTCAACCATCATTTTCTTCATATTATAACCAAGAACAAAAAAAAAAAAAAAATAAAACTAAAACTTGTAAGTAAATTTCCTTGACAAAAAGAAAACAAAACAAAAGAATGGAATGGAATGGGAATCTGTAATGTTATACAAGAGATAAAGAAAAAGAAAAACTAAGTAAAGAAAACAACGGAATGGTTAATTAGCAACGTGAGAAAAGGTTAAAGTTCAACAAGGATATATTAAAAACAAAAATGATGAAAAACAAAAATGAGAAAAATCTTAGTTATGTCAACAGAATCATAATGATGATGTTGTGTATTGTGTTGTTGTTATGAGTGAAAGAATGAATCCTTTAAAACTTTTCAGTTTCAAAGTTGTGACATTTGGTAATTGCTATTGCAAATGAAGAAGTTTATGTTGAAGATTTCTATAAATATGATATGTATGGATATGATAATGGTGTAGATTTAGTTGGTGACAAACTGCAGAGTCCCCCATTAAGTCATTTATAAAAGTAGAGATTTTCTTAAAACCAACTTTAGAGATTATTGAGAAAAGTGAATCTGCATAAGATGCTCTACTATTTTTCCGTCCTCCTCATCACAACAGCATCTACAAAAGTGGTACATATTTCTAATCGACTTAATTGTCTACCACCGATTATGTAGTGGCTTCCAAGCGTACGTCTAGTATTTTCCTGCCTTTTAAAGTTTTGCAATCTTTTTATGCGACTCAGCCACATGTTGGCCAAGTTAGTGGTCTAATGATATACAATATGTATATATATGATGGTGTACTATACTGGAATCAATTAATTCATTGAAATAAATCTTAAATATTTTAGAATGTCATTAGTTTACATAGGGATTAGAAAAATGTTTAGTCAAACAGAAATTGAGTTGTTTGTCTTAGTGTGAAAGTTCTTGATTCTGGCATCCGCCGTGATTTCTTTCTGTTGTCGAAACTTAAGAATAACCTAAGAATGTGATTCTCATCTTGTCTGTTTATGTCCATATGCTATGGAAATTTTGTATACATACTTTTCTAAGTATGAGCTTAACGACCTGATTAGCATGTTTTAGTTCTCATGGCAATAGAACAGGATTTATATGTCTCTAAAGCATAAAATTGTGATATGCAGGAGTTAATATTGGCTGGCACCTCTACCTATTCTAAGAACTGCTCCAGAAGAAGTTATCAAAGCTTTGTACTTCTTTAAAGTGAATAACTAAACTAATAATTATGCGTATCCTGTGACTTATCTAGATTGGATTAGATTGAAATAAGGGCAGAAACATATACACCTTGTCTGTGACATACTCCCTAATTACAGATCTTCCGATAGGCTGATATTCATTAAGAATTCCAGAATCTTCTTCGGAGGCAAAGCTGTAATTTCATTGGGTTCCATGTAAAAGCCACCCAAGTAGCGGAATCTGGTCCAGATTAGGCCCTCACAGGTGCACAGCAAGTGCTCAGCTGTTTCCTGTTCTTCATAACAAAGTCTACACTGATCATTTTTACTGATCTTCATATTGAACAGATCTTTCATGACTCTACAATGTCAGGAAAGCAGGAAGGCAGACACAATGCGATTACCTTTCCGAGTCGATCTCAGTAGTTCTTGTGTTTGCGACTTATCTAAGGCAGACGTTTGGATCTTGAATCACATATTTTTGATTTCGGTATAAAAACATTTCCAAATAAAAGACATGATAATGACAAACGATCATAAATAACATGGACAAGGGCTCTGCTGAAATTCTACCCAAATAAAAAATTGCGCGTGTGCCATCGTACACGTGATAGACGTGAAACTTCTTAAAAACAAACATTCACTTGTTTTTGTACAACACATAAGCTATTTGCTGCATGTTGTTGTTATAAACATTTTTATACATACAAACTGCATGTGGTTGTTGTGGAAATGTAATCTCTTTTTTTTTTGAATCTTTTCCGGTAGATTTATAGAATAGAAATACACATTCCGTGAAAATTTCAAGTCTCTACTTAGTGCGGTTCATGAGATACAGAGCCACCAAATTCGTGACGATTTTTATTTTTTCACTCAAATTTTTAGTATAAATTTTTGCCCAACGCCGCTAAGGAAGTTTCACTTCAAAAGTATTTTTGTGTTGGTCGCTTTTTAATTCATATTCAGTTGAAGGAAATGATGAAATGATTGAACTTACAACATAAACCGGCTTATTTTAATAGAATTTTTTAAAGGGAAAAGGGAAAGAACTTCCTGAATTGAGTTTTTGTTGCAGATCTCCTAAAGGGAGGAAAGGAAATTCAAAACATCAAATATGTAGTTGTATGTAGCCGAGGCTATTGGTGTAAAAAAAAGAGAGTCTTGGTATAAGTTCATCGGGATTCGTTTATTGTTTAGTGACATTTTCAATATTTCTTCTTCTAATCTTAGACAAAATGAAACCTCAAAATCATCAAAGCTTTGATGATGATGATGATGATGATGATAATAATGATGATGATGATGTTGTGCTGGATTAAACTGAAACATACCAAATTGAAGAGGACAAAAATGACAATGACAATAACAAATTAATCAACTAATTAACACAGAAATGTATACACTTATCACTGTGTCATGGATCAAAGTCTCAAACAACAACAACAACAACAACAATAACATCATTTTATACAATTAAAACGTACATAAGATTGATGAAAAATAAATTAATAAATAAATTATGAAATATAAAACCGAATAACAGCTGAAATAGCAACAAATTTCAATTTATAAATAGGAAAACAAATTAATGATTTTTTATTTTTTTTATTTTTTTATTGCATAAATAAATTGTGGAAATGTTCATGTGCCCAAAATCAAAAAGGATACTTAAAATATATAGTATATACGAGTATATATACATACATTTCTCAATCAGCAGTTGTGGTGAAAAAAAAAAAGTAATAATTGCCGCAGGAGATGACAACGATACGAAAAACAAATGTATTTTAATGTCCTGACACCTCAAGGACGTCAGCAATTAAAATAATAAAATACATAAAATCAGAATGCAATCCAACAACATCACCATCATCATCATCATCTTCTTCACTATCATCACCATCATCACCATCATTCTCATCATAAAGATCCACATCAACATTCACATCATCGTCGTCAACATTGTATAGCAGCACATATAACAATTTTTTAACAAGATGCAAACACCTGAGAAATTGTGTGTGCCAGCAATGTGGTGTCCTGTCCTGCTGCCATTAAAGGCTTGAATAGAAAGCGAGCGAGTTAGTAAAGTAAGAAAAACAAAACCAAACCAAACCAAACCAAACGAAACGAAATGAAGAAAGGCAAATGTGAGAGAAAAAGGGCGTAAGCAAAGTAACGAGAAATAAACAAACTAACGAATGAAGAAAGAACCCCCCAAACTAAAGGAGTCGTTGACGATGCAAAAGGAGAAGTAGGAGGTTGACTTAACATTAGGGTCGACTCTCTAATGAAAGAAGAACTCAGCGCTGTGCGCATCTATTCAAATGCGTGTCAAGTATGCTTCACGTTTTATTTTTCTTTTTTGTTTTTCTCCCTTATACCCTACACTCACTAAATGTAGTAAATGAGGAGGAGCATTCATTTTGATTTTACTTTGTTGTTTGTTAAAAAATGTTCATCGTTACTGTAAAGTATCCTATATTCCAAACATCCTTCTAAGCTAATCGAAACAGTTAGTGCTTGCAGATAAATCATCACATTTTCTGATGAAGAAGAATTTTATAAAATTTCCTAAATTAAACAAATGAATCTTATTAATACTGAAAATGCGAACCTCAGTTTAATTTTACTATGTACTATCAATGGGCAAAACCAATCATTTAGAAGGGTCCAACAGAAACGCAATAGCTTGGAATTTAGAAGTGACCGGAAGTTGTTGCATTCTTGGAATGAATGTTGCTAAAAGATTACATTCTCTAATGTTCTGTTTCTAGCATTTATCTGATATCAATTTTCCGGTTAGTTATGTATTTAAAATAAAAATAATAATAATATTAATAAATTTAATGTATCATTAGAATTCATTTGATAAAAAAAAAAACAAAAAAATGAATGTTTTTTATAAAGAAATTTGTTTTCTCTTTGTTTTTTTTTTTTTTTTTTTTGTTTTTAATCTAGAAGACTTCGAAATGGGGGTTATGGGTCGTAACCCTAAGGTCTTGAAATTTACATGGTTGAATATAGGTCAGAAACTAATAATGTTTAAACTTCAGTTTATTAAAAACAAAAAAAAAGAAAAAAAAAATTTAAATAAGAACATGGTTTGCTTGGAGCTCTACTACCCAATAATCCTAGGGTCTTGAAATCTACTTGGTAAATAGACTTTGGACACATGACTTATAATGTCCAAATTTCACTTTGATCATGAAAAAAACAAAACAAATTTTGTAATAAGAACATGTATTTGAATTTGGATTTATAGAGAAGCTATACGATTCAGTAAGCATAGGGTGTAAGTAAAAATGTACATGTGAATATTAGTCTAAGACTTATACTATCCAAAGTTTTAGTTTGTTAATACAAAAATAATAAGGACAAGTATTTGAATCTGAGTTTGTATGAAAGTTTCTATTCCTAGTTACCTTAGGATCTTGAAATTTACACGGTTGGTGGTTAGAGCCTTTTCCAAGATACATGAAGAAGAATTAACCGTTTAAATATTTTAGTTTTTTACTCGTACAAATTTGAAAATAAATAAAGAATTTTGAGGATCTTCTGTATCAAGCAGAAGGATCTTAAAACATCAATGAAACTGAAAAGAATATGGTTTTGTGATTTCTTCTTTACTTGTCTCGTTTGTTCATTAATTTCTTTTATATGTTAGTTCTTTCATTCATTCCTTTCTTTGGTCTATATTTGCTTGCTTATTTTTTTCTTTTTTTTTTGGTGTGGAAAGACTATAAACAGGAAGAAAGCCCCTTCACGCTTATTTTCTTGTTTCTTCAAACAATTGGTCGTTTGGTCGGTCGGTTGGTTGGTTGGTTTGTTGAGCAATTGGTCTGTCGGTCGTTCAGCTCAGTCGGTTGATATATGTATATTATGTTTGCTGTCTTCATATGCATTTCGCACCTTAGGTTCATCATACAACTAACTAAGACTGAGTATGAGTTATATGAGTATTTTGTAGATACTTTTCTTTTATTTTACTCTTCTTCACGCAAACTTTTCCTTTATTTATGATGATGTTGTTTATGATAATGGCGAGTATGACGATGATGACGACGATTCTAAGTGCTTGTTTAGGACTAAAACGGCGACGACTGACCTAAGGCTGTAGGCTATATATGTAAGTATGTAAGCTGAGCAGGCCACGATGATGATGATGATGCAGGCATGCAACAGTTCAAGTTGTGCGACGGCCTTATTTCATGATAATCATGAGGAAGGGAGATGATGACGAGGATGAGGTGTGGTTATGGTAAAGTAAGAATATTAATATGCTAACATGGAGGTGGATAAATGGGCAAATGGGTTGGTTATTGGTTGGGTGATGTGAATGGTTGGCATATAAAAAAAGTGTTGCGTATACGATGTGTATGCCTGCCTGCCTGCCTGCCTTGCTTTTTACTCACACTGACTTACAGACTCACTCAATCACATACCCACAGACGTGTTCACTTATATTAAAATTTATTTAATAAAATTTTAATTTAAATATTTGCATTTTTTTAACATTAAATTAATAATAATAATAACAACAACAACAACAACAACAAGAGAAAACCTTTTTCCTGTTTGTTCTATGTTTCGTTTTGTTTTTATTTATTTTCTTGGCGCACTTTCATGTTTTGAAAACAGAAATAATAAAAAGCGAACGAAATTCTTTTATTTATTTTTATTCTTTATTCTGTAATTCAAAGTATTTTTATCGCAAACATTTATTTATTTTTGTTTTTATTTTATTTTATTTTTTTTTTTAATTTATTTTTCAACACAAAGCAAAAAACAAACAAAAAATTTATATATTTCAACACTTTTTTATTTCAGTATATTTAATTAATTAATTTTAATCTATTTTTGAACTCAATCAACACAAAGAGATAAAAAAGAAAAAAAAAAATAATGTAATGAAGAAATTCAAAAATTCAAGTTCAAATTGAATTAATTTGATTAAATTGTTGTTGTAATCTTTTTGAAACATTTGTCGATGGTTTAAATTTGTTTTCTTTTTTTGTTTTTTTTTTGTTGATATTTGGAAATTTACATTAAACAAAAAAAAAAAAACAAAAAACAGAGCACATTATCCGTGCAACAGCGGCGGCGGTGGCGGCGTTAAAAGAAGCATTTCTTGTGCGTTCAAGCGCCCGAATATTATTGCGGCAAAAACAGAAAAATTATTGTAATATGACAGCAGTCAGCCGACAGTGTTGAGGCGGTTTTGCGTAGGAATGAAATGGGAAATGAAACACTCATGAAGCGTGAAACAAAACAGAGAGTAAAATTTTATACACAACAACAACAACAACGATGAGGTGATGATGATGTTGATGATGACAACCGAGGGCGCTACCATAGTAGAAAAGAACGAACATAATGTTTGTTCACTTCACTCGGTATGCATACAAAATGAGAATAGAAGTTAGAAAAAACAAGAAAGAGAATGAGTTAGTGAATTAGTGAGTGTGTAAGGGTCTTATGGGGTTACAGAGGCAAAGCATATTGAGCAATAACTGACAATGTCTCCGCTCCATCATCACCCATCATAGTCAGAGATTGAGTGTACTAATAATGAGTGAAAGTTTATGAACAAAAGAATTAGAATTAGTGAGTGAGTGAGTGAGTGAGATAGAGGCCAGAATCATGGAAGTAAGCATGAAGAGTTCTGTCCATGGTCAGTTGAAAGAATCTTCCTAGTATGTTAAGTCTTAGGAGTTGATACTTTTGGAAAAACGATACTACAATACTATTATTGTCATGTAGTTTCTTTAAAAATTTCTTCAATATACTTATTACTATTAGTTACAGTTAAGACCCCCCAGCTGCCTAGGCTTTCACACAAGTTTCTTCTTTAATAAGCTTTATAAGCATATTTATAACCTAAGGTCTTGCTACCTAGGGTTATTAACTCTACTTAAAACAAACTTACTGACTTTTTCCATTTCCCAATTTAAATGTTATAAAAAAAAAAAGGTGAAACAACGACAGAATGACATAGCTCATTTTTATGGGAATGTTTAGACAGTTTATCTACGATATTTGCTTCTATACATTCTTGTCTCCGAGTTTTACAGCTAGGAAGTACAAATTAGGATTCAGGCAGGGTGTGTGGATATAATAAAAATTTTAGAATCCATTCACTTTAGCTCGATGTGGCCACCTTTTGCCTAGACAATGGCCTTTAAACGGTTAAAATGAGTTGCATGCTGCACGAATATGATCTTGCGGTATTTTGCCCCATTCCCGAATAATGACTTTCTTCAGAACATCCATACTGGCATATTTTTTAGTCCTCACCTTGCTCTCCAAAATTATCCAGATGGAATAGTCCATCGAATTTGCATCTGGTAAATTCGAAAGCCATTGTGTAGATGAAACGAAGTGTGGAATATGGTGTTTTAACCATTTTTGGTTCACACGAGCTTCATGAAACGGTGCCGAGTCTTGTTGGAACGTCCATGGTGTACGACTCAATTGTTTGCGTGCCCACGACTTTAATGCAGCTTCTAAAACATTTATAAGTCGCATTGACTTTGACACTAGGCTCTATGAAAACGATTGGATAGCGTTCAACGGCGGTCACAGTTGCCCATACCATTACTTGACATGGAGAATTACTTCGGGTGGCCATTCGTAGGTAAATTTTTGGTAAGTGCGTTCAGTAAAGTTAACACGATGATTTTGAGAGTTTATGAGCTGCTCAATAGGGAGATTTTTCTACTCAGAAAATGCAATGTTTGGAAATTCGCCACGTTCGTGCAAGCGTAACAACTCCTTTGCTCTTTCGAGTCTAACTTCTTTTTGCTTTGTTGTAAGACAATATGCCTTTTCGAACTTGTAAGGCTTTACCTTGAATATACGTCGAATGCTTCGCTGGAATATTTTCAGTTCTTTGGCCATTTGATTACTACTACAACGTGGATTTCTTTCAAGTCGAGCCTAACCATTGCAGGTGATTTTGGTCCTCACCCATAGCGTTTGGCAATGCTGCCTGTATCATTATAACGATTTATGGTGCGATACACAAACATTTTATACACTAGTTGTGATTTTCCACTCAAATATAACACAATCATACCTATTACGTTTGAATTCCATTTCGAATAACTTTTGTTCTATAAAACTTAAACCCCAAATCTTGTGGTAGCTTGTAAAAAATATAATCAACTGTCGATTATATTAATTTGACATATCAGTTAGCAATATCGCATTGCCAGATATACTGGTGTGAAGTTCGATCGCCTAAGTAATCACCTATGTAAGAGAAAAGATGTCCATACAAGGAAAGTCACTTCAAACTCGATTTCAAAATTAAAAATTATATTAAGTACAAAGCATTTGAAAGTAGAAAGAATTAAATTTCCGGTTTCTTCTATATTCCAGGTTCATTTTACTGGACGCTTCGCAACAAAGATCCAGTAAAAATTGAGTAAACAATTTGTCTTATTTTAAAACCTTTCACACTAGAATCAACAGGTATTACTAACACGTTGTGCATGATACTATGCATCTGAGTCTCTTTACAGCAGGGCTGCCCAACCTTTTAGATCACTAGGTCGTCACATTGGGGAGAAATCGTGATGCCTAGGAGAAGAATCGATTAAGTTGTGCTGTCCAAACGTCCGTCCGTCAGTGCATAATTATGCCATGTTTTCAGTTTTTAAGCAATTAGACTGAAATTTAGTACATATACAAATATATGTCCTATGCAGCTGGCAAAGCAATACATCAACAAATCATAATTCAAGCTTTGATAAAACGAAATTTCTGTTTTGGATTATCAATTAGCCAAACATGAGATCAAGAAAACTTTTCCTAAAGAAAAATAATAATACCTTTCTTTGTCTCATTTTATCAAAATACTAATTGTATCATATTTTCCTAAACATGAAACCATTTTGATAAGGAAGCAATAGAATATAATTGCATTGAATTCCTAAGCGTTTGAAATTACGCTTCACAACCTGATGATGATGATCGTAGGAGATTTTTTATTTTAATAAATTTACTTCACATTCTTTTGATGATGATTGATTGACAGACAAATTTTCTTAGTCATTGAACAATACATAATCTATATACATATTATAAAACAAAGTCGCTTTTTTCCTATATTCGCTTAAATCTTTAAAACTACGCAACGTATTTTGATGCGGTTTTTTTTAATAGATAGAGCGATTGAAGAGGAAGGTTTATAATTATAACAACATTCATTAAATAGTGTAGAAATACTGTTATTTTCACTATACATATACCTATATGCCTATCTTTAAAATTAATGTAGTTGGCATAGTGTTATAATTCATGGAAAAAGCATTTACTGTCACTACAATATTCCAGCTTCTCATTATTTACACAGCAAAGCTTCTTCAAATGTGATTTCAGATTTTTTTTATTTAAGTCGTCGTTCGAACATAGGTCGTAGTACAGTGAATGCCAAAAAGAGAACGTTCAGCAAGAGATGAACGAGATGCTCGTCTCAGTCAGCTTCGGGATAGATATAGAGATGAGAGAGAGAGAGAATCATCAGCACGAGTTACTAATTCATGGGTAAATAAAGAAAATTCTGCCATGAATTACGATCCTTTGATTTCTTACAATGACGATCGTATAGTATCAAAAGGTACTATGTCAGTGGTGTGTGAACATTGCTTGGCATTGAAATTCAAGGACGAATCGAAAGGCATGTATTGCTTACAAGGAAAAGTCAAATTAGAAGAAATTCTCAATCCACCTGAACCACTTCACTCTCTTCTTACGGGTGATCATCTATATATATAAAAATGCACTCAAAAAGTAGTAAAAACGAGAACGGCTGGACCAATTTTGATGATTTTTTTTTTTTTTTTTTTTGTTGTACTCATTTAGTTACAGTCAGGTTCTTTGCTACATTTGGATCCGGTAGGTAGCGCTGTTGTCCAGATATAGATAGTTTTATGCCATTTTTAAATTTTTTTTTTATTTGGTACAAAATATACTGAACCGATTTTTTTTTTTAAAGAACAAATGATTCTTAAAGTTGCTTAGGTTATAATAGAATATTAAAATATATTGTAAATTACTAATTACACATTTTACAACAAAGCTTTTTATAAGAAACACCCAATTAACGCATAGGGGGTGTAGCAACGCACGCCGGTGAATGCTAGTCTAATATAAAATAATTTATATTCAATATAAATTTCACTTAATATAAAAGCAATAATAGTAAAAAATGTTTTTTTTTTTTTTTTTTTTAATAAAACAGAAAACATAAGGTTAATGGTTTTTAATATCTTTTTGTTTGTTTGTCTTTTAAAATGCTGTGGCGATTTGGCGGTTAATTTAGAAAAGCTTTTACATATTCAAATGAATGAAACATTTGGTGTTTCATGTGTTCGCTTTTACTCATTTTTAAAACTTACTCGATTATTCACTCACTTAATACACTTCATGGTATGCGTCGTAGTACAAAGTTCTCATGGTGAGTATGTGAGTATGTGAGTATCTTTATATCTTTGAAAGCATTGAGTGAGTGTGTTGCTACTAGTATGAATTTAGAAAAAATAGATACGAGTAATACAATACATGAGCATGAGAATGCATGCGTTTGAACTTAGAGTACATTTAAATGGTATGACAAATTTTATTTTCATTATTTTGGATGAATGGCTATTGGGTATATTATGACAACGACATTGCATACTTTTATGAATGGCAAAATTAAAGGTGTGAATGCAGAATTTTAAGAATGATACCACAGATGACGGATGAATGACAAAGATGAAATCGGATGAATTGAATAATAGCAGACGTTGTGTGCTGCTAGTTTTGCTATACATTTTGTGAAATTTGTTTCAATTTCTCAAACGAATGGCGCATGCAATAAATGACATATTGTCATGATTTGTAATTGTATCTTTACTTAAGTGTTATTTTTGTTATGTTTCATTCTTTCTAGTTAAGAATTTGAGTTTAAGCTTTTCTGTGTTTGCCATTATGATTTTTTAAAAGATGCAAAATTATGTTAACATTTTTCAAAATTTAAACTTTATTTTAAATAAATTGAATTCATTTCTGAATGATGGACTTTATTTTTGGTATAAAGATTTTTAATAAATTTTATATTGGGAAACAGAAACAAGAATTTACCCTATATATGTAAATAAATGAAATAAGTCTTGGAATAACTGATTGCACTGGCAGCTGTTGTTGCTGCTAGCAAGTTATGGGGAGTTCGTTTTTTTGTGTTCACAAAAAGTGTTTTTTTTTTATTGAAAAAATACATCATTCAAAGTATTGTCCGCCGGAAGCGACTACTTTTTGCCATCTCTCTGGTAATTTTCGAATACCATCTCTAAAAAATGAGTCATCTCTGACCTCGATCCAATCATTGAGCCATTTTTTTGATTTCTTCAAAAGACCCGAACCGGTGAACCCCCAAATCGTTTTGCATTCGTCGAAAAAGCCTGTAGTCGGAAGGAGCAAGATTTGGAGAATACGGCGGGTGGGGTAAGACCTCCCAATTCAGCGTTTCCAGGTAATTTTTGACCGTTACAGCAACGTGGGGCCGAGCGTTGTCATGTTGCAAAATCACCTTGTCATGCCTTTAGGCTGTTTCTGGCCGTTTTTCACGCTCAAACGCATTAGTTGTTTATATAACACACATTCGGACATTTTCGAAGAGGCAAAAAACAGTGTTGTTGTCTGAAACAGACGATGATGCACACTAATTATTGTTGACAGATGTCAAACCTTTCCAATGAAATAAGTAATCGCTTCGAAAATGGGCCACAACTTGCAGGTGGAGCCATCTTTTGAAAATGGACCGAACTAATTTGAACGCCCAATTCACACACAATTTTGACTCAAAGATTTATAGGATGCTATGTGTATTTGGTAGTGGTTATTATTTTCATAAATTGATCATTATTTATTTAAAAAGAAAAACATTTCCTTGTGGTCTGGTGAGAAATTTGATAGTTATGTGTTTGATATATGGGTATTGTTACGACAAACTGTAAAAATCGAACAATATGCAGTCTGTCTCTGGAATGAACATGTGAAGAAACAAGAGGTAGCCGATTTTTGATTTGGAAGAAGAAGAAGGTGAAAAGAAAGAAAAGATTCATGTCAATAAATTTTCCGTGAAATAAAGATTTCCGGTTGATTACTAAGAAAAAGAGTGAAACTTCTTAAGTAG
Source organism: Amiota minor (assembly GCA_037043295.1). Classification (NCBI taxonomy): domain Eukaryota; kingdom Metazoa; phylum Arthropoda; class Insecta; order Diptera; family Drosophilidae; genus Amiota; species Amiota minor. The sequence goes on from JBAMAW010002395.1 coordinate 182,387, forward strand.
CAAAAAAGAAACTGACAATTGTTAAGGAACAAAACATAGGAAGTTAGCAATCCTATGAAAAAAGAAAAATCGATTGCAATCGATGCAATGATAAAGAATTTCTATACCACAAATTCGTCACAATATTATTCCAAAATATACATATATGAGAAAACTTGAAAAACAATATGTTTGAAGTGTTGCAACAAAGATGAACATTAAATTTTAGGCATTTAGACAAAGCTACCCGTCCCGTCTAACACATTCTGCTATAATTCTTTTCACCAAAAGTTACCCAATGGCCAAGTTCATTATGCCATTTTAAGTCAAGCTTCACATTGAAGAAGAAGAAGATCTTTACTGAAACAAAAGCCTATTTTGAGGAACTTCCAAAATTCTCCTTTTAAAAAATTTGGAAAGAAGATTGGAAAATTGGAAATAAAAAGCTAAAAGAAGATGTCAGTTCAAGAGTTATGTAGAGCACAAAAGAGAAGACAAGACAAGCGCAAGGTTTCCTCTAATTTGACACATAAAAACCTTCTTATTACCATGCTTTGATCTGAAGAAAACTGAAAGATCCCGTGTCTGATTTATTCTTTACTTGTTTACATTGATCGTGATAGTATTGGAGAACATAAATTTGTTATTTTGAGATAATGAAAAGCATTTTATTTGACTTGATAAAAGTACAAGGAAACTCTATTGAGTATTCAAATAAATGTTTTAAGCATTCTCTCAATGATGTATCTAGACTAGACTGGAGACTAAACATTATTTGCTGTGACAGATAATTTTATTGAAAAATGTTGTATAGAGGCTGAATTTTTTCAATAATCCTAGGAATGGATCTCAAAACAAGGACACTAGGACACTTTACCCTCATTCAGCAAGTGCGCTGCTTTGACACTCTTTGTCCATATGAAGGACTTTCGCTTTCACTCAATCCAAGGAACAACGAATTGCTGTATTGATCTAATATGCATGTAATTAAATATATCAACTTATAATTAAACACTGATTTTTTACAGATTTCTTTGCCTAAGGATATTCTAGCATTTCAATCGTTTTTAGAAAGTTCATTATAAGAAAAAGACTTTCTGTTTTATAGGGATATACTAAAATTTCGCAAGATTTGAGTTAAATAGAAATCACAGTTTTAAGTATTTTGCTTGTTATTTTTTTTTTTTTTTTTTTTTGGGTTCCGGACAGAGACTTCGTTGTCCGTCCGTCCATCCACGTGCCATATCTCAAGAACTGTAATAGCTAGAGAGTTGAAATTTTCATAGAATATGTAGTTCTATCCGGGCATTAGCAGCAAATACTAAAACTAAAATATTTTTAAAAACTTAAAGGGGTCCCCATACAAGAAACATTTTGGTTTGTATGGCAGCTGCACGATCCAGTAATCCCACGATCTTGAAATTTGCATGGTTCGTGGCTATAGATCAGAAACTTATATTGTATTTCAGTTTAATCGCACCACTAAGGAGGCTACCTCCCATACAAACCCAACAATAAAATTCAGGTTGAAATTCGAAAAACTTTTTTTGTTTTTTATGCTATCGAACTGAAATTTAGAAACTATTGAAAAAACCAAAAACTGTGTTATCATGTCTCGATATCGAGCACAAGTAACTGTCACTGTGTCAGCAGCCTTGTTTTCAAAAAAGTATGATCCAATGATTTGGCCTCCAACCCCAAATCTACAGCGAACAGTGACACGTAGTGGATGCATTTCTTTTTGGGCAATCACATGTCGGTTTTCCGAACACCAAATACAACAGCTTTGTCGATTAACAAAGCCATCAATGTGAAAATGTGCTTCATCGATTAAGATAATTTTGCTCAAAAAATCCGCTTCCACTTGCTTATGTTAAATAATCCATTCAACGACCTCTGTTCGCTGTGTTCGCATGGTCATTCGGCTTCAATTGTTGTGTAACTGAATTTTTTAAGCATGAAGAACCAGATCTTTACACGTTGTTCTATTGTGCAACGCTCCATTTTTACTAACCCTAAACTGTCAGCTGTTAAATTTTTTGTTTGTTTTAGGCTTGGCAGCACTTTACTACCACACACATAATCCCAAATTCAAATCTTGCGTTAATTCAGAGACACCTTTTACAAAGTAGGTCAAAGAAAAATACCCAATTCTAAGTAAATAAAACATTATGTTATCTCTTAAGTCTACGTATGAGTATGAGATAATGAACTGCAAATCTTTCCAATAAAGTGATAATACTATAATATTTTAATCATGATATGTGAGTGGTAGAAACTATCAAGGAAAACAACAAAACACAAATAAATTGTCATGGTATCGCTTAATTGCACTTAAAAAGTTTCCAACAAAGAGGACATGCAACAATAATTTAAGCAAACAAGCCAAAGGGATACTCACGTCTCTCATCTTATTATAATCAAATTAAAAAACGTTTCGTTTCTGTAACTTTGCTCTTGTGCTTGTGCTTATGCTTCTGTCTGTGTTTTTCCTCTCTAAACGACAGAAGCCCAAAAGTTGCTAAGATAATTTTATAAATAGAGAGTACAAAAATTCCCAAAGTCCCTAAAATGCTCGCAATGTCGCAGCAAAAATAACGCACCAAAGCAACGCAGACGACAACAAAAACAACAACAGCAAGAAGCATTAGGTATAACTAAAAAGCACCAGCAAAAAGTAGAAGAGAAGTAGATTCAGAATCGGTAGCAAAATACAATGAAGCTGCTATCTAACATTTTCCATACTTACAGATACACACACACACACACACACACACACACACTATATATAAGTATAAGTAGATGTACATATGTAGTATATGCATTCGAAGAATACACAAATGCAATTTCTGGTTACATATCGTCGTCGTCGTTGTTGTTGTTGTTGTCGAATGATGAACGATAAAGAGCCAAGGGACCCGACCCGACTCAACCTATGGCATTCATTCATTATTGTTGTTGCTGCTGTTACTAATGCAAGTGATGACGATAAATACTTACATACATAAATAGTGTGTATCTACAAAAGTATATGGGTAAAGGTATGAGATTGTAGCAGTTATTTCTTTAAACAATGAACTCTACAACCGTTGTCCTCATACTCATCATCTCTACGTAGGTATATCTGACCATATATGTGTGTATATGTATATGTCTACTTGTATTACTATTGTATGGAGTATGCTTTATTACAATATAATGCGCTACATTTAATTTTCTACCATAGATCTTCATCCATCTAACCAAACAACCATCCACACAATCCACACAATCCATTCATCCATCCATCCATCCATCTATTCTAGCATCATTTGAATATGTTTCAAGAGAGTTAACATTTTAATTAAATTTAATTGTTTCTGCGCCAAAGTCTCTTAGCTTTTATATTTTGTGATGTAATGTGTGTAATATGTCTCTGTCTGTGTGTGTCTGTAGCTCTTGTGATTTGCAAATATCAAGAAATTTATTTACATTGCGTATACGCCGCATTGACTTTATTATTTTATAACCTTACACAATTTCCGCTCACAGATACTCCTCCTCACTCTCGCATACCCACACTTACACATCTATAAACAATCAGATACTCTAAAGTTATTTCCTTTAATTATCACAACCGAGCAGCACAGCAGTCATGTGTCCCTTTGGTAATTAATACAATTTTTTATTTTGCTCCAAAATGGAATTCATTGTTTGGAAATTCATAAGGATCCAAAAATTGACAATTTAATTAATTGTTTTTAAGTAAATACTAACATTAATTTCTCTTTTCCGGAATTTCGCTATAAACTCAATGACTTCCGGTCACCGGAGGTTGTCATTTTAATTGAATTTTCACGGATTTTAGGGTTCCGGACTTAAAGCGTACCAAAGGGAACCCTATTGCAGAGACTTCATTGTCCGTCCGTCCGTCCGTCCGTCCTCGGATCATATCTCATGAACATTAAAAGCTAGAGAGTTCAAATTCTCACAGAATGTGTAATTTTATCCGGGCATCAGCAACAAATACTAAAACTAAAATATTTTCAAAAATTTTCTCTTGAAACATCAAAAGAAAGGGTTCTTTTATTTTGCGACTTAACACACCTTTTTTATCATTTCTAATTCTTAAGAGTTTTCAGTGGAGTGCCTATGACACAAAGCCTTGTCAGAACTCCTATGATATTTCTCATAACCTTTCTGTTTAACTTCAATAGTAGTAGAATGGATAAAAAACTCTTCTTATATTCAAATCAAAATTACAAAATTGAAATCCAAAATTATTCAAGTATGATGAGGTTAGTAATCTGGTTGTGTCTGGTTAACCATACTAAGTATAAGTCACATGATTGGCAAAACATTCACAGCAATTTATAAAAAAGATTTCAATTGCTGTAAAATGACATTTAATTAATTTTAATTAAATACAAAAAAAAAAAGAAAACGAAACCAGAAAATCTATTAAAATGCTAAATAAGTTACTATACATTAAACATCATATAGATTCTTCTAGTTCCGATTCCAATATTTTAAAGGCAACAAAACAATAACAAATAATAATAATAATAATAAAAATTAATATGTAGAATAATTGCAGGTGATTATTTTTCAATGCAAATAAAAGTCACTTAAATAAAGCTTAATGGGAAAATTAGGCGCTTTGTAAAGTTACCGACTATAAAAGATTTTTTAATGTTATGCAATTTTTATTGCATCATCATGTTGGAACATCAGTACAGTGCCAAATGGTACGAGATATACTAAACAAAGTCAACTTGTCAACCAACTTAGAATTGTTCACAACATTTTTACTTATTTATATTTGTTGTTTCAAAGGCCACAACAAAACGTAGCTGTACAAAGCTAATAATTTATATTTACACAAAATTAAAAGCAATCATATAAAACTGAAAAAAAAAAATATCAATGCAAGACTCGAACCCCAAGCCCTCGGTTTGGTTTGCCAGTCCTACTCTCTTACCACTACGCCACGCACAAATTTTAATCGTGTTTGCTCCAATACAATAAAAATAAGCAATAATTTTCAATATAAAAAAAAAAAAATAATTATTTCCAATGCAGGATTCGAACCCTATGCCATCGGTTTGCCAGCCCGACACTCTAACTTATAGAAAAAAAAAATCTGACAATTCTATTTTTAGGATCATTTTTTGAAATTTCACTCATGCCGTAAGGCATATAAAAGATCAACGCTCTAAAAAAGAACAAAACAAAACAACTAAAGTATTGTAAATTTATTTTGTAAAGTTCTCCACCTCGACTTTTGTAAGACGTTTACTATCAAGTAATTGTTTCTTATCTGATATTTTTAAGTAGTTTTGTACAGAGAAACAAGGAGTTTTTAAGTCCTTTTAAGCATTTCAGGAATATGATGATGATGATGATGATGATGATGATGATGATGATGATGATGATGATCAATTCAAATCAAGTAATTAATATAACTTTTTTGAGCCAACCGCTGGAATTTCGCCATCAATTCAAGCAAATCATTTAATTGTAATTTCAAGTCGAGGCGAGAAAATGAACCAGATATTGTGTTCGCCTCAGACATCATTCCAAAGTCGAGTACATCGATCTATTCCAGGACACACGCTAGAAATGGCGTGCACATGTGAACTTCATCATGGCATGTTGCTATTTAAAGTCGCAGGAATTTAGATGGGTGCTCCACCCAACCAGTAAAATACTCAGACTCAGGCAACAAAAGGCAGGTACAGGCTTTTCAAAATAATCACGATAACCACCGTGGTTTGACCATAACACCCTACGCTACATTGAGGTGTAAATATGCCTACAGTGCTTGTGGAAACGACTTTACTAGAAGGTGATCTAAACAATTTTATGATATCTCTTACTTGTGCATAATTATAGTTATTTGTTTTGGATTATTTAAGTATTAAATGGTTGTGAAGCGAAAGATTTGGTTGGATTTTGATTCTTAAATGGGAATACCCTATATATTTGAGAACATTTTATATATATAATCTTTGCTATTGTATATACTTAGGTAGTACCAAAAATAAAAAGTTTGAAGACGAAGACATTTATTATTTGATAAAAATAAAAGTCAAAAAGGAAAATTTTCACTTGTATAATCATAATAAACTAAACACATATGGATGTCAATGCTTCTGATAAAAACTACGACAACTGTCAATTTCCACAAAAGCTTGAAATTCAACTTATTCAAAAAATTCAAGTCGATATATTAAAAAATAGACTACAAATAAACTAACAACAAATCGAATCCATTGTCATGTTAATATGTATTCTATAAACTTGATGATGTCTTCTCTAATGCGTTACAAACATCATGAAAAAGTAAAAAATATCATGTGTGTGAAAGGTATAATATTTTAAATTTATATGTGTATGAGGAGTCTAGTGTATTATGGCGCTGGTTGCTGGTTTTTTGGGATAAAGGGTTGAGTAATTTTCATTGCCACTGACTTTTTGACTTTTGGCACTTTTTGTTATTTACAAAAGTATTTTAAGTGCTTTTGTTGTTTTGGATAGAAATCCAAATACAACAAAAAAGAAAAAAAAAAAAAAAGAACATAATTCATAAAAATGTCACACAGTTTAAAAAGTAAGAGGTTCGGGTTGGGTAGAAACCCAACACGACACAATAACAAAATATAGAAGTAGTGAGTGGAATTAGAAAAGAAAGAAACTGAAGTGAGAGTGAATGTGAGTATGAGTATGAGTGTGAGTGTAAGGGAGAGATTGAGTGTAGCTATAAGTAAGAGAAATGGTTTGAGTGAATGTGATAAATCAAAAAAATGCGCAATGAGACTGTACAGAACACAACAAGGACGAAGAATTAAAACATAAACGAGAGAAACTTCGCTTTTTCAAAGGAAATGTAAAATGCGTTGTTCTAAATCAAGAATCCTATCACGTCAAGTTGTGCTCAGTGTTGGGAATTGTTTATATAAATTATACCTACACATATTTATATATAGAAAAAAAAATTAGTTGATATAGGAGTGCAATTTATTTACTTATTTGTCATTGAAGAAGTTGCAAATGCTTTGCATAAATTTATATGTTTTGCAATTTTTTAAGATGTACAAATTAAAGAAATTCCATCACATCATAGAGAGACACACGGATAGGATAGATATAGGTATATTGTTTAGATATTATCTATTACATATAACCAAAAACATCAGGTGGGTCGACAATGGGTTCGTTAAAGAAAAGGGAACAACATAGTAAAGAGGCATAAATAAGACAATGACTTCTTGTCAACAAGAAAAACAAAAGACAAATTGTTCTAACATGACAAGTGACAGGTGTTTATACAAAAGAAAGCATTTTATCATTGCGGCGTGGACATGGGACACAGTGAAAGTGATGAAATGACAGAAATGCATGAATACCACAATGGAATAACGGATAAATTGAACTGGGCTTTCAAACTAAAATATTATGTTTTTTTTTTTTTTTTACAATAGAAACATTGAAATCAGCTTAAAAATTTAATATACATTTTATAAATAATGTCATTATATATTGTGAAATTTATATTGTTTTATGGGTTTCATGAGATTATGTCAACAAGTTTCTAACACTGAAACACTGAATTTTGAATTGTCCAACAACAAACTTAAGAAACCGACGAAAATATTAAAACATTTTGAGGTTATACAATAAGCAAATGTCAGCATACTACTAATATCTCTCAATGATTTTTAATATCTGATGAAATACTTAATTATACTTGTTCAAAGAAGTGAATATTGGAAGTCTCTTTCAGGATTATAACAATTGAAAGCTTTCTGGAATATTTTATTTAGAACTGAGTTAACAACTAACAAATTAGTTGAGATGCCTAGAATGCCAAGCTGAAGATTTAAATAAATATTTTGTATGGTTACTGTATATTGTAAACTTAAGATCCAGTAGGGAAAGTGTTGGTACCACCTGCTAAGAGAAAATGGTTCAAATATTATAGATTATTTATTCTAAATGGGAGCGAGACTTCACATTCGGGTCCTTTTAATTTTCCGTTGGTCGCGAAATTTTGACAGAATGTCAGTGAAGGAACGCGTCAAAAGGTAGCGACACTATGAATAAAGATTTTGAAAATATCTCGTTCATTTTGCGAGAGACCTTGTATGAATCAATTATCCATGATTATGAACCCCTTCAGAAAAATATTCAAAGAACAATAGTCAAAAATCTAAATAAAAAAAAAATCAAAAAAAAAACAACAAAAAAATGATATTTTTATTTTTTACCTGGTTCACACACAGACTGCTGAGTCTTTGATTTTCTACTCGGTAAATCAAGCTATCAAGTAAGTCATTTACACTTTCCTCTTTATTTAAGTGTCTTCGTGAATTAGTCTACTTCGATCACGAAGCAAATTTGTTCGCATTCAATGATATACAGATGCTTCTGCAGTGCAATTTCATTCATCCTCACTCTACGAAGCCAAACGAAATTGACAAAACAAAACGAATGTGGGCATAAAACAGAATCAGTTTAAATTAGTGAACAAAACAGTGTTTCACGCATGGTTCGTGAGTAAAATCTACCCCGTAAGCCTCGTGCTTCCCGCGTCAAACGAAACAAAACAAACTTGTCACTCATCGTGTGAACCAGGTATTTGGTAGCGGCAGCGTCATTCAATGTGAAATGTTCCAAAACATAAGCAGCGAGGTCTTGCGTGCAAACGCATACAAATTTAAAACTGCATAAAATAAAAATACAATTTAAAAATGATTCGCTATCTCTTATTTCAATTATCAACTACTCTCGACTGCAGCCGAAATTTGGAATTCTTGCTCAAACGCAAGTAATTTTTAATAATGTAATTCGTCTGCTATTGTTTTCCATACACTTTACTCACGTGCAATTCATGTTTGTACGTAAAAGGATAATAGCTAGAGGGTTGAAATTTTGACAGAATGTAAAGTTCTATCCGCGGAACAGGAACAAATACTAAATATAAAAAATTTTCACAATCGTCATAGAAGAAACATTTTGGTTTATATGGGAGCTATACATCTGAAATTTATATTGTCGAAATATCAGTTTGATTGAACCACTAGGGAGGGCACCTCCCATATAAACCCACTATTAAAATTCAGGTTCTTATTAGAAAAACTTTTTTGTGTTCTCACTATATATTGGAATCAGCCAATATGAGTTTATAACCCACCTCCCAATATGGTACGGAACCCTCCGTCTACGAGTCTAACTCGCACTTGGCCGATTGTTTTTTTTTTTGTTTTTTTCCATTCTTTATTTTATTTATATCTTTTATTTTGTTTTTATATATAAGTATGTATAATCAACTGTTGGCTTCTTCATTTTATGAGCCTTATCCCTTGGCTCTTTCAGATGAATATAAGAACAATAAAGAAGAAAAGCGCGAAAAACATTTATGCGTCTTTTATGGTTGTTCCTTCGTCATTGCCGTTATTGTCGACATCATCATCATTGTCGTCACATCTTTGTCTTTTGTCGTTCTTTTGTTATACCATTTTATTTTCTATTATTATTTTTTTTTATTTTGATTTTGAATTTGCCTCGTTTGCTTTTTGTTCTTTTATTATTGCTATGATGACAATGATTGTTACTTATATCAAAAGCTAAAGCAAACAAAAAACCGGCAAATATAGGAAAAATGAAGCTCTTCTATTCCATAGAAGTATTTCACATATCATTGATGATACTTGTTTTATGTCTTTTTTGCTTTGTTTTAACACCATCATTATCAGCATTAAAATAATCTTGTTACACTATTGACCCCAACATTAAAAAACAGTTTTGATGTAACCAAATTTTATAAACCACTCAAAATATTCTTAGTTTTAGGCAGAGTGAGAGCAGATCTAACTAATTAAATGCCTTAATTTATTAGAAAAAATAGAATATATTTTTAGGTCGACGTGAAAACAGACATAGCTAAACTATTAATATCACAAGGCCTTCATTTTGCTCTATCATGTCACAATTTTTGTTATTTACATTTGAAAAGTAAAAAATATAAGTATATCAAATTGATATTGAAAATAGATGATTCTATATGAAAACAATATAAATTTGTTTCTTGTTGTACTGTGTTATGTAATGTTGCATATGACTAATGTTTCTCATCTTTTGTGTTATGTTTTTTCAGTCCGTTCGGTGTCTTGTAAGTAGGTTTGCTCTTTACTTCTGTTCACATTAAAATTTGTTTATTATTAAAATCTCTTGTGCTGTTCTCTATGCTGATTGGGTGACTACTTAGGTAAATTGATTTCACTTGCAAAAAGAAATCTAGCAAAACCAGATGCAAGTCATCTCGACTATGTTATGATGAAATGAGCATCGAAGCAATAAGAAGGTCCACATTGACTTACAACTATTAAAAATTAATTCCCGATACGTTTGTACTAGAGGTACTATGACCTGCAGCAATGTTTGCAACTACAATACAACAAAGCTCATTTTGGGCCAAGATTATTAAAGTTTAATTAGCCTAAATAGAGGTTTAATCATATGCATCCCTTCGATGTATGCACTGTGAGCCGATGCTTAATAGAATGAACCAGCGACTGCATTATGATGTGAAGACAATGACGAAAATGTAAAATTTTACTCTACCGTAACCAAAGATGTTTCACATCAAGAATTCGTTTATTTTTGTTTTATATTAGATTTTAGTCTAAAATTCTTGTTTTTTTTATATCAATATTCATTCTCAAGTACCATTTTCTACCAATCATGAGCATGAACATGAGTTCTGAGAATATTATTATTATATTCATGCTGCAATTTACCCCAAAGTAAATCTTTTTTTTTTGAAGCCTCCTCTTCTCAAATGGCCACAGAACTTTGTCAGCAATCTTTGGCTTTTATGGGCAGTTTTATGGCTGGATAGTCTCTTTAAGCTTGGGATGCGGAATGGCTTAAACGAAGTCGTTTCAAAAATGCCTTACAAACATCACAACAAAATGATAAAAACCATTCATTTTGGGACAAGAATGTATAACAAAAAAAATTTTTTTTTGCCAGGAAGATATCTACCAACTATGGATGCATTGAAAGCGGGTTTTGTCGGTTTTGATAAAACACAGACCGAGTCAATTATAAAACTTCAACGTCACATAAACAAAATTTTTGAGTGGACAGTCAAATGGCGAATAAAACTAAATGAAGCAAAATCGGTGCATATTGACTTCACATACAACAAAATAAGATACCTTCCACAGTATATAAACGGAGTGCTAATTCCGTACCACAACACCGCTAAATACTTAGGTATGACCTTGGATACCAAGCTTTGATTGAATGTACACGTCAAAAAGAAAAGAGAAGAATTAGAATTCAAGTACAGAAATATGTTTTGGTTTATGGGAAATCGTTCAGCTTTATCTACTTACAACAAAATACTCTTATACCAACAGGTACTTACACCTAAATGGACGTATGGGATACAGTACGTATGGGGCTGTGCAAGATCAAGCAATATTCTGCAGCTCCAAAGATTTCAGAATAAAGTACTAAGATATGCCGTTGATACTCCTTGGTACGTACGTAGTAGCGATCTTGGTATCGAGCTAGTTATCGCCGCAATTTGAAAAATGACTTAGCTCACATGGTAAGGCTAACTCAACATGTGAATAGCGAAGCCTCAGTCCTTAATGACCCAAGTGAATGGAGGGAAAGGCTGAAACGTAAAAAGCGACACTACCTCGTGCAATAGACAACTTCTCTGCAAATATTGTGCAGAGTATCTCAAAACTTAATTGTATTGTACACAAAAAACAAAACAAATTGCTCGTTATTTTATTATAGTTAACTAGTTGCAATGTAAAAAAACAAAAACAAAAAATGTACTCATAAGATACATATGTATATTTCCAATCTTTTTAAATTTTTTTTTTATTTTTGTTATTTTATTTTAATAATTTTTTCATTCACGTTTCATGTTCGTGACATATTAGTATTGTATTATGTTATTTATTGAAATTTAATATGGACATATACAAAAAGAAAAATCCTGCAGGTCGAGATAATTGAATGCAACTACGAGTAAACTAAACTAAACTAAACTAAAGTGACCTGGACTGGTCATTTTTGTTATAATAATAATAATTATAATATTAGCGTTCGTGAATGCTAATTGAAGCAGAATGTGGAATACATAAATTTGTATAAACAGTTCCATATGCATGCATTTGTTAGTGTTACTACTTATTATATGTAGTTGTTGTTGTTATTGTTTTATTGTATTTAAATTATGCTAACGATCCTAATTTTTATTCACAATTTATATTTTAGTAGCATAATTTATTACTTTTCACTCAATTATTAATATTTTATTGTTTAATTACTGAACCCCAAGGCGAAAAAGATAAAAATGTTGTGATAAAACAAGAGTGGATCAATAAATCCTTGGAAAATAAAACATAGGGAAACTTTGTTTTTTGATATTAATATGTACATTGCATCATTTGCAACTATTTTGGTATAAGGCGAGGGAATTTCAACAAGATTATACATCTGTATATAATTTAAGGTGTTACTTGTATCAAAATTTTATAAATCTTGTAAATCAATTCGAAACAATCATCTTAATAGAAGGTTTCATTTATTTTGAAATAATCACAAGTAAAAATTTTACAAAATTCTTGAATCGTACGAAAAACAACAAAAACGCGAAAAATATGTTTCAATTTATTGAAGAATTAACTCTTAAACCATTTCCCATTCATACATTCAGTTCCGGACCCAAAGAGTACCAAAGGGAACCCTATTGTAGTTCGTTGTATATCCGTCCTTCCGTCCTCGGGTCATAAGGTGCGTTGCAAAATTATAGAACCACGTAAAAATTTTTGATTTCTTAAAAACGAAGGACTGTAGGGTATCACAATGTTCTACGAAAATATGTGGAAGGCAAAATAACAAACTTATAACGATATTTGGTAAAAATTGTTAGTGTAAAGTTTTAAGCAAATCAAAAAAAGAGCTTTTTTTACTGTTGCATTTCTATAGAACCACTTGCATTTTATTCGTTTGTAAGCTATTTTAATAAGTGTTTATCAGTTGTTTGCCGCGTGGAAAAAGATTGACAGATGTTGAGAAAGGAATAATATTGGCTTTTAGAGAGCACAATATGGGATTTAGGGAAATTGCCAGGAAAAATGATCGAAGTTATAACCTAATTATAGAATTTTTGGAAGATCCGGTGGGCTATGGGCTAATAAATTCTGGGGAAGAAAAAAAAAAATTAGACCATCGCGAAGAACGTAAAATTTTGAGGGCTGCGAGTAACTCAACCCAAAGTTTGGCGGACTTACAAAAGATTGTTGACGTTCCAGTCCATCGTTCGACTATTTCCAGGCTTTTAAAGCGAAGCGAACACATTACGTACGCTATAATGAAGGCTACTCCGAGACTGTTACAACGCCGTAAGCAGGCTAGGTTGGGATTCGCAAAAGAAAATATGGCCTGAAACTGGGAATCCGTAAGCGAAAAATGCACCACCGCTGTGTGATGATTTTTAATAACTTTTCTTGTTTAAGGTCATATTTTCTGATGAAAAAAAGTGGAACCTGGATGGTCCCGACGGTTTCCGAGGGTATTGGCATGATATTATAAAGGAGCCGTTGGTGTTTTCAAAGCGAAACTTTGGAGGAGGAAGCCTTATGACTTGGGCGGCTTTTTCTACATTAATTACATTACTGCCCTTGGAATAAGCCTAGTGCCATTTGTAAGGCAAAATCCGGAAACAGAATGGACATTCCAACAAGATAATGCCAGAATTCACGTGAGTCGCGAAAGCATGTCCTGGTTTTCTGGAAAATCCATTGATGTTATGGACTGATGATGATTTGCTTAAAACTTTAAACTAACAATTTTTACCAAACATCGTTATAAGTTTGTTATTTTGCCTTCCACATATTTTCGTAGAACATTGTGATACCCTACAGTCCTTCGTTTTTAAGAAATCAAAAATTTTTACGTGGTTCTATAATTTTGCAACGCACCTTATATCATAAACCGCTATAGCTAGAGAGTTGAAAATTTTCCAGGCATCAGCAACAAATACTAAAACTAAAATATACTCAAAAACTAAAAGGGGTCCCCATACAAGAAACACATTGGTTTGCATTGCAGCTATACGATTCAGTAATCCCACAATCTTGAATTTTCGATGGTTGGTGGCTATACATCAGAAACTTATATTGTCGAAGTTTCAGTTGGATCGGATTACTAGGGAGGGTACTTCCCATACAAACCCACCATTAAAATTCAGGTTTTTATTCGAAAAACTTTTTTGTTTTTTGTTCTATCAAACTGAAATTTAGACAATATAAGTATTTGTCATAGGCGTTGCTCATCTATTGGAATCAGCCAAATCGGCCAGCTAAGAGGGGTACCTCCCATACAAAACCACCATTAAAATTCAGGTTCTTATTCGAAAAACTTTTTTGATTTTTGGACTATTGAACAGAAATTTAGACGCTAAAAGTTTCTGATAAAGGCGCGGTACATTTGTTGAAATCAGTCAAATCGGACCACTAGGGTGAGTACCTCCAATAGAAATCCCAATCTGGTACGGAACATGTACGACACTGACTCGCACTTGGAGCATTTATATATTTTATTTTATTTTCTTTTATTTTTTTTTTTTTTTTGGAATCAAAGTTAAATTTTAAGGATTATTAGTAAGATTAGATTTAGATGTAAGATCTCACTATATATATATTCTTTAAAGTTGCTTCAACTCAAATCCATGGAAACAATTTTCCATGATTTTGAATCGCTTCAAATAATATTGTACAGTAAAAACATTTTACAAATTTCTGTTCCAGAAAAAATATACGAACAAAGAAAAATATATATTAAATGATGATGATTTTTATCTTTGTCATTCATTTATCAGCGTCATTCAATGAGAACAAAAAATTTAAAATAAATACTTGAATAGAATACAATAAAAAGATAAAAAAGATAATAATGTAAAAAAGAAAAATCTATTAAAAAATGATAAGCACCTAAAAAGGAAATGCGATTCAAACAAAAAAAAAGTGTTAAGTGTTAAGTGTGTGTGTGTGTGTGTGTGTGTGTGTGTGTGTGTGCAAACAATCAAAATGCTTTTGCTTTAAACATGCCAAACCATTTTTGTTATCCTGCTGTGAATCAGAAGCCTGCATACTCGTAACAGAACACAAAACAAACAAAACACAAAGGACTCGTCATACTAAATAACTGACCCGAAACGTGACAAATATTATTTATATTAGCGTTTAAAATATTTGTACGTTTAGCAAATATAAAAAAATATGATGCAATTAACTATTGACTATTACAGAGTTGAAGAGATGCAGGCAGTTGAAATTTAAAAACTAAAAAATTGATTTTAATTAAAATATTTTGCTTAAGCTTTTCTAAATGAAATTTTTGTCGGTATTTATTCTAAAATTGCCTTGTGTTTCTTATTATGTACATAAGTAACTATTACAAAATAAAATTTCTTATTTAACTTACAAGAAACAATTTAAATGTTGTACATATAAATTGTATGCAAATGATATTGTAATGAAAATATATTGTATGTTTTTATTATATTTTATTATAATTTGTAAGTTAAAGAAGGAAATCTCGTGAGTCAGTCTGGCTGAATTGGGCCAGTCCTGGTTGTTCGCCAGCTTTCCGATCTGGAATATGAGAACCGTCATCCGGACAAACGCAGTACGGAGGTGGTTCATGTCAATCGTTTGGTCAAATATGTCAGCGGTAGAGCAGTTGATCTCGGTCAAGAGCCACGAGTCTAAGGAGCGGACAATGTTCCGAGAATCGATAAGCATCGAACGATAACTTGCGTGGATCATCCCTGGCTGAAAAAGAAGAAGAGTCTAGAGGAGAAGAAGCAAAGGAAAGGGAAGAAAGAAAAGAATTGGATGGTGAAAATTAAAGGGCGTATAGAAAAAAATAATGACTTTAAAAAAGTCGCCTTTGGATCACCACGCTGCCACTTGCCTCCATGAAATCGCCCCGCATGCCAACATTATAACCACCTCATCAACATCTTAACCAACATCACATCACCAAAATCATAATCAACACTTAACCAACGTCACATATTCAACATCATTAACCAACTGCTAAGTACCACTTTCCTAGATTTATTTTTATAATTGACCGCACGCCAACCTGCTTCCCATCCAAAGCAATTGATTAATGGATGAAATATAAAGATGATAACATATGTGCAGTGGCGGGTTTAGGGTGGAGCGCCCCAGTTGCCCGGGGTGCCGCACGCTCCGACGCATATCGAACAAACGTTTACTCTCCTTTGTTAGCGCACTACTACATTCTTTTTAACAAATTACGATAAACGCATCTGACAGCGCCATCTCTTATCAACCTACTTAAACAATAAAAATACCTGCCTGTGAAATAGTTTAGTCTGAAACGAATGCTGAAACAATGTAACATACATGTGGGAAATTAGGAGAGAGACTGTGTTGTTATGCATATTGCTATTAAAGCCTCTATACCCAAAACAAACGAATCAGCAACCAAGTGTAACAACACTCAATCGCTCAATCGTTTGAATTGCATGTAACGAAATAGTGGACAAGTCCGCCAGGATAGAATTAGCCATGTAGGGATCTTTTGCGGTAACCATTGTTTGTAGATCATTTCAAGATCTCTCTCTCTCCGTGTGTCTCTCCAAGCACAAATAGCGTGAAAGGAGAACTGGGCATGCAACAAACCGACATCCAAGTTCTGTCACCATGGCGTCAGTCACTACTTTGAAGAGGAAGAAAAACCAGAAAGTACCCAACATTTTCTTAACCAACTGCCCATCACTTTTTTAACAAAGGACCCGCTGCATAGGAAAACCATTTAATTTTAGGCTCTGTGGGCTTTAAGAAACCTGATTATTTTTGTCGCTTAATCAGGTTAAATAATTAAAATAATTTTAAAAATATTTCCATCAAATATTTTAGCCGTTTTAGAATATTTGCTACAAGTATTCTAAATTCATAGAGACTAAGGAAACACAAGAAAAAAAAAAATTCTTTAAATGCAAACTCATCTTAGCAGTTTACATTTTCTTTTTTTATGGATAATTCTTAAAATTTGCTTTTGTTGGGAGTTTTTAATTATATTAAATTTTGTCTGTTCAACTTTAACTCTCCAGATAAAGACATAATGCTATAAAATAAAAGGTATTACAAAATTCAAAACGAAGACCAAAGTTTTTTCTTTTAATTCCAGAAGTCCTGTTTTAAACATATTTCATGTTTCAATTTTGTTAAACATTCATTCGTCTTCGAACAGTCTTACTGATCGGACGTTTACCTCGCAGCTAATAAATTTTATTTTATTTGCTTCTTATCAAAGTCTAACAGCACCAATTATGACAGCGAGAAATGCTCATTTCTCGTTGGTCGCTAATGATACCAGGAACAAAAACAAAGGTTCCTTATTAACCGCTCAGCCTCCCGTAGATAGAGCACGATCTTGCTCTCTTGTTCTGTCTTCTAGTACAGTAAGCACTAGTCACTCACTCCCAGTGCCCTTCCCCTAAAACCGCGAAACCTCCACCAATATATGTTCGTGAAGAAAGTTCGAATAGGCTTGTAGATGCTATCCAAAGGATAGTTGGCAATAATACCGTTCATATTGTCCCTATTACCAAGGGTAATATAAAAGAAACTAAGGTCCAAATTTATACGGAAGTAAACTACAGTTCTGTAACTAAGTACCTTAGGCAGACTAAAAGTAACTATTATACCTATCAGCTTAAAAGTAGTAAAGGGCTGGTAGTTGTAATTAAGGGCATTGAACCCTGTTGATTTTAGCGATATTAAGAGTGCACTGGAAGAAAAAGGATTTGAGGTCAAAGTAGTGATTAATATTTTTAATAAAAATAAAATTCCACAGCCCAAAGTTGCAGCACTTAAAGAAAAATGAAGTGCATCCCATTTACAACCTTAAATATTTACTTCAACGTAGGGTAACTGTGGAGGAGCCTCACAAACGCGTATATCCTGTGCAATGCACAAATTGTCAGGAATTTGGCCACACGAAATCTTATTGCACCCTTCGTGCAGTATGTGTAGCTTGTGGAGACTTGCATGAAACCGCAACCTCTAAACTAAGTCGCCATAATCCTGATCTTAAAAAATGCAGTAAGTGTGGGGGCAGTCATATACATTGTCCTGTATATAAGGAGTTGAAGAACCGTTTGCAGTCACAAAAAAATTCCGCCCATTTTAGCTGTGAGGCTAACCGTACAAAATCAACGACGATTATGGGTCCACCGCCTAATAATCTTTTAACTTCAAATGTGTCGTATGCAGGTGCCCTGCGCTTGATAAACACTTCAGACATCTAAAATGACTTTAAAAACAGAATGATGTTGGAAAAGATTGTTTATTTAAGAATTTTCTTATGATCGATCATTGCAATCATATATGATGATATATTGTATAAAGGATATTTAAAGAATTTATAATCAAAATAATAACAAAGTTTGTTTTTTATATTGGTAATCAAATTAGATCAATGTCTGGAGATTAGATTTTAAATTCAAGTTAACGCTGGAAATGCAAACCTTTGGGAATAAAAGAAGAAAAAGGTATAACATTGAGCAGAAGAAAGATCCCAAAAATAATTATAAATGATGAATTAAAATGAAAATACAACGACAACAAGACAGACAGAATACTTACATACAGTCCACAACATACAACTATGACATTGATCGAACATGAAGCATGTTTGAAAAGAAAATATGTTGGTTAAGCGTCTTTGGGTTGAGAAATGTAATTGGTTTTTTAATCTGAAACTGACAACTCATGAAAGCAAAAAAGACAGATAAATACAATTGTATATTTGTGCTGTTCAAAGAATTCAAATATGTAAGTATATATTTGGTAATAAGTACTAAGTAAGTGTTTCAATTTATACAAACCCAAACATTATACGAATTCTTATTAAAATATTAATGATTCTTGCTTTTAATAACAATATTTTTTCATAAGAGAATTTATGTATATTTGCATGGACAATATTTTTTGCTATAATCCTATTGTGATTTTTTTTTTATAGTCACGATAAATATGTCACCCAGTGGCAATTTAATTGAATTCTTTCCAAAAATTTTCTTTGCAAACTTTGTAATAAATTTAATATACCATTTACTTTGTGTATTTGCGAAGGCATAAAATGTATCAAGTAAATAAATTGCTTTGACATAAGTACAGTTTTATTGAGTATTTTCACTTTGACATAGACACACACACACACACACACACACAGGCGGAACCCCTCCAATTTCTTTGTCTTTGATTCACCCTTTTTTAAGTGACGAAAAATATATGAAAGCGTTTATATCTAACTTTGTGTATGTAAAGCCTAAGAACACGCCTTTTAACACTATTCAAGAATACAAAGCCTAAGAAACATTATTTATTATTCATACTCATATTGCGTATACGTAATATTTTATTTTCCATACTTACACTGCCTTGCACATGAATAGGTACAAGAGTGACTATACAACTATTTTGCTAAGAAAAAAAAAAGCAAAACAAACAAACAAACGAAGTGAAAGGATATATTTTTTTCTATGATTTATTGTTGTTAAAACAACGGATTTTTCTTAAAAATATTGTTTTTGTACAAGCTCTTGAAGGGAAAAACCGACAACTTTTTGCATGCACTTGATTAGGGACAGATGACATTTCTTCAATCTAAGTAAAAATCAACTTGCTGAAGGTGGTGTTCTGTTATTAAATATACTTGTTAAATCTATAAAAAGACAAAATATGTAGTTGCTTTCAAGGAGAAAAATCTTACAGAAACAATTAGAAAAAGCAAGAGTGTAGTATGTTGTAACGCCCAAGTGCGAGTCAAACTCACATGCGGAGGGTTCCATACCAACTGGGGGTTTGTATGTTTGAAATATATATCAAAAATTTATAGTCTAAATTTCACTTTGATATTAGAAAAAAAAAAGGAAATTTTTTTTTGGCAAGAACATGATTTTAATGGTGTGTTTGTATGGGAAGTATCGCCCCTAGTAGATTGCTTTGGCTGATTCCAACAGATGTAGAGCGCCTATGTGAAAAATCTCATAGTATCTAAATTTCAGTTCAACAGAAGTAAAAATAAAAAAGTTTTTCGAATAAGAACCTGAATTTTAATTGGGGTGGGATGGTAGGGTTACTGGATGGTATAGCTTTCAAATTGTACGTTGCTTGTGTGAGAATATTTTGAATTATTCTCGTATTTTAGTATTTGTTGCTGTAGCCTCGAAAGAACTGCAAATTCTGTGGAAATTTCAAAGTTCTACCTATTACGGTTCATGAGTTGAGCCTGGGGACGGACAACGTAGCCTTAGTAAGGAGGTTCCGTTCCTTTTGGGTCCAAAAACTTAAAAACACATCGCTTAACAACCAATGTAAAGATTCTCGTCTAGTATTTGCTTTGAAGGAGAAATTGCACCCAGTTTTTTTTTTCTTTTTTTTTTTTTTTTTTTGGATAAAAACATTTCAATTTAGATAGACCTGACAACTTTTATTGTTATGATATGATGATATTCGAAATGAAAAACATGTTCTGTTACGCCACCATAGCCGTGAGAAAGGTGTTATGGTTTCTGGTGCCATCTCATATTATGAAACATGATCACTGTAAGTTGTGTCATTCAAAATGAACTATTACCGTGGACTTCCCATCAAGATAACGCCCCAATCCACACAGCTCGAGTGTGCAAAAATCTGGACTCAGAATCAGAGCGTCACTTTAATGGAGTGGACCCTTTATTCTCCAGATCCAAATATAATTAATAAGAAAAGTCAATGTGTATGTGAGACAATTTTAGGATGTACAGTCATTGCCTGAAGCGAAGTATCCTTGAATTATTTAAAGTGTCTATTTAAAATCTCCCTTACAGATAGGATTTATGATGTTAATTCGAAGAATGACGGATCCGCACTTTATTAAATAATAATTATATTAAATATTAGTATTAATAAGGTTTTGAATTAATGAGAATACAATAAAAACCAAAGGTTTACCAATTTCTAGATGTGGTTCCTAATCAAGTGCATTCAAAAATGTACTCACATTCTTTTTTCTTTTTTTTTTTTTTTGAAGTTTGGAACAATATCTTCTTGATATAACAGTGTTTTGTTTTTTGTACTTTAAACACAATAAAGCACTGAATAATAGAAATAAAATATATATCTTTTGTTTTGATTTTGTTTTTTTGGTTAAATAAATTTATAAATTCTTGTTCCTATTCAAGTGCGTGACAATATATTTTACCTTACACACATATGTATATCAGCACTTTCTTTCTTTCTACTTTAAATTTTTTGCTTTACTATTGCGGTAACCACAAGAAAAAGTAGCTGATGGCAAATAAAAATTGATGTTCACTACTTTTTTTTATGGGCAAAAGCAAAACAAAAATAAAAAACCCACAAAAAAAAATATTTATTGTATTTCATGTTCCACACATTTTATTTTCATTTACCATTTACCATCAATTTTTTCTTCTCTGGATATTTGATTTTTATATCCTTCATTCAGTTTTATACACTTTCTTATTTTATTTCCATTACATTTGAATGAGTTTTTATGATCTGAATTCTGTTAGTTGAAATGTTATATATATGGAATGAGACCAGTCAGACCCCACCACATCCCCCGACACGTGATACTATTCACTCTATCCAATCTGATAGTTTGCAAAATTTTCACTCGTATTATATATAAAGTTATTGTCGGATAGATTTTACTCACCATTTTCGCATTGGAATTTGTAACTTACAAGTAAATTTAGGCATTTACATATAATAGTTTACATAATAGAAAAGTATCACATACCTGGAAATAAATACAATATAAAAAGAAATTGATTAAGATTTATTTTAATGATGAAGATTCAAAGGAACAATATTTTTTTAATGAAATGTTTAAGTATTGAAATATATTTGTACATAGGAAATTTGAATATTCAAAAATCTTACTCACAGCTTAAGTCAAATGAGAGCCAACAAATTAAGTTTCTTTGCCTTGAATAAAGTCTATTGTGATGTATCAATTTTTTTTTTTTTCTTTTTTTTTTTGTTTTGGGTTGAAGTGAAACTTCTTTAGCGAATGGGAGTAAATCCACAAACAAAAAAAAAAAAAAATTAAAATGAGATGTGACGAAAATCAAAATTTAACAATGTTATTATTATATTGAAGCATTTTAGGCAAATACAATTGAAATGTCTCCATGGCGTAGTGGTTAGAGAGTACGACTTCAAACCGAAGAAGTGGGGTTCGATTCCTGCACTGGGATTTTTTTTTCTTTAGCGAAGGGGAAATCCACATCATATGAATACACATCATTTGAAAATGAAATGTGACAAAAATGAAAATTTAACAATGCTCTTATTATATTGGTGCTATTTAGGCAAATACAAGATGGAAGTGAAACTTCTAAAGTAGGTGGTCAAGCTTTCATGACCGTGTGATGGGGATTTGTTTTGATTCACATGAATAAAGCCAACAAAATGTTACAAAGCTCTGATACTGACATTTGAAGAGTTATACAAATTGTACAATAAGTATGACAGTCTAATTCATATAATTTCTGCAGAAATGGAAAATTTTAATAAATAGGAACTGCAAGCTTTGGAACTCTCATTAGTTAAAGAATACAAAAATGACATAAAGAGGATGCAAAAGAGAAAGCGAAGATATTACTTTTTCTTCTTCTGGCCGAGAAACATTCTGAGTGACAATATATCTCGTGATTATAGACAGACTTGTCGCAGAACTTCAAAAGAGAAGACAGATATAAAAGAGTTTTTGTTTTTAAGCAGTTTAAATAATTTAAAAGCTGAGGAAGTCCGAAATAAACCAAGTTCCTTAGTATCGATATATTCTGGTGATTTAGAACAATTGCTTGTGGAAGCATTTATTCATCCACGTTCTTATTTAACTGGTCGAGACGGAAAAGTGCAACGACAATTTTAAAGGGTCTAAGAAATAAACAACTTGAAACAATTTTACCCATACTTTGACATAACTTTAAGAATTGGCATATCGACGGCAGTATACCATTGCAGCGTTGAGCGAAGTTTTTCTTGTCTAAAGAGAGTGAAAAATTATCTTCGCTTAACCAAGGCAGATAAAAGATTAAATTCGTTAGCCATACTTAACATTGAATCAAACTTATTGCTATCTTTAAACTATGATTATGTTATTGACAATTGCGCAAGACAAAAATGTAGACGCCGAATTTTTTAACAAATGTAATTGGATTAATATTTATGTTTTGTTTTTATATGTACATAACAAATTGTTTACAATATTCACAGTTAACTAGCTTCACATCTGTTTTAAGAAAGGGAGGGTACGGAGACTACGAATTTCCATATTCTATCCCTTTTGCTCTCTTAACCCTCATCACATTTTTTCATGCTATGAGGAGCCTTCAACACTTAATCCGCTTCTGCGCTAACGTCTATCCTTCTTCAACCAGCCTTGATGCGCTTATTTATGGCAATGAAGGCAATGGTCAGGAACTTGTTATGTTGGCACTTGGCGAAGCTGAGCTTAAATCGAACAAATTCAGACAATTGAAAGTGCTTGCAAATATTCTGTGGCTTGAGTGACCATGGGTTGGTTTTCCACCATCATTCATGCTATCAAATCACCAAGATGTTTTAAATATATTTGATAACTTGACTGGCTCGTTGGCCCAGAGGTTAGTGCGCTGGCTGACATCCCAAGAGTCGCGGGTTCGATTCCCGCTCAAGGCAAGTCTGGTCCTGCACTTTTCTAATTTTCTCCTTTCCTTCTTAACTTTCCCCTGAGCTGAAGGCCTGTGTCGCTATTGCTCATATTAAAAAATACTAGGTTATAATTTGTAATTATAATCTTAGTTCTAATAAAATAAAATAAAATAAATATTTGATAACATTACGCATATGCAATTTAGATTTATAATTTCATATACATAATACAAATATATAATAATAATAAATTAAAAAAAAAAAAAAAAAAAAATATTACAAAACAAATTTATGCTCATATCATTAATTAGAAGGAAGAACAAATGATAATCTCTTCATTATTATTATTATTATTATTATTACTAGTAACATTTTCATATTATCTTTAATTACAATAACATTGCGTATACGCAATTGAAGTTAATTTTATTGCATTATAAGAGAAAAAATTATAAAAACTGCTGCAAAATAATCGTGGATCACCACACAACATTCAATGAACATAAATAACATCATTATATATCATTGTATGATATATTGGTTATAAAGAATAATAACTGTAACTAACTAAAAGTCAATATGCATAAATTTAAATTCAATTGCATTATAAATGTGAAAAAAAAGGAATAGATAAACGTATTGAAATGCTATAAAAGTACACAAGTGTATTATACTTAAATCATATATGTACTACACTCATTGGCATAAAAATTAGTGCATACAGCGTCATGTCAAAACTTTAATGTTACTAAAGATCTTTTTCATACTACTTTGTATTTATATTCCTCCCCTAATAATGAAATAACAAATATTTATGATCGAAATTGATTTTAAATATCAATACATTTTGCAATGCGTTTGAAGTCGATTGCTTTTTTTTTCAGTCTCATATTCATGCATCCAAGATTCATCACCTGTGTAGATGTTATATACAGATTTTGATGCACCTTAAACTTATTTTTTCAACATTTCTTTGCACCAATCGACAATAGCCTGCTTTTGATCGTTTCTCATATTATCCGGGATAATAAAAGATTAATAACAACAATACAATATAAGTATTAAAAAACAGCAATGTTGTGCTCTTATTACTTTTTCCATGAGTGTTTAAACATATATATATATATATGTGTGTATCTGTGTAATATATATATATATATATATATATATATATATATGTATTTGTGTATCAATATCTGTACATACGAGTCTGTATAATTTAATAGATCAAACAGAAAGGCTAAGGCGCTTTGTAATGCCATCATCATAAACTTGAACTGACAATAGCCAAGAAAAAAGGCGGCAAATGAGAAGCAGCATACTACGAGTAGATAGATACTTGTCCAAATGTGTTCATGTATGTGTGGTTGTGTATCTGTGTCTCCATGTATAGCTATGTGTGCTTGTGTTTGTGTTTTTTTGCAACCTGTTGCCTTTTTGTCTATAAATTTTATTATTGTTACACATTCTTGTGCACATGACAGCGAAACGAGCGAACAAAAACAAAAGTATATATTAAATTTAATACGTTTTTATATGCACTGAGAACCCATTTAATTATCAGGTAGGAGCAAACATAACATAAATACGGAGTGGATTTTTGTTCTATTCTTTCTTTTTATGATGAAATATTGCATAAAGTTCGCATATGAAATGACCGACCAAGTAACAAAATATTGTTACATGAAATAGTAATAATAATAATAATAACATCGCAATAGCAATAGCAACAGGATGCCTTGGTCTGCTATTATGGGCTTGGCTTGGTCACGGTGACTAAATTGCAACGACAGTCAAGCCGGAAGCTAACAGTCAATACAGGTAAACAAGGTGTACCCTTTAAGTATCCGACTCCTCCACAGGATTTATTCTTCTATGATCAGGTCAGCAATAATATAAGCAATAGGCTTCCCATAGTGTCGCTTCCACAATCTGAAGCAGTTCTGGAAATCAGTTTCATCGCTCGTCTTTATGTCATGTCTTTCGAGCGGAACATTCATCTTTGGGAATAGCCAAAATCGTGGGGGTTTTTAAGCATATTTTTATCATAACTGTTCAATTGTCCTGAGCTATGAGAAAATTCTTAGTTAAACCATGATCTTCTTTGATTGCAATTCTCACGTTATTTTGTTATTTTCTGATGTTATTATACTCGAGAAGGTCTTGAGTTAGATTTTGCTCCAACACCTGACACATGAAAGCATGAAAACAGCTCGAATCATTTTTGTGATACACCTCGCATAGGTTAGGTAGGCTAACTTATGTATTTGGTAAATAAATTTGCAACGAGTTGCATGCCGAGTATGGACGGGTCGATTACTTAAGCAAGAGTGAAAAACGATGCCAAGAGCAAGAGATTGTTTTACTGGACTCGACTAGCAATGGCAATGGCAATGGCGAATGGGCATTTTGGCCAATGGTAGAAATCCATTTAATAATTTTTCAAGGTTTCCACAGGATGTTGAATTATGGCTACTGATGCCTTTATGCGGCGGCAGCGATAGCAAAGTTTGCACGTTAATGTCTACTTGGCAATATGTTTGCAGCTGCAAACTCAGCTCGCTTATTTCTCGGTTCTTAGTTTTCTATTTCTTCCGTTCTCATGTTTCTTTTCATTTCTCTTTACACATGCATATTGATGCATGCATATGCAGCAATCCATAAACTTGAATCTTCTTCTCATGGCAAACTGCTTTACAAATCGAATTCAGTTGTATTTAATTACATTTTACTCAATTTGCCTACACTCATAATCAACTTAGTTTCGAAGCATCCTAATACTAGGGGTTTCCTTCATAGCCTTGCTCTGCTGCAACTTTTTTACCACATGGACAACATTTTCTGATTTTGCTGTTGCTTTTTCTCTATCGTCACCATTTTCATTTCATTTTCCATTCATTTTCATTTGATTACATCCAACACCCACAATGATGCTTTTGTTAACTGCGAATGCGAGAACATTTTCACGCTTGTTTGAGTTTCGCATATAATTTTTTTCTTTTTTTTTTTATTTATTTATTTATTTCTCTTCTTTTTTTTTTCTTTCAGTTCTTGTGTTTGTTGTTTTTGTTTTGTTTAGTTTGAATTATTTTTGTTAAAATTCATTCATTTGCAAAAAAGCTTTAACTTTTCCCCTCCTTGTGCCACATCCGTTATCAGCATCATCATCATCATCCTCATCATCGTCATAATCGGTATATTTCCTTTCGTTTATACAGTTCACAAAAATTTTGAATGAATTATAAACTAAGTCTGATGTTTGTAACATTCCGTCGAATTTTTCCCCACTGATAACGTGAATAAAATATATCAATTAATTATTGATTCCAGTCCATTGTGATCTGAGACATAGAAGATATAAGCTTACCTTATAGTAAAAATAATCATGAAATTGGGTTTAGAGTTCTTTAATCTTAGTATCGAGTCAACATAGGTAAGCACATCTCTTAATTACTCAAATTTACTCAAATTATTTTTACTTGATGCCAAAATCTTCAAAACTGAGCCATTGTCATTGTTTGGTGTGCTTTATTGGCGTTACAGTTATTGCAAGTCACTAACCTTTTTGTACCACAATTGATTGAAAAAAACATGCGTTGAATGAATAATTTCGCGTAATGGACATATGAACTGGCCTTCAGGATCATGACATTTAACACCGCTGGACTATATTTTGTGGGGCTATGTGAAATCTCTCGTTTTCGCCGATAAGCCGCAGACAGAAAGACACCATTCGCCACCGAAGTGGAAATATGCGGGAAATCATATCTATCGTAAACGACATTCAGCGAATTTGATTGAGGAGACTCTTATAACGTTTCTATCTTAATCTAATGATAAACTATAAACGGCAAATCCAGTGGATGCCGCCGATTCAATCTTCGGGTGTGCTGGCTGTTGACAAGCAGGTTGACTGAAAGATGATTAACATAAGTTTCCAGCCGGGCGATATATGAGTTGCTAATTCTTGTGATCTCCTCACGGATCGTGGGAGTCTGTAGATCTCTGTGAAGGAATGAGTTTCGCACGGACCAGGGAGCTCCACAGCAAGTCTACGCAGTAGTTTGGACTGAAACCTTTGAAGGATCTCAATGTTTGAGTTGGAGGCAATGCCTCAAAGCTGTATTCCATAAGTCCACACCGGTTTAAGTATGGATTTATAGAGTAATAACTTGTTTTTTAGGCTTAGCTGAGAGCTTGATTTTAAAAGCCAGGACATTTTTAAAAGTTTCTTTTCAATTGTATGTGAGGCTGCCAAGTTAGCCTTCTATTGAGAGTTAGTCCAAGGTATTTCGCAGATGTGCTGCCGGAATAGTGTCTCCATTTATGTTTATGGGAAGGCAGCTTATACGATTCATGGTGATTAGATTTATTTTCCAGAGAGGCTAACTTGAGCAGTGCGTGCTTCTTCAGTGTGCAGTGTTTGCTGCTGCCCATTGCTAGTCAATTTCAAATAAACTGTTTCAGCTGAAACACATTCGAGTTGCGAAATATTCATTTCAATTAATTTAAAGTGTATATAATTTTATGTGAAACTTAATGATAACCATTTTGTTTATTACGAATTTAATTTTTTTTTTATTGTATATTTTCGTTTTTATTCTGAATATTTTATTCTTTTTTTTTTGGTATTTTCGTTGTTGTTTATTTGTTATTTTTATTCATTACTTTTGGCTTTTGTGTTAAATGAAGCTGTTAATACAGTTGATTTTCAATGAAATTATTACGTAACGTTTGATTGAGCGAATTGAAGTATGTGTAATGTGTGTGTGTCGGAGTATTTGAACAATCGAAATAAGTAGCAAGCCAACATTAAAAGAAGAAAACATCTTAAATAATGTGCAATAAAGTAAAATGTAATATATTTGAAAGCCAATGAAGTGGAATGCAGTACAAACAAAGTTCTACATGAAGCAATGGGAACTTTTAATTTTTTTTTGTTCGCTAAGTGATTTAAGATTTTGATTCGCATTTCGAATGATTTCATTAAATTTATTACTAGACAGTGAATCTTAAGCTTAATTAAAATGATTACAAGTAGAACAAAATTATTTAATACTAAAACAAATTATTTCATTCATCCAGGAGATGGTGCTTTTCATAATCATAAGGTGTTAAGTTTTTTTTTTTTTTTTTTTCAAACAATTTGAATTAAATGTTTGGCATCAAAACAGAGAATGTTTTTAGTAATAAAACAAATATTTTCTTGGATTAAACATTGGTTTAGTGATTTAAAAAAAATATATATATTGACAATAAACAAGTATTTTTTGGTGTTTCATATTAAAGTTCTGGATAAAATATTAATCCTTTGATATTTTTTTCAAATAATAGATTTTTTGGAAGCTTCCTTGAATTTAATAAAGCAAGTTAATCTTTTTGTTTACATTGATTTAGATAACTATATTGATTTAGGGTAACATTAAAGGATACAAAGACACACTTTGGTAGCCAAGTTGGAACAAGATTTGGTCAATTTGCACCTGTTTCGAAGAATAATTCTTTTTTCCCGCTCAGACAGCGCCAATTTTCTGTCAATTGACTAAGAATACAGTGTTGGCCATGCGTGGAGAAAAAATAAATAAAACCTAGAAAGAACGTTATGAAATACTCTTCACGCAATGAATGTTGCATTGTAGTATTCAAATGGGTGTTTTGAATGGGAATTAACTCATTTATCTCCGTCTGCCTGTTACAAACTTCATGACAAACTTATAATACTATTCACTCCCTTGAACAGTATAATAAAGAGATAAGTGTGCAGTCAAAGAACAGAAAGACTTTTATTTTCTAATACTGTCACTTATTCCAGGCATCCAAAAATGAAGAGCGACCGAGAAAATCCGATAAATTATCGTGGTCGTACAAGCCAGTGTTGCAAGATCACCGTGTGTTGCTCTGATAACCGAACCGATAAGCCACTCCGCTTGGAATATGCGAATGGCCCCGATCGCTTGATAACAAAAAAAGGAAATATTGGCTAGCCTCCGAGTTCACCTTATTTGACACTACCAGACTTTTTCCTCTAGGGCTTGTTGAAATAAAGGGTTTATATCAACAAGCCAAGGACCCTAAATGAACTTAAGGTCAACAACCGCCAACAAATAGTTGTCACTTCGGACGATCCATTGGGAAATACGAAGGAAAATGCAGAAAAATAGGCACATTAAGCTACTTGAGCTCATTGCGACTACTTGCGAGATATCATTTTTAAAAAGTGATGTTATCAAGTCTTCTTAAACCAAATTAAATGATATTTTACTTTGCAAAAAATGTTAGGTTTTTAATTTTTATTCTTGGGTCTACATAGTATGAACACCCCTGTACATAGGTACAAATATATAGAAACAATATATTTTGCTATATATATAAAATTGAAAAGAATGCTACTTTCAGTGGCTTGTCTATTTTGGACCAAGTACTGATTAATATTGACGTTATTCGTCAGATCTATTCTTGTATATTTGTTAAACATTGAAGAAGATATGGTAAGTTTTCCCACAATCCTAACAAAAGCCTCACACAAAGATCAATATTATAAGGATATAATATCAATTTGACCACAAGTTTGAATAAAGATAACAAATATTTGATGGAACTGTTCAAGAAAATGTACATTAGAAATTTGAATTCATATTAAATTGCTGTAAGCTGGATATCTTATTCAAGATCTGTTCAAATTCTACAATACATAAAAATGTAACAAACATCACGACAAAATGGATGATAATAATATTCTATAGACACTACAACTTAAATTACTAGTTGCTAATTTGAATTAATGGTTTTACATAAATAAGTTTTTTTTTTTTTTGTTTTTGTTACTAACCAAAGTAGAGAAGGAAACTGAAAACTTTACGCAAAGGATAACCGAAATAGTAAACTAAACTTTATTATTGCTTGTATGCATAAAAATTTACTGCATTCGAAAATCGTGCAGCTTTCAATTTCACTTGTACAGCAAAAATTGAAACATAGAAAAACTAAAAAAAAAGGAAATGTTTCAAAGCAAAATGCAAAGGAAACTACAACTGCAATTGCAACAAAAACCAAACTAGAAACTGCAAAAATAAAAAAAAGATATTTTAGTTTTGAACAGCATGTAGCACGTCCTTGTAATCTTTTATATCGTTTACCTTAAAGCCAAAAGCGTTAGCGCGCCAAAAGAAAAACAAAAAACAAAAAAAAAATATATGGAGAAAAGAAAAAATATTATACATAGTATAAACCTAAAACCGAAAACATTGAGTCCTTTCAAGGCTCTTGACTCTGAAGAAGCCGACGCGGCTCGTTTCGACTTGACTCAATGCGACGCATTGCGATGCAAAAATAAAAAATATTTCTAAAGTAAACTATTTGACGCAGATACTGACACACTCACACACATACACACATACATTCATGCACACAACTACATATATGTACATAGAGATACAGATACAGCGATACACAGGGAAGCATGCATGGTCATGGTACTTAAGATTCATGAGCTCAACACATGCCAGCAGCACTACAAATGATTATACTAACTAGTACCAAGCGAAATATATTAGTGTGTGAGGTAAGTATCTCATTGCTGTGTGCTTCACTTGGCTTGACTCCTTTATTTGGCTACCCAAATTCGACTGACCCAGCCTGGTTTGTTGGTTGCTTAGTTAGTTGGTTAGTTGGTTGGTTGGTTGGTTGGTTGGTTCGCTGTTTAGTTGGCTTTGGGTACTTTGTACTTGACTATAAGATGGAACAAGCGCAGCTGAGTTATTTTTTCGGCTTTCATGATAAGAAGAATTATATTTTGACTGTGTGTTATGCCAAAAGCAACTTCAAGCAGTCATTTTCCTCTCTGCTTTTCTTTATTTGATTTTTCCTTCTTTTTAAAATCTTTGCAATGTTTTTTTTTTTTTTTTCTTTTTTTTATAGATTTCACACAAAAGTGTATAGATTTTATTATTTTGTGACGATGTTTGCGACGGAGTATACTCGTCGTATATTCTCACTGTATACAAGGTAATTATACAGTTATATAAGGGAAAATCCCAGTGCTTTTGTTGAGTTCGAGTACATCACCACCATGATCTCTACAAGAATAAGATGTTATTTAATGTTTTAAATAGTTGAACTCCCAAAAAGTATCAATTGCATAGGAAAATTATACACTACTCTTTTTGCTCTCTCAATCTCTCTCTCTCTCTCCAATGATGTTGACATTATTACTTAGGTCAACTTAGGAGATGTCATTTCTCAAATAATTGAGCGATTCCAGATATTATATCAATCATATTATTCTTCATTGTGGAGGACACGAGTAAACGAATGGTCACTCTTCATTATTTGCGATACCCATTTAAACGAAATGATGTATAATACTAAAATTAGAACAGTCAGACCAATATTTAATGTACTTGTACAACAATAACTGACATATAAGCAATTTAAAAAATAATAATTTCTCAACGAGAAGAACTTCATTTCCTCATCAAGATTGCGGCGAATGGTATGTAAGATTCGGTAGAACTTAATTTCATTTTCTTGTCTGTTTTTTCTATATATATTTTTCTCTTCGGGCGATAAAACATTTTCTTATCGATGGCAATTTCCGCTCGAGTACAAAATGAATGAATGAACGACGAATGTAGTATGAAGAAAAAAGCAAAGGGAAACATGAAAGCACGAACAAATCCAACACAAAACGATAGAAGTTTGAGTTTTATGCCAATAAATAAACTTAAGTCGAACTACTATTTAGTTTAGTTTAGTTTTCTTTTCGGTTTATTCTCTTTGTTATTGCTATTCTTCTTGTTTTTTTTTTTTTTTTTTTTTTTTGTCTTAGAAAAGAAAGTGAATAGATAAAATTGCAACATTTTAAGAATCTTTAAAAATATCTTTGAAGAAAACTTTTTTTGTTATTGCATTCTTATATTTTATTGCTCTTAGTACTGAAAAAAAAAAGATAATAAATATTGACAAAACTAAAATGAAGTGTTAGAAATTTCAAAAATTAATATATTTGTGTGTTTGCATCACAGCAAACTGCAAAATCATGAACAAAAACAAATGGCTAAAGTAATAAAAACAAGTGAACTAGTGATTACTCAAGATTTCAAAACAATATTCAACTTAAAGCGGGGAAGCTAACACATAGTAATATTAAATATTTTCACTATCCCACAAAGCGATACTGTCAAATACTTTAGAGTTCACGTAGTTCCCTGGAGACTTCCCAAAAAGGCCGACATTAAAGGGAAACAGATGCACCTAAAAATACATAGCAGAAAGATGGAGCCAGTACATCTCCTTGGACTATGATTTTAACATAGCTTAGGAAGTTGTGGGTGTAACGGCAAGTAATACCAACATTGAGAAAGACATCATTTTGTGACTCTACGTACTATTGTATATATATTATATAATAAATGCTACTTCGTATTTAAGCAATTACAAACTCCATAAAGACTTCAAAGTATCATTTGTTAAGGTTGAAATAAGGAAAATGTCAGATTTTTATGTACTTCAACTAATTGCATAAACATAACAACAATTTAGCAATAAGTCTGCTAGAAAATGACATAAATGTTTAGTGACCAAAAAATGTTCAAGTGATAGGTCTTCCACATACATATATTCTATTGTAGATTAAATTAAATTTAATTTATTTGTCTAGTTTGTTATTGATTGAGTTCGCTGGAACTCAATTTCTGTATAAATTTCAATCTTTCTAATGTTAATAAGTTTATTTATTCTTGAATTATTTGAATCATTTCCACGTAAAGAAATATGCTTCCTTAGTGAAAATTACTATTCTATGGATTGATTATTATCAATCTTCCAAAGTGAAGTCGTCATTTGATCAATTTGATCTGTAATTTAAATATTGTGGAACGAATTTTTTTTTAGAAGGATTTTAAACTGACACATAACAATTGATTTTAATATTATTTGACGTGTTAATATTTTGTTTTCTTTTTATTGAAGTAAAAACTTTAGGCGTATGAGTGATTTTAAGTAGGGCAAAATCTTATGTGTTCGCGTCACCGACGTGCAGTTAGCGTCATCACTGCTAACGGACGACATGCTGTTATGCTGTTAGCGTTACCACTGTTGACGCCATGCTATTAGTATTACCACTGTTAATAACATGCTCTTAGCATCACCAACTGTTAATGTCACCGACACGATGTTATTAAAAACAATTACCATCAGTGAGACTGCTAATACCAAGTGATGTTAAGTGTACATATATGTTAAGAGACAAGAGATGTATGCTGTTAATGTTACTAAAAGATAACAAACGAAATCGTTGCTTGCATGCGTCTTTCTTTCTATGTGTGTGTGTTGTATATGTATTTTTAATTATCGAGCGGCATTTTTTAATTTTTATTAAAAACCATTTTTGAAGTGAAAACTTCTTAAGGCGCGTTGAGGGATTTTTCCTTGATATATGTATATAAATATAAAAATGTATATAATTATTGTTCGGAATGCCGATAAATGCGAAACACAGACTAATGTTAATAGTTTTAATTTAGAAATTATAAAATTTTCATTTTTGACCTTGCAATTAATTTGGAAATTCAAAAACTCTTGTTATTTCATAGTTTTAAGATTCAATTGAGTTGGTTTTTCTACTTTTTGCCTACTTGTAACTCGTATGACCCGCACCTGTTTTAATTTGTGTCCAATCTATTCAGTTGTTTGTTGTACTTTGTGTGGCTTTCAATGTTGATTGCTTTACTATTGTTTCTACATAGATAAGAATAGTAATTATGTATGCCCATAACATGGGTTTATATGAATTTCAATATTACAATATTTCAATGCATTCAAAACTTTTGTAATCAAATACTTACATGCCATCAGTTAATTGATATTGATCCGATTTCAGAAGACCATGCAAAACTAAAGTATCTGGGACTTATTTTTGTCCTTTTAGGCATGAAGTAATATTTCCTTCAAAAGTTTTTTATCATCATTAAACTGTTTAAAATCTTTTCATTTCTTATGTAACCAAAAATGGAACTGAAAGCTTGCAAATTTTGTACGTAGCCTTTCAAATTTACATACAAAATATCCAAACACTTAAACATAATAAAACACTTGAAATTATCAGAGCAAATACTATTTCGCGTTTAGCACATTTCAATGGCTTTCCAATCTATCAAGTGATAATTGAATGTAAATGACATATTCAAGTGTATTGACTACAACAGAGCACTAATTTTGTTTTAAATTATTATAAATTTAAATTTATTCTACTTCTTAGGATACACAAATGTTGTTTAATTGTAAGAACATAAGTATTTTAAATCAATTCATAATTAACAACGCATCCAAGGGCTTCAAATTATCCAAAGTATTGTTAACGTACCAAACAGGGCTGAATTGGCTTTAATTTTTTTTTTTTTTTATGTATTCGTATGTACAATGCATAGAGTTAAATTCTTTGTTTTGTTTAATGCATTTATAGTTTCTTGAAGGACTAAAATTACATTTTGGACTGAGTAATAGTAATTTTGGTTTGAGTATTTGAAATAAATTTAGATAATTTTCAAAAAGAAAGCGACTCAAATTTGGTACCTGCGGATATACAATATATCTAAGGGGACGTAGATTGTCGTTTATCAATCCATGTGCTTGGCACCGTGTTCTTAGGTCTTCTCACATAGGGAGCACGTAAAACAATGGTACTTCATACACTCTACCTGTGTGATTAGATCATGGATAGAGATAAAAACGGTAACCGTTTTGAAGTAGTCACCCGCCGAGGCTTAACATAATCGAAAATATTTGGGGTACGTCAGTTATTAACAAAAATTTAACTTATTGAAGTAATTTAAAGATCCTGATCTCATTTAACTTAATTAGAAGCTTAAATGATTCAATACAAGATAACATTTTTGAAGTTATACAAGAAAGGATGTTCAATTATCATTTATTCATAAGAAATATATAAATTAATGAAGAGGGTGTGCCCTCTTTTGGCCCGACTTTGATTTGGCAAAAGTTGATACTTTTCACTTTATTTAATAGAATGATTATGAAAAATGATATCATTCAAATGTTGGCCACTCTGAGTGTTCTTTGAATAAGTTCAACGATGACTAAGATTTTGCAAGAAAGCAAAAAAAATTGCAGATTTTAGGAAACGGAAATTCCAAAAGTCGTCGTACAAAACCCAATGCATCCAACTCGACACACAGTGTGGTGATGATTTTGGAGTGATGGCGTCATTCACCTTTCCTTTTAAGCAAATACTGAAGGGCGTTGTGTTACGGTTAATTGTGAACGCTATCGAGACATGAAAACAGACTTTTTGTGGCAGGAATTGGAAGATATAAATATCAAGTTAAACCCAAATATTCTTTCATGCAAAAAAAAAAAAAAAGAAAAAAGAAATCATAATTTCGTTAGCACAGCCCTGTGCAACAAGTAACATAGAGACATCTCTACACTGTTCCGGGTTAACAAGTGGCTGAGGACAACCAGTTTAAATGATCTATGTATGATTAGTGTACACAGAAAAATGGTACAAAAAAAAAGTGTGATAAAATTGCATGTGATGTTTTGAAACGGTTTTATGAAGAACTTCGAAGATTAGTGTAATAAAATATATACAATATATATTTTTTTTTTCATTACTAAGTGTTTTTTTTTTTTTTTTTTGTTTAGTACAAGTATTCATGTTATTCGTTTTACTTTGCCATATTTATTCTCTTTCAATTTTCATTTATATTTTATAATATGATCAATCATCCTGTTTAAAGCTTTCAATCAAAATTGTATAATGCCATTAATATTATGTAAGTACAATAAAAATCGTTCATTTGAATAAGTTAAATAAGAAAAGAAGAAAATAAAAAAATGGAAAACGATAACAAAAACAAACATTTGTATGAATTATAGTATTTTTATACACTGCACATTAGGGTGACAACATCTAATTAAATATTATCACTTTAATTTGATGTTTGTAACGCATAAGATTATGCAATAAAGACTTCTAGTTATCTGCTAGGCGAAAGCATTGAATGCAGCCAATATTATTGGTATTCCAAAACTCAGCGGTGGCCTGTGAAGGCATGGTAGGCGACAACAACAAACAGAACTTGATCGGTACAATTTCTTGAAGACAAAATAAACAATATGCAAAATCTTCCTTAAACTAATGCAAAATCAAAGTCATGAAAACGATCCCAAACATGCAGCCTACAACGGTTTCTATATAATACAATATCGGTGTTACCCCTCACCTGTCTCAGAAATCAGACTTAAATCCGATAGAGTATCTGTGGTTCTACGTGAAAACAGAATAGTCATGGAAAACCGTGGATACTTCGAACAATGTACATACAAGCACAAGTTAGCACAATGAGTCTTTGATATTAAAAAAATGACATTAACATATAAGGCAAACTTTGAATGGGCGCCTCTTTAATTTTCAAGGAAAGGAAGCTTTCTTCTTTTCTTTTAGAGAAATCATTTTTATTAGTTCCAATAAGCTAAACACTCTTCCACTTAATCACCAACAATCAGAGCTTAGATCGTTAACTTTTTCATTGGTAAATTTACTACCAATTGGATCCCATATGAGTATTTGTGCCTGTGTGTGTATCTGTCCACAAAAAGAAAATATTATCGCTATGAAACACCAATTTCTTTTAAAGATATCAAAAACGAAAATAATTAATATACATAAGTTATAAAAGTGCAGGGTATCCTAAATATTGGTGAAAGAAAACAAATTCATTTCTCTCTATTTTCTCTTCCACTTAGTTTAGTAGATTATAATTTTATTTTATTAGTTTTATGAGCTTTAGTAATGAAGGTCAACTTGCAAAAAAAAAAAAAAATACAAGAAGAAAATAAAGACGATGGATGTCAGCCAACGATGATGGTAACGCAATCGGGGATTTGTTCTTAAAATTGAAACACTATCAAATGACAAACATTGACATTTACATGATGTCAAGCATAATACATAGAATATATTGTACATAAAAATATACATATAGTATCTGTATTATATACTATATGCTATACAGATAGTCTCACCTTAATGCCGAAAAAATGCCGACAGAACTAACTACAAGGACTACATCCGCTTGAAATGGCATTTCCGTTGGCATAGCTGATGGTGATGGTGAATATGATTCTGTTTTTCGTTATTTCAATTGAAATATTCGTTAAGGTTTTTCGGGGGGGTTTTTTTCTTTTTCTTTCATTTTTTGTAGCCATGATTCTTTTTGTTTTGAATTTACACAAAATATATTTGTGTATTTTTAAAACAAACTGAAGAAATCAAGGGAAATATTTAGGGTTTTCTCATCTATTGTTTTGGTTCACGTAAAATGTTATTATCTTTTGTTTTTTTCTTCTGAAAACGTGCAATTGAAATAAGTGAAAAGTTTTTGCCTATTCATCAATTGCCAAGGTCGCGTTTCTTTTTACTTGTTATAAACCAAAAAGTATTCGTGGTTAACACCAACATTTTCTTCTTGGAATCAACATGTTGTACGGTTTATTATTATATAAAAAATTCGAATTCATTTTAAATTAAACGAGTGCAATTTCGAGGATCTTCGCTTGTCGGAGTCCCTGGGCAAAACGTAATTTCGGAGCCCCTAAGCCTAACGAATCATAATTACATATTACGTTGGCTGCAAAATAAAACAAAAAAAAAAAAAAGCAGATTTGAGTTCGCCAATCCGCTTTTAAATAAATGAATCTGGTTTTTGAAGTGAAACTTCTTAAGCGTCGTAGGGCAAAAATTTATACTAAAAATTTAAATGAAAAAATACAAATTGTCACGTTTTTCAATTCTGTAGCTCATGAACCGTACTATGTAGAAACTTGAAATTTTCACAGAATGTGTATTTCTATTTCCATATCCCCAACAAATAATAAAATTTTTGGAAAATCCACCGAAAAAATCTCAATGAAGAGATTATAATTATACAACAACAACATGCAGCTTGTGTGTTATAAAAATGTTTATAACAACTACGTACAAACAAAATCGAATGTACGAAGAAAAGAGAACGAGAAACACACAGAAGCTCGCAGTTGCTCTAATTTTTGGGCAAGAGAGGACATAAGTGAAGTACGTAATTGCGTCTGACCCGAGCAAAGCATCACAACCGACAACCTCACATCGAAACCAGAGAATAATAATATTGTCTTCTCAGCCCGAAATCTAAACTGAATCTATGGTACGTAACATGTATGTATTTACACAGAGGATTTGCACCGTCTAGCTCTGATGGAGGTTAGAGGTTTCAATTCAAACTCCGACGATTGTTTGTCGGTGCGCCGTGGTACATCAGATAATCGATCATTCACCAAGACTTGAAGATTTCAACGATCAGAAAAGATATCGTCAAGCTCAGCAACAGACACATCTAACAATTAGAGAACCATGAAAATCCATTGGCAATCAACCTGCTGGATAACAGCAGACAAACGTATTTATATATTGAATTTATACATCCAAATAGATTCTAGGATCAATGGACTACGTTAGCCGATATACTAATAAAAGATATAAGATCCTCACTAAATGCTGGCACACAAAAGGTGAGTATAAATTTTATTTCATTCGAAAGATTTTATAAATAATGTATTATTATTTGTTGAATCGCACATTCCCAATGTAAATGCACAAGATACACAACTCGACAACACTTTCATACATAAAA
Source organism: Amiota minor (assembly GCA_037043295.1). Classification (NCBI taxonomy): domain Eukaryota; kingdom Metazoa; phylum Arthropoda; class Insecta; order Diptera; family Drosophilidae; genus Amiota; species Amiota minor. The sequence goes on from JBAMAW010002395.1 coordinate 221,820, forward strand.
TACATACGAGTATGTGTGATATGTAAATATTATACTTACCACGAGTACCATAAATATATAAATATAAATCGACAAATAAAACCATTTGCATCTACATATCTGTGTACTCACTTGCATATATTGAAATGCATTGTAAATATACAAAAAATAAGTATTATAAATTTGTCTTGATCAACAAACTCATATGTACATAGGATTTTTATATTTATTTTGTTTTTTTGTTTTGGTTTTTGTTCATTTGACGCAGTTATAAATTTGATTTATAGTTAACTTCCGTTTTCATTTACTCAAAGATACATTTTATAAAGTAGCATATATGAATATGTGAGGAGGCTATATCTGAGGGATGAGATAAACAGAGATATAGAAGCAGAAATATCACCCACCTTATAATAAATTGTTTAATGGAATAAATTCATACGTTGATGTGGTGTCTGAGTTTGTTTTGGTCCTACATCTGTAATCTTTCTCTATACATGAATGCATAAATATGTTATTACATTATAATAAATTTATACTTATATACGAGTATGTGGCGTCTGATGTCCTTCAAGTGCTTCTACATACATATGTATGTATGTATGTATGTAAGTATGTATCTGTGTGTAGTTTTTAAAGCTGTGGCTGTGGCTGTGTGGTTTCACTTCCGTTCTCACTTTACTCTCATATCCACTCCACTAAAACTAGCGCGCGTGTATGGGATTTAAGGGAATATTGGCAAGGAGGACAAGCGACATAGATTTATGCATGAACGAGGCTCATTCAATAATAGTTCAAGAGTCACATTGTGTACTTTAACAAAGTAAGACTTTATTATTTTTCAACATAATCTCCACCAATATTTATGGCGACATTTTTCTCAATGACATAAACCACAATATTTGATTTATAGTTGGGGAAGTCTTTGTTTTATTGTTGGAACCACTTTGATATAATTTCTTTGTGGCTGAATTTTTTTCTACGTAATGACTTACTGAGCGAACCACTTAAAGACAACAATCAAAATGCTAAAAAAAAGAAGAAGAAAAGCCTAAAATGATTCTTGCATGTTGTAGAAGTAAATCGGAGCCCTCAAAGTTGCACCAATATTTCGATTAAAGAGTTTATTGTAACAATTTTAATATTTAAGTTTTACCATCGTTAAAATCATTTAGGTACTTGGAGATAAGGTCTACGAAATTTGGGTTTGCACCAGAACACACTACTGGTGAACCAAACAAATATAAATCAGAGGAAACTCTTATTTTGGACAAAAGGAAGATGGTTTCTTGTTGCATCTTGTTGCTGTGAAAGAGAGCATTGTCATGTAATAGGAGAATCACTCCAAAGAACCGCATCACAATATTGATGTAAGTAAGACGAACATCCTAACAAAAACTGTAGATGCTGATGCTTGCGTTTTGAACAAATGATTTGTCTTTTTGAGTCAAGTTCAAAATGTATTTTTTTAAGAAATGGGTCATCCTAACATAGTGTCTCAATCAGTGTGAAAACGCTAGGGTTTTGCGCCATGTCATGTCAGATGCATTTTTTCGAGTCAAATTAAAAAATAGGCCAAGTGCGAGTCAGACTCGGTTCCGTACCAGATTGGGGTTTGATTTTACTGATTCCCAAAAATATACCCCGCCTATAACAGAAGCTTAAGAGTCTAAATTTCAGTTCAATAGTCCAAAAAACAAAAAAGTTTTTCGAATAAGAACCTGAATTTTAATGGTGAGTTTGTATGGGATGTACCCCTCTTAGTTGGCCGATTTGACTGATTCCAACAGATTTTCAGCGCCTATGTCAAAAACTTATAGTGTCTAAATTTCAGTTCGATAGAACAAAAAACAAAAAAGTTTTTCGTATAAGAACCTGAATTTTAATGGTGAGTTTGTATTGAAGGTACCCTTCCTAGTGGTTCGATCAAACTGATATTTCGACAATATGGGTTTCTGATATATAGCCACGAACTATTCAAATTTCAAGATCGTGGGATTACTGGATCGTACAGCTGCCATACAAACCAAAATGTTTAAGTTTTTGAAAATATTTTAGTTTTAGTATTTGTTGCTGATGCCCGGATAGAACTACACATTCTGTGAAAATATCAAAAAAAAAAAAAAATTCTCTAACTATTGTGGCTTATGAGATATGACCCGAATATGGACTAACGAACAGACGGACGGACAATGAAGTCCGTTCCTTTGGGTCCGGAATCCTAGAACGCACTAAGCTATGAATTTCTTTTCTCCAAAAATTTATTTCATTTATTGTTGAATGACACTCGTATCTACTGCATGCACATACTTTCACAATATGGACAGTCAGAGAGAGAATTAAAGATTGTTTGTCTTTTTGCGTTTGCATTTCATAACAATTTGTTTAGACACTGCAATCTATTTGCCACAGGCGGCACATAAATTGCAAAAAGCAACGTGAAGAGCATGCAAAAGGCAAACTAGAGGTTCGAAAGATACAGTGGAGGAGAGAAATAGTAAAGACATGAAAAGCAAAATGACTGCGCCAAGATACTTTGCTTTGCTTTGCTTGATTTGCCTACCCTGCCGCCTTTTACTACTTGCTTCTTTAAATTGGTTTACTTGCTGTTTCACCGCTTCCTTGCCTTGCCATGCCTACTCGCTCGTTGTTTGGCTAACCAAGATAATAATTGCTGTTTATACTTATGTTTGCAAGTATGAAAACAAGTTTGTTGAGATTATTGTTATTTGTCACCACTGTGTCACTTATGTTAATCAAAACAAATTTATTCTTATTTTCTTTTGCGGAACGTTTGTTATTTGTCATAATTGATCCCACTTTTCTTTTTCTCTAGAGGCTCATTTGATAGGCAGTTTTGTTTGAAATCAAAAATGTTGAAAGTTTCCCTCCGGAGTTTGGTTATTTCGTCTTAAAAGGCAGCAGCAGGATTTGAGATTTTTTACAAAGACAATGTATGATAAAGTTAAAGAGAGATCATAATTTGTTAAGAATTCTCTGTTCGTATGGGTAGGAGAAATTTGAAACATCGCATGTGTTAGGTATGATTCAACAATTTTGCTACGCCTTCTTAATGTCTTCATCGGATAACAGATTTCATCATGATTATTTTAAAAATAAAAAATGATTTTATATTTCAATAAAATCACACATATTCACATTCTATTTCCATTTTATTATATTTCTTTTTCAATAAAAGAGACATTCCAATGTTGCTTTTTATATTTCTGGCCTTGGTAATATAACATGAAAAACTACTTACTAGGCGACCGCAGACATTTCCAAACGATAATTTGATATTTTTCATCAAACAATCATCCTGGATCCTAACGAATTTAATCGTGGTCAATATTGGCTCCAGGTTGAATTCCGTGAAAGTCGGCCAAAAATTGGTTGATTTGCCAAAACAATGTCGATGCTATGTGTGAACTGATATTGCAAGATCGTGATGTAACATACTGTGAGATTAAGGCATCAATGGGCAATAGTATGACAAGCATCAATAATGTACGCGGTGGATTCCGCATAATCTCACAAACATAAATAAAATGGGCCAAGTGCGAATCACACTCGTACAGGGAGGGTTCCGTACCAGATTGGGGTTTTTAATGGGAGGTACTCCCCCTAGTGGTCCGATTTGACTGATTCCTACAAATGTACCGCGTCTATTTCAGAAACTTATGGTGTCTAAACTTAGCTTTCATGTTCAATTGTAACACTCATTATTATATTCGTTCTATTGATTTTTTTTTTTTTTTGTTCTTTTTTTTCAACTTCAATTTTAATATTCAACTTATTTGTTCAATTGCCTAATTCAATTTTAATTTGCCTGTTAAGCATTTATGGTTTTTTTTTTTTTTTTGTTTTTTGTATATTGGTAGGACTGTCCTTAATTACTTTGCCAAAAATGAGCACGATCTGTCAATCAGTTCGTGTACAGCAGCTGGTTTAATCAGTCAAAAACTATTATGAATAACAATTACAATCGAATGGGCCACCATAACTTTTTCAATGAGTTCAAAAAATTATGCCAGATTAAAACCGTATAATTCTATCTAAAACATAATAAAACTAATAATACTTTCAAGAGGATTTGATAACATCGTTTCCATGCTTTCTTTCAACAAATCAGATTAACATCAATTTTCGCTCAAGGAAAACCATTATAAACAAGAAAATTTACAGATTTTCAAAAAAAAATCTGAAAAATTATGTGGAAACTTAACCACGCGTAGTTAACACGATTTTAAGACGCGTTGGCATAAAAACAAAGCCAAGTTAACAATTTATCACAAAGATTTTTTCATAATATTTTCTTTATTTTTCTATTATTTTATGTATACCCTACATAGAATATATTGCAGACGATCATTGAACTGATTAAGACAATTCAATTTAGACATGAGGACTAAAAATAAATAAATTATTTCATGTTAAGTTGATCGTAAATTATGAATGAAACTGATAATATCTATTAGACATATTTTATGTACTAGGTCTTCAAGGTATCTGTAACATACTTTCGATGTATGACATGTTCCATCGATTATAAACATCAAACAGTCTGATATGGAAGTTTTGTTTTGTTAATTCCTATTTAATTTTGTGTCTAAAATATTTACTTCAGCATGCAGGGTATCTCATAGTCAAACCTATCCGAGGGGAGATTCCATCCAAAATGGTTTACTTTAGTGTATTTTAAAAATTTTGCTATCTCTGCGTTTCGTTTTGCCTTAAGCTGTTGGTCGCATAATAAATTTAAATTTAACTAAAACTTACGGTAAAATAAAAAGTAACAAAATTTATTTTTCTTTTTAATGTGTCTTAGAACATCTGCTGCTGTTGCTCTATTTCTTCAATCTGCTCTGCCAACGATTTCACCGCAAGTCTATATACTTTGAGCTGTTTATTTTTTTTTAGTTTTGGTTGGGTGCAAAATATATAGTAATGTAAAAAGCTGGCATTGCTAAAGTCTGTCATTATTGTCAGCCTTCAAAATTCATACCACAAATGAAAACAGCATCGCTAAGATTACTGAAGCCCATGGAGCTTAGCTCTCCAGCTGTTGCCAATGTCGTTGATAGGCAGACATCGTCATCATCTTTGTTGTCGCCTACCACGCCTACCACCCATCACACCATACCCAGACCCAGCTTTGAAGGATCCGACCAAATTTACTTCGTTCTGGTTCTGTTGATTCAATACAGTTTCTGATTCTGTTCAGTTCTGATGTTTCTATCGTTATGTTTTGCTTCAGAGTCATTGTCATAGACACTTGGGGCCATAATATAATCATCATAAAAATGTCTTCATAAATATGTGATGAGATTTGTTTAGTTTTTGGGGTTTCTTGCTGTCGGTTGACTTTCAACTGAATTTTGACTTTTGGCACTTTTTGGTTTGTTTCCTTATGATGTCTGACATCGCTAGTTCTTTGATTTAGCAATATGAAAAGGAAAATTTATTTTCCCTTTATTCTTTAATTTTGTTTTATTTTATTTTTTTTTTTTTGTTGTTTGCTTTTGGGGCAAAATTTGTCAAACATTTGAACGAATGATAGAACGAATTTTTGTGACATCAGCGCATAGGGTTAAGTGGACCGTTGGGAGAGACTAACTGACTTCCGGAATTGTTCGGAGTGATCCGAAATGTTTGCATTTATTTGTGGGAAGGCATTTAAAGTTGGTTATACTTAAGTGCAGAGCTAATTATTATCATTAAACATCATTTAAATGCTCATTATTATGAATAGAGAAGAAAAAGTTTCAGTTTTTCGCTTTCTCATTTTTCTCATCATTTCCATTTTCAAGTGTAGAGTTTTTATTTCAGTTCACTTGAGTGTGCCTTACGTTACCCGTTGTATTAATGGCATTCCTTTTTCTCTTAGACATTTTGATGATGATGATGATGATGATGATGATGATGATGCTGGCCATGTGGAAATATTCTCAAGTGGGCATCGTAGACACAAAAATTTGGGAAAGTTTTACTGTGTACGTGTTTCTTTTTCTGTTGTGTGTTCCTAACTAAAGGGACACCAAAAACAAATCGAAACTGGTGTCATTTATGTTAAAATTATTTGCTTAGTATTATGTATGGATAATTTTATTCATCATTGTTCTTCTTTTTTTTTTTTATTTTATTGATAAAATATGACGCCAGTAACAGTGATGCATAATGTTTGTTTTATCAACCACATTCATATTCGTATTTTCCATATATTTATGTGTATGTGTACAAGTATATTAAAAGAACATAATAACTTAAAATTAGATGAAGGGCGATAGTGGTGATGATGATGGAAACAGTCACGGCAATCATCAAATGGCGCCAAATCAATGAACTTGTATCTTTTGGTGTACAATGATTGACCCAATTTACACAAATTATGTCTTGTCATCATCGCAATAATGATAACAATCGATGATGACTATGATGATAATCATGAGGAATCCTTAAAAAAAGAACAATATACACAAAAAAAAAAAAAAAAAAAAAAACGGCCAAGTGCGAGTCATACTCGTACACGGAGGGTTCCGTACCAGATTGGGGTTTGTATGGGAGGTACTCCCCCTAGTGGTCCGATTTGACTGATTCCAACAAGTGTACCGCGCCTATAACAGAAACTTATAGTGTCAAAATTTCAGTGCAATAGTCCAAAAAACAAAAAAGTTTTTCGAATCAGAACCTGAATTTTAATGGTGGGTTTGTATGGGAGGTACCCCTCGTGGTTGGCCGATTTGGCTGATTCCAACAAATGTACCGCGCATATATTAAAAACCTATAGTATATAAGTTTCAGTTCGATAGAACAAAAAACAAAAAAGTTTTTTTAATAAGAACCTGAATTTTAATGGGATGTTTTAATGTTTGTATGGGAGGTACCCTTCCTAGTGGTCCGATCAAACTGATATTTTGACAATATGGTTTTCTAATATATAGCCACGAACCATCCAAATTTCAAGATCGTGGGATTACTGGATCGTATAGCTCCCATACAAACAAAAATGTTTCTTGTATGGGGACCCCTTTAAGTGTTTGAAAATATTTGAGTTTTAGTATTTGTTGTTGTTGCTGTTGCCTGAATAGAACTACACATCCTCTACTTATTACAGTTCATGAGATATGACCCGAGGCCGGACGGACAACGAAGTCTTAGTAATAGGATTCCGTTTGGTACCCTTTGTGTCCGGAACCCTAAAAAAGAAATCCTAGCATTAATTCTACCAAATTTTTTAACACATTCCACCCAAACCGGTAAATAAAATATGAATATTGAAATATTTGTATCAATTTATTAAAAAAAGCAAGGAATATTCTTGAAAAAGAGAACTCTAAATAAAGCTTAGTTAGAATCTGGGTTTGTATGCGAGCTATACGAGGGATCTTGAAATGTATAATACATGGTTCGTGAATATTAGTCAAACACTTATTGCATTCAAATTGTTAGTTCGATACTACAAAATTCAAAAAAATTTCACCTTAGAAGAATATGAATTTTAATTTGGTTTTGTATTTGAGGTACCCCTCTTAGTCGTCCGATTCTTTCCTTATCCACATTCTTTGTTTGTTTTTTATATTAGGACTATTCCTTTCGGTAATGGGAAAACTTCAATCAAAAAATATTATCAGTGTTAGACAATAAGAAGTGTGTTCAGTAATATTTGCATTGAAACTTGTTTGAGCTATTGTCTGTTGGCCTTAAATTTATCCTTGGACACAGGAATATACTTGGCAAATGCAATATTACAACCAGTTGTCGATGGTTTCACATTTATGTAGATGTCTAATTAGCAGGTATCTGCGCGACTGCAAAATAAACATTTCTTGTACCGAAGAAATATATTTAAGAACCATGTGGGGTTACGACGCATTGATAATAACGGTCTCACTTCTGACGGATCATTGGGCATAGATACACATCGCAAAGGCTTAACTTTGCCTTATTGAGGGAAATAATGTTGTAGCTTTAATAAGTCCATTTCTTTCAATGGCTATACAAAGGACCAAACTAAAACGCCTTAGTGAGCTTAAATGCCTTCAAAAACTAAAACTTAATAATTCTATCACATATTTGATAATCAGATTCGTTTATTCTATTAATATTTATTTGACAGAACAAAAAAAATAGTAGACATTGTTTATTTTGTTTTTTTTTAATCACTTCCCTTCAAGCTTTCAAAACTAAAAGTTCAAAATTTACAAATATAATAAAATTACACAGAGTTTTGTGAAAAAAAGAAATTCACAATCAGCGCATTAAGATCACATCAAGTCAAGCATAATGTTTAATTTCTTAAAAGATATTACTTTGCCTCCTCCACCTGAGGGTAAAAATCTGTATTCAGAAGAGTTCGAGGTTAAGGCTTTGGATGTCATAATACCAAAAGATGGTAAATACACCCCTAACGACAAAAAGCTGCTGACCGAATTCAGCACAGATCTTAAGGAGCGTCTTAAGAACGCCTATGATTCATTGGAAACGGAACGAATCACATTCAAAGCATCAATAGATCATCATAAATTAATTTACTGTTTACTTGATATGATGATTAATAATAAAATGGCAACGGATAGATCATCGGCTTTCATTCTGAATAATAATGGTTTGGGATGTTATAAAATCACCAAAGATATGTTTAATGAAATCTTTGAGGATAAGAACGATGACGTATATACATTGAAGGAGGCCTTAGATGTAGCGCGTGATAATTTAATTGATAATTTCACCAAAATGCGTAAAGTGGAGGAAGATTTAATATTTGTAAACCGACAATTATCGATATTGGATATAAACTTGACGGTTTTTAAAAAGAACTCGGCCAAGAAACCAACTGGATCGAAATTTTAAAAATCTTATTCTGTTTCCGTTATAATATTTTCATCATATATTTGGATTAATTGTATTTAAATAAAAAAAAAAAAAAAATTGTAATTCTATTATTATTTTATTTTATTTTTATTTAATTTTTTTTTTTTTTTTAATCATCAACACAAATCCCTTATCAGAGTTAAACGAACACATCTGTTTATAGAGACTCTGTTACCAATTATAAGGAAACAAATGCTTAAGGAGTCGTTCAAACTTAAATGACCATGAACAATTGACACGGCCGAGTCATCTACATTCCCATACTTATTTCGAACACCGCCCACTTTGAACTGTAAAAAAAATTCGAGTGCCCTCAATTTTTTTCATTTTAAGTCATCGGTTGAAATAGACGAACAAAAAAAAAACAGAAAGTTGGGGAGCCGCATTAAACCGTACTATTTGGTGCCTTGGGCTGTGGGTTGGATAGCCTTGGTTTCGAAGATAGAATTTTTGTCTGCCGTTGCCCCTTTTCATTGCCTTAATGTCCGCTTATTTGATCTGAGCTTTCTACAACCCCCCTGAAACCCTTCAGCGCCAACAAGGAGGTGTTATCCCGCACAAGAGGGTGTCATTGTCCTTATTGGAACCCTATGATCTCCACTATGGATGTGCCAGCATTACTACATATAACTTCTGACTTCAATACAATACATTTCAAAACTATACAATATTAACTCCTTCTTTTTCCCCGCAATTCTATGAGTATTTTTGGTAAGACAACAAGCAAGTAAAAATATACTACAATAATAATATTGAGATACTTTTTGCAGCAAAAACTGTATTGTAGTATTTTAGTACATATCTATTCAAGTGTGTGGCATATCAAGTCATGTCATGTCATTCACGCCATCATCAGGCGACAGATGACAGTCAGTTGTTACTAAAACATATCGTACTATACTGAACACAGACTACTTGACGACAGGCTGATGGCTAACTGTCCAGTCTTTTATAGTATATTTTTTGTATTCCTTTTACAGCATTTATCTTGTGTTTTTTAATATTTTTTTGAATTGCTTTATTTTTCTCTAAAGTTGTTTATTTGTACTCTTGTGTTCGTTAACTTTATTCTTAAGTGAAACCAAACTTGGTAAATAATTGAGTGAGGACAATTGATTGATAACCAAAAGCTGCTTTTTCCTAGAATAGAATAGTTAACGAAGCGTTACATTTATCGAGAGACACACATAGTACCATGCATGATATACATCATATATATCATAGATACAAATCATCAACTTACCACATATTGTATTATACATATATAAATCTCGTTAAAGAATGAATGAATGTTGCAGTACTTCTTGGAATCAGTCAAATTGGACCTACAGGAGTACCTCCATACAGACCCCATTTGGTACGAAATCCTCCGTATACGAGTATGCACTGCTTATTGGTCACGAATTTGTTTTTATCTATGTAGTATATTTTCATCTTTTATCTATGCATGTACATAACTTGTATCTATGTATTTAAGGAAGGCACACAATGCAATGCATGCCATGAATGCGATATGTAAAAAACGCGTTTTATCTATATCAGCAGCATAAGACTGCAACTTGTTTGCTAATAGCACAACACACACAATAGCATACACACATCAAACATTGTTATAGAAATAGCTAAAGATGCTGGCACTGACACTGGCACGATGTCTACGACGACATGCTATTCATGTCGATTTCAACGACAATGACAATAGTGTTGGCCATGGCGATGTCGATGGTAGTTTCGCATCATGTGAAGGAAAATGAAATGCATCTCAGAGGCAAAAAGCATCAAATTGAATAACGATGCAAACATTGAAAGTAAACTATCGACGTAAAACCATCTAGTAGTACCAAAAAAAAAAAAAAAAAAGAATGTTAAAGCTTAAAGGTCAACATCCAGATACAAGAAATATATACAAAGGGCAAAGGAAATAGATACATAAATACGACAACACCAGCAGCAAGAACTAAAAGAAAACTTTTACTATCACCATCATGTTCACAATGATGTCACTTGGATTTCGAGCATTTGTTTCTTTCTTTCTATCTATTGTCACTCCTCATTATTATTCCCATTGTCAACAACAAGAAACCAAAACAAACCAGCAACATTCGTTTATTGGTTTCAATTGGAATATGAAATTCAATTGAGAAATGACCGAAATTTCTGTTTCTCCGCAATCAATTTCCTTTCTCGTATCATTTCTAAGTTTCAAGTATTTTACATATTTCAACTACGACGATCTTTGCTACTTAATGTGTGCAACAGTTATATGTCATTGTCATTGCCATTTCTTGCTGTTTTGGTCTTGTGAAAGATACAACAGCAACAACAAAACAGTCCAAAAATAACAACAAAATGCTATTGAAAATGAAGGAAAAGTGTCTTCATCATTCTCATAATCAACATTGGGACTCTGCTGTTGGCATTTATGTACAAACATATGGATATGCACTTCATGATGTCAAGCGGAAATTGAATAGATTCCGGTATTGAACAATGATGAATCTTTTATCAAAGAGGAAGTAGTAAAGCAGCACATATTACAACTTAGAGAAATATGCTACAAAAAAATTAAAAACAGTCATCATGATAAAATTACAAGGCATTTCTAAGGCGAATCCAGCTATAGGTTACAGTAGTTCGCACTATAGTAGGTTCGCTTTCCACTCAAATAGGGAGTGCAACTCCTAGTACAAAGTCAGTCAACGTCCTGACATACTTATCCTGGATCTGCCCCTCAGTTTCAACCAATTACCTAATAACATTTTTTTTTCCCCCAGTCTAACCTAATAAAACCTCAAGAGAACTTAATACATTATGAAAATTAGTTACTGCCTACAGAAGTCCCTGTACTTGAATACTGTTTAGCTGGAGCCTCCAATATAAAAATATCAAAACCGCATTGAGTCTATACAGAAGCAATTCTTTCTCTTTGCACTTCGGGTTTCCAGTGTACGTTTGCCTCTAACTTTATAGAATAACTCTTGGCATAACCTTTCTTCATAAACTTATTACTGGTAAGTCTCGTATCCTCAGTTGTACATTGGTACATGGTACAACTAACTATGCCCTAAGTCCCAGGTTTATGCACTCAGTATAATAAGTTCTATCACGTCCTCTCGCTAATGCCCTTTGCGCTTAACATCATGATCCGTTAGCTTCGGGAATTGGTACGAACTGCTCCTAGATAAGTGGACATCCTTGCCTGTGAGTAGGGGATTTAAGAACTACTCGTTGACATCATCTTCATTATCTTGTAATTGGAAATATGTACTTAAGAAGTTGTTCTCTTTATCTTTATTATGCTTATATCATGTCTGTTTTTCTTTTATTTTAATTCACGTATTAATTGTCAAATAAATATATATAAAAAAAAGAGTAACGATTAGCATATGAATCTCAGAAGTCATCTTAAAGTGGTCAGCAAGTGCATTTGGAAGATTCAGATTGTACAATCGTAATTCAGTTGCTTAAGATGGAAATCAGACCTTCACCTTCACAATTTTTTTTTTAAATAACAAATATTCCTTGATATCTCACCAACTCAACTCTATACACACACTTGAATCTGGTGGTTCTTAAGGATCATGTACCATCTATCGGTAGAGGTTATTAGGCTTATATAACCCTGATAATATCATTTTATATTTATAATGAAATTCTTAATTTCATTTCTTTTTTGTATAGTTTTTTTTTTATTAAAGAGCTTTTGGGGAAAAAAGATTGAATATCTTTCGATGGAAAGTATTTTTTACTAGAAACCATTAGAAGATTTAGTATTGTATTATTGTATGTGAAGTTTGATTGAGGCAAAATTCTATTTAGCAATTACTTATGGAACACATCTTTGTTATTAACTTGAGGGTATCAAGAGCATACTAAAAAACTGGATAAAAATAGCATAGGAAAGAGAATATTGGAAAAATCTGGAGCAGGCTACATACGTGTAAGCTTAATGATGATAGATGATGATTAAAATATCCTAGAATTTTAATTTTCTGCTAAAGCATACATATTTGTATTTGACCATGAAATAAGACATGAATAATATAAAACTATATATATATATATATATATGAGTCGCTAAATATGTTGCTAAGCGCTAATCTCGAGAACGGGTAGACCAATTTTGATAAAAATTTGTTTGTTGTACTTATGGGGTTAAGTAGGTGGTTAATAGTTACATATTGACCTGGTAGGTGGTGTGATTTTATAGATACGAACAGTTTTTTGTTATACATTTTTTTTTTTTTTTTTTTTGACATATTTTCATTTGGAGCAAAATATACTTTGTTGTTATTGTCAAAAAATACGCATGAGACCTTCGTATGCGAAGAGTGAAACATTATGATGCAAAAATGTAACTTTATAATTGAAAAAGAAACACATATTTTATATTTTTGTTCTATTCCATTTTATTGAAACACGACCCTACATTTAAGCAAGATATGCATGTTGTGTTGTCAAATGATCGTTCTGGAAAAATATTTTCATAGATAATGGCGCCATCAAATCAAGGGTTTTGACTGCTTGCGTTTCCATATTATTGTTAAATAACTGAATCAAAATCCTAAATCCTTTATAAGATATGCTCAAAATTTTAAAGATCATGTTTGGTTGAGCGAAAGAGCTCTACTTGGATGTGGATGAAATAAATTACAAAATTCAATATGGCAATGCCGGTGAATTGAGGACATACAAATCATTTGATTCCATTACAAGCCAAGATGATGTCGTCAACAATACAACCGAATTTTTGAACTCGCTAGATATGCCAAGACTGCCGCCTTACAATCTTCAATTAAAGGTCGGATCGGTGATCATAATGTTGCGAAATATAAATCCACTGAACATCGTGATCGAATCAACCGTTCTAAAGGAAAAATTTAGGGAGAACTCATGTTGACATACAATTTGAATTCAAACAACTATAGATTCCAGTGTGGCTCGCTTTCGCTATGACAATAAATAAATCCCAAGGGCAGTGCGAAAATAATCTTGGTTGCACATCTTTCTTGCATGGCAATTGTAGGTATGTTCTCTGTTCCCGTGTTAGCAAAACCATCACATTTGATTGTTTACGCGCCAGGGAATCGAATAAAAAATATCGCATACACTAAAGGTCCTTAATATAATATAATATAGATAGTACAAAGGATTCTCTTTTTTCTTCTTTTTTAATTCTTATTCTATTATTTCTTGTTAAGTATTATTCTCGAAAACAATGAAGCAACTAAGTACTACGAACACCAAATAAAATTGAATAGTTTCATTTGAACAATGGCAAAAAAGAAAAAGAAATAATAATACTTAGCAACAACATCTTCATCAACCGAAATAGTTGAAATTTTGGATTTGATTTTTTGTGTGATTTGGCCTCCTTTCTATTTCTATTTCGTTTCTATTCTATACATTTTCTTAGTTTATTCTTCATTGATACCATTTTTCGCATATTGCAACTAACCAAGCCAATTCAAATCGTAAGGGAACTTAAGTCCAAGTTTTTTTATTGTACACAATGGACGTTGCTGTAGTACTTTATCAATACATTTTATATAGTTTCTGTATCTACTTAAGTGGATCTGTGTATGTTGTGTGAGAGGGAATTCTACATGAAAAAGCCATAAGAACGAAAGCAAAAGTTTTTCATGTTACTTCCGATTATTTGAATGACATTGGAACAGAGTTTCTTAAACTTTGTTGGTCATAAAACACTTTAAAAAATATATAGGATTATATAGAATTACTATTTACTGTATAATCTGAAACATTTCCTTCTTTTTCGCAGAGCATTAAGAAACGCTGCATTAATACTATCAAGGGTTTTTTTCTTTTTATTGTTTTGTATTCCTCTTATCTTTTCAAACATCTTCTTTGAATCTACGCTTTTGTCATAAAATTGAAGATTATTGTTAAAACTGTCAATGTCAGCAAGACAGACAGCATTCAAAGAAACAAAAAGCGCGGGTCATAAAAACGATTGACCAACCAACGGACTCACTGACTAACTGAGTGTCAATGCCAACACTTAAAATATTTACCAGAATTTGTCACTTGAATTAAAGCAAAAAACAGAACAAAACCAAACCTGAGAATTAATACTGAGCATTAAGGTCCTTCAGATAAAACGAAGCGCATCAAAAATTTGGAATATTGAATGTTTCTGTTCGTGTTCATGTGCGCCTGACCGCCCATTAAACTTTTCTTATTTTCTCCATGAGTTGTTACTTAATATAATATTGATAAATACTTTCGATATACAAATATAAAGTAATTTCTACGCTTGTGGAAACTTAAAACAACCAAACAAAAAAATAAAAAAAAAAAAACGAAATAAAATTATACATCATGGATAGACAAATTTTCATTAGATTTTAAATGATTGTTGCACCTCACCCGAAATACTAAGCCGAAGACAAATATAAATTTAAACAAAAACGTAAAAAATTATGCCCATTAAACTTATCAAAAATCAGCAATAAGTAAGAAATAAACAAACAAAAAACAAATACAAAATCAAACAACAAATTTATCTTACAATATATCCATATGACACACAGCAGCAGAAACTCGGGCTTCATTTATCGATCAATCCATTTATCATTCAAATAATATTTAGAGATGAAGGAGAATAAGAAAACGGAAACATTGATATCAATACAACTTACAAATACTTTACATTTCGTTGTTATCTTTATACAATACAAGGACAGTCGCAAAGTAAACGAGATTCTTTTACCAAATCTCTATTTAAAGTGACGCTATCTTGTGACGGGAGTACGAGTTGGAAAGGTACATCCTTTACTGACGTTTACATTTCTACCAATTAACAATGGTCAAACATATTTCATGTATGTATTATGGAAGTGGTTTCATTTAAATTTGAGTTTTTTTCATATGAAATGTGTGCATATTTTGATATCCAATTTCAAAAAGCACAAACTTGTTGATCCAATTATAATTATTAATTAGACATAAATAGAGAAGCAATTGAAACTTGAACTACTTATCAAAAAAAAAAAAAAAACTTGCCTTGCCAATTTATAGTGGTTAGGGGGGCTTGTAGACATATCGTCTCACATAAGGGAAACGAAGGCACTCCATTATCTCTACCTAAATGAGTTCAATACTTACTTTTTGGAGATCTGACGAAATACTCGTAATTACACTGGCTCAAAAAAGTGAATATTGTAAATTTCTGCCAAGAATACCAAGCTGAGGATTTTAAACGATTTTTTGAGTGGTTACTGTATACACTGGGTATGCACAAAAGTATACAAGATATTGTTCAGATTATAATTAAAGATTTTGCAGTAAAAGTATGGTTAACAGCGAGACTTCACATCCGGGTCATTTCAATCTTCTATTTATATATTGTATAAAAATGAATGTCGAAATCTGTACGAAAGCTCATCAAATTGAAGTCGGCTGAACCAATTTTGATCATTGTTTCTTTGTTGTACTTATGGGGTCACCAAGATGGTTTATGTTTATGTTTCAGTTGAACCCAGCAGGTGGCGCTGTTGTCGAAATACAGGCATTTTTTTTACCAAATTTATAATATTTTTTTATCTAGCACTCACTATACTAAGCCGATTTTAATAATTTTTTTTTTTTTTTTGGAGAATGACAAATGAATGCTAATGAAAAGAGTTGCATACTTATTTTTTTCAGCTTTTAACTTTTAATATAATATTTTTAAGTGGGAAGTTTTGAAAACCACTGCCAAACCAAGCATAGAAAGTTTTGTACGTTTTTTCGTTTTCAATGCTTTGGTTGTTGTTATTGTTGTATTTTTCTTCTCTGAGTACGCCTGCTTTGTTTTTTGTTTCAATTTTGGTTTGTTGATAAGGGAAGTGAGAGAGTCGCTTTCGTTTGTTTTTTGTTAAGTGAGGGTGAGGGTTATCAATAGTAAAATCAAAGTGGTCCCTGCTCCAAAAAAGGTTGCGAACCATTGCACTAACAAACAAATAACGTTATGCAGGAGAGCGATAGACACAAAATTACTTCATAATGTCATGACAACTCTAGATCAAATTATAAGAAAAAATGATAGCAACACGTCAAAACATCGGTCAGAGAACGCGGAATGCAACTCGGCTTTACAATCTTCGAAGCAATGTGTCGGAAGAAGAACGTAGCCAACGTTTGGAGGCAGAGAGAGTGAGAGTTTCTCGAGTGAGATCACTTACGGCTCCGGAGCAATCCATTCCGTTGAGATTAGGTGAGAGGCGACGAAATAGACGAGCAAACGTTACAATTCCTTATGAACTCTTGGCGTTTAGGAATGACGATTACGCCAGCGATAATTCCATGCAGATTGGAACAATGAGCACAACTTGTCAATATTGCAGTGCTTTGAGGTTCCGCCTTGAACTAACAGGATTATGTTGTCTAAACGGCAAGGTCAAGTTACCACAACTGACAATGCCACCTGAACCTCTGAATTCATTACTTTCGAGAGAAAAACCTCTGTCAAATCATTTTTTGCAGAACATTCAAAGTTACAATAGTGTGTTCCAAATGACATCATTTGGTTCAAATATAATTGAGGAGCGGGGTTTCAATCCAACGATATTTACGGTATTTTTTTATTCTGTAACACAGATCATACACATTCGTTCCAACATATAACCACGGATATGAAAACTCCATAAATGAATTTCGATATTAAAGATTCAAGGACAAATTCACCATTTCGCTGGAGCATTATTGGCAATTGATGGGGAATAGAAATTTCTTCAAATTTTTTTCCTTGGAAATTCTGAAGCTGAAGTGAATCAACGCTGTGCCATCAATCGTGCACCTAGGCGAGAGATAATATGCAACTTGCTTCATTACAATTCATTTGTTGTAAAAAAAAATATTATTAAAATCGGTTCTATATATATTTATATAGATAGATAGATATGTAAATAAAAAATATATAGATAGATAGATATGTAAATAAAAAATAGATAGATAGAAGATATGTACACCACCCGAGCGAAGCCAGGGCGGGCTGCTAGTCATTTATATGAATTCTTACATGACACAATTATCTAAGAGGACATTTGGATAAAAACTCCTTCATTTTAAGAGATCACAACAGATCTCTAAGATAGTAATAAACAGGATCTCAATCAATCAATCAGCTATCCTGAGTCTCTTTTATTATGAACAGATTATATTGGGTCACATAAAAAGTCTCCGCGGTTTTTTGGCATTAGACGGTGTTAGTGTTCATAAATCTGGCAACAACTGGCATAATCTGATTGTGTCAAACGAACACCTGTTTGAAAGGTGATATTTCAGGCTACATTTTTTGTGCAGACAGCTGTGTAATTCGTTGCTAGTGTTAAAAGTTATACTGATTTGAATATGAGTGAAATATCTGAAGAATACGCTATGTGATGCTTTTTTTACTATAAAAAAGGGAAAAAACGCTGCAAAAACATGCTGAAAAATTTATACAATTTACGGTGAGAATGCTGCGAGTGAACGCCGGAGCCAGGAGTATTTCGATTCCGGAAATTTCGATGTGCGTACGGCTTGACACTGAAAAATCGATAAAATTTTACATGGAGCAATGGAGCAGGAAATAGCGGAGAACGCATGCGTTAGCTTGGAATCATCTAAAAAAGAGCAGAGCTCGATGTTTAGGTGCCACGAAATAAAACTTAATTGACCGAATAACCATCAGTATGCAAACGTAATGAAATGGAACCATATTTGCAGCGAAGGATGGAAAATGGATTAAATACGAGAATATCCAAGCAAACGATCATGGGCAAAGGCCGGTGACCTTTCACAAACGACTTCAAAGCCTGGATTGACGGCAAACAAGGTTATATTGAGTGTTTGGTGGGATTGGAAGGGAATTCTTTATTATGAGCTGCTAGAACGTAGCGAAACGGTCAATACGGTCCTCGACCGTATCTAGACTCAGGAGTTGTTTTCCATCATGACAATGCTAGGCCACACACACATTTGATGACCCGGAACAAACGGTTGGGAAGTTTTGATGCTTGTGTAGCCCGGACCTTGATCGCACGCTTACCATTTGTTTTGGTCTCTGCAAAGCTCAATAGAAATATCACAGCAGATGTCTAAGACAGTAATCTTGTAATCAATTAAGGCATCCTGTCTTTTTAATAATAACAGATTATAAATAAAAATTTTACTTTTCGGTTAATTGTTTTTTAGTTTCTAAACAAATCAAATCTTAAAAAATTTGTAATCACATACATTTTTCATAAAGCTTCTTGAGTCGGCATCTTTCACTAAGGCCCTAAGCAATTAGGCCTTCTTTCTTTACATAGATATAATCTCTAGATTGCCTAAATGATAATGATAATAAACATATTATGCATATTTTATTATAATTATTATTAACATTGCTAGTTAGAGCAAACATGGTTACATAATGTAATGATTGTCTATTCTTTCATCAACGACCTCAAGTGGGTTGCTGATATACGTATGTATATATGTAGTTTTGAGTTTAGAATACGTTTAGGGTCAGAAATTATGCAAAATTGAAGAGGCCATGGCATATAACATGATGCATAAAGTTAAGTCAGGAACCGAGAACATGACACAAGATTGAAAAGTATAAGTACATTACATTAATTGAAAGATGAAATTTAATTGGTCATAATTGGGAATGAACAAATTTCAGAAACATTAGTATTTTTACGAATTCATATTTTGTTTCAAGGTGCCGAAACACAGACAGACAAAAAATCCAGTTACTTACCAAATGAGCAACAATGCACACCTTCCTGGTCGAAATATGTTTATTTTTGGGTTGTTACAGCATTTTGGTTTATCGCGTTAAGCATTGACCACATCTGAATGTTTATCATTTTTCATTACGAACATACGACTTAGTCAAAATGTGTCACATCAAACGTTTGTGAGTAGCACATTCACATCTTTGTTCTATTGCATATTGACATCAGAAATCATGGACTCAAAATAGTCAAGCAATGGCTCTAATTCAGCTTGTTTGCAACTAAGTAACAAACAGACATATAGAGCAAGTTAAATAAAAGCTTTTTATATTATGACCACCGACTTTAAGTGACATAACGAGAAATAGTGAAAAAGGTAGGCAATTTGGAGAAATATTGAGCTCAGTTACAATGAAGGTACAAAAATGCTCATATATTTTATAATGTCCAGTCTTCTAAATTTATCAAGTAGAGCTATAATAAAATAAAGCTTTGGCTGTTTGACGGTGTCTTGTGAGAAATAATTCGGGGTTGTCAGGAGTGGAGAGATAATAGCTTCTCTACCAACTTTGCCAACCATTTGGTTACCAACAACTAGGAATAGATTTTGGATAGTTCAAGGCCGCCAACTAATTAAGGTCGTGTTAAATCTATGTGTAATCTGCAAGAGGTTACATGGCAAAAGTGCGAACGAGCCTTGGACAATAATACGTGCTAACCGATTGTTTACAAGCAATCCTTTGGAAACAACTGGACTGGACTTTGCAGGTCCACTTTATGTAGCTGAGAGATCCAGTCTTCAAAATATGTACATCATGCTGTTTACTTGCGAAGCCATAGAAGGCGTTCATCTGGAACTAGTGCCAGACATGAGCGTCAGAAGCTGTATCGATGCCTTGAGGAACGGCTCGGAATCGAAACCAAAAAGACGCTTTAAATAACATTATTTTCTGATTTAAAACCATTATATACGCAATATAAGCTAATAAAGAGTGTTCGAAATCAGACTTGAGAACGTTGTGAAGAGTACAATTGATAGATGGAGGGGGCACCTATTTAATGATCTTTTTTATGCCGAAAATGATTTCAGATAAATACAGTTCTAGCCAAACTTCACACACCTCTTTGGTTTCAAGCAATCGGAATATTTAAATTAGTAGAAATTAATAAATTGAAAGCAAGAAGAAGTAGAATTAATGAACTTTCAATAGAAAATTTTGAAACACTTGTTAGACATTGGAAATTTCTCAAACACCTTGAGAATATTGTTCTTTGTTAACATCTCTGAAACCTTATAGCACAAAGCAAAGTGTGGACAAAATCAGACGAATGGGATTACTGACATTGGGATTGGAGACATTGGAGACTCCATAAAGCATGTATGTATGTATATATACTCTTGATCAGCCCGATGAGACGAGTTGATTTTTTGTCCGTCTGTATGTATGCAAACTAGTCGCACAGTCTTTAAGCTAGAGAGCTGAAATTTTGCTCGAAACGCTGTAGATTTGCCGGAATCAGCCGAATCGGACCACTAAAAGGGGGTACATCCCATACAAACCTATTCAATTCAATTTCATGTTCTTTTTTGTTTTTTGAATTATAGAACTGAAATTTAGACCCATATTCACAAACCATCAAGACCCCAGGATTACTGGATCGTATAGTATCCATAACAATTTTTCGGTCTCAATGTTCAAATGCAGTATGTATACTGGGTCTCTCTTAAACATAAATCAAATCAATAATGAATTATCTCTGTATGCTCAATCACAAGAGCATAGGCAAAACCCATTTCTAGAAGTGCGGAAAAAGTAACAACTTCAGCATAGCCAAAATTAACCTTCTTTTTTCTTGTTTTAACTTAATGAAGTCTGAAAATTTAATAAAAATGTTAAAGATGTAATAACTTATGTATCTGCATTAAATGAGTTTTACTTTTGTTTTTTGTTTTGTGTCAATTTTTCTTCCACATTTTCTTCATTATTTTAATTATTTAAATCCAAGAAATATATTTGAATACAGTTGATTATGACCGAAGTTTAGCTTACCTGAAAATAAATAAATAAACGAAAAATGCATAAATCAATAAGACATTCAATGTTCACAAAACTAATATATTGTATTGTAATTAAGTAAATTTGATAGTTTTATAATATTTTTGATATCAGCATTTAAAAAGAAAGTTACATTTAGCAATAAAGGAATCATTACATATTGAGATGTTAACTAGGAATAAAAAGATCTAGGTAAGACTCAAGGTAAAGAGGTAAAGAAGAAATGGATAAATGAAAGTAAGACAAAAGATTTCAATTCAGAAATAATTTTTACATAAATACAACACAACACACAGAAGGCACAATTTATACCTTTGTTTCTTTCATAGCCTCTCTAAACATTTTTTTCTCCTTACATATTTTTTTCTTCTCTAAGAAATAAATGCGCCCTTGTCATGCCACCATACGTTGAGTTTGTCTTATACATACATATAAATTCTCACATGCTTATAAACATATACAGTAAATTCTAAACATATGCACCATGAACATATGAACATAGAATGGCAGACAGACATGAAGGCAGTCAAAGTATCTTATCCCATGCCGTACCATGCCATCACATTAAATTTATATTCATTGAAACTAATCATTAAAGTCCACTTCCACCTAAATTTAGTGACTTCTCTGTCCTTTTGTTATACTAAGTATAATTATGTGCCTGAGGTTTTTACTTAGTGGCAGTAACATTGAATAAGACAAAACCAGACTAGATCTCAGTTCATTCAAATTCACTTCAGACTAGATGAGACACGAAAAAATAATTGAAATCGCTTCCAGCTTCTACCACAAGTAGGCATGACTAAAACTGCACCGTTAGGTACTTAGATTTTATGCCTTAAAGTCTCACTTGTCTTTAACAAACGAACTGCACAAACATTTACGAAATACGTGATAAAGCTCTGGCTAAAGTCAAAGGACTTCATTTACTTTTTAGACATCGTCCTTATCATCATCGTCATTTGACGAATTTGAACTCTTCGAATATATTGCATACAGAATACAACGCAATGAAACGAAACACAAAAACCAAGCCAGGACAGGCCAACTTAGAAGCTTCTGTTAAGCTCTGAAGAAAAGTTAAGCAATTTATTAAAAAAGTTTCTAAGCCAATGGTGAAATATTTACAAATGAAATATTTGCCAAGGCCAATCTACATATTGTTTGTTACCTGTAGTCCTAAGTATGTACATCAGAAGATTTATTTTGTTATTAAAGTTTTGATTTCCCATGTTCTATGTAAACAAGAGAAGGTATAAAAAGAATATAACTTTATACAAATTTCAGCGCTCAATCTCAATTATTGAAAATGGATGAAAAAGATCATACAAAGAAATAATGTAACATGAACTAATTTTAATCATATTCATTAAAGACATAAGGGAAATGCGCAAGGCCGAGAATGAAAACAATGAAAAAAGTGGAGATATCTAGTTCGCAGTTAGCTAGACAACAACCTAGTAAAGTGTCACAATAAATAACTCAAGACGTCTAGGAACCAACACCCATGATATGGCATGAATGCTGGACTTCGTGATTGACTGACAAACCTCCCTAAAATAATGCACCTTCCCTACACAAATAGTGTCATTATTCCAATTAACAAACTATAAAGATCTAATCATAATAAAGAAAAAGTAAAAGAAAGAAAAATAACAATTAAGAATAAAAACCCATAAAGGGTCTTCACGCAAACGTGTAAATGCCTTGTATTTGGCATCATAGTATTGTACATAATAAAAAAAAAATTATATTATAATCTTATAAGCACGTTAACTAAGTGACCATTGCTCTATACAAAATAAACAAGAAAAAATCGGGCAAGCGCGAGGGTTCCATACCATATTGGGGTTTGTATGGGATGTACCCCTTCTAGTGGTCCGATTCGGCTGATTCCGACGAATGGATAGCGTCTGGTGAAAACTGAGGGACAACTAATGGCTTAATCAACTCGTTTCACCATACTGCTCAAATAATATATTTACTTTATGGGTTCTCTGATGTCTCTTTCTGCATGTTACAAACTGCATGACAAACTTAAAATATTATATATACTACGTCATGAGTATAAAAATCACCGACGAATATTATTCAGATCTGTTAGACAGATTCGACATTGATTTGAAGCAAAACTGACTGCTTTTGGTGAAGAAAAAAGTGCTTTTCCACCATGACAATACAAGTATGTAGTCACCATGGAAAAAATCCATAACTTAAGCAACGAACTGCTATTATCATTGAAACAAACATCCCTATTTTGAGGACATTGACGAAAACTATTATTTGGAAGGGATAAAAATTGTAAAAATGCTGGACTAAATGGAACGAGCTAAAAGGAGATCAAATTGAACTAGTAAGAACGTTATCTTCGACTATGCCGAAGATGAAATACTCTCCACGGGACGCAGTGAATGTTTCATTGTAGTATTCAAATGGGTGGTTTCTATGGAAGGTACCCCCCTCCCCCTAGTGGTCCGATTGGGCTGGTTCCGAAAAATGTCCTGCGCCTGTCTTGGAAACTGATAGTGTCCAAGTTTCAATTTGATAGGGCAAAAAAAAGTTTTTCTTATAAGAGCATGAATTCAAATGGGTGGTTTGCATGGGAGATACCCCCCTAGTGGTCCGACTCGTGTGGTTCCGACAAATGTGCTGCGTATGGTAAAAAGAAAGGTGGGAATTTGAATGCGTTTTTTTTTTTTTGCAGTTTTATCGGTTTCTTCGTTGCTCGCAATGTTGCAATGGCCAAGGATCCAGATAATGTTGATTCTTGGAGAGTTTCTTGTTATTGACTATCTGATATTTAGGGGGTAGAATGATTGATTGAAAAGAAGATATAGGTAAATCATAAAAATATGACAAAATCTTGAACACACAATAAGTAAGTTTTAATAATAGGTGGCATAACCCGTACATTTAAGGATCTCAATTAGACTTTTTGGCATTGAATGTACCAATTTTTAAGTGTGTTCCTGAATAATACTGGGTAACAATTCATCGAAAGTTTCTCTCAAAGCATGTCATGTTATTGTATGCCTCCGGATAATATAATGGATAATATTATGAATTCGTTGTGAAAGGCCTTATATGGTAAAAGTGATATGTTATACAAATTTAATTTATTACAATTGATTACATCGGGTTGTATTTAATTGTCTTATACGTTTGCGTAAATACCCATAATAGAATAACTAACGGTTTTCCCAGTTTTTATTAGCATTTTCCATGCTCAATAATAATTAGGAAAGAAAAACCAAAGAATCTTATGTTTCTCAAATTTTATATTTATTTATTTTTTTTATTTTTAACCTAACCCACTACGGAAACAATTTAACACTTTCGAATAATAAAAACAACAATGATAATAATAAAAATAATAATAGTTTAAAGCAAAAGTTATTTTTATTTCAGTTTTATATAAATGGTTGTAAGAGTTGAAAGAAATAACAGAGGGAAATTGGGGGTTGAGTGTAAACACAAATAAGTAATTAAAATAATTTCACACGAATTACATTTTACAGTTTAATTGGCTGTCGCCGTCGTCACAAACCAGTTTTATAGTTAGTTATAGTTATACCCTATAAAAATAAGATACATATTATTATGATATGATATGATATGGGCATGTTGATTTTAAGACACGCTGACAATACTCATTTTTAATTCACATTACAATTACCCCAATTTCTGAAAAAGGAAGATCCCCACATAAACGAAAGTCTATTTTATGTTTTTTGCAAGTTAGAGCCTCAACAATATCCAAAATTGAAATTAATCATAATATTCTTGAATGCAACCGTTAATGACAATATGTTGTAGATACCATAAAAAATGATCTACTAATTTTCTAAATAATAGAAAAGTAACTTGTTGCAAAAGATATTGTAAATTATTGGTCCAGGCAAAAATTGCCCATTGGAATCATTGTATCACATATCTGCCATATAAACCACCTTAAAACAAAAATTTTTGTATCAGAATCTTCTTTACTTCTTTAATTTGGGACAGTAAACTTAAGAATGCATCTCATACAGTACGAGTATCCATTTGCTAAAATCAATTGAATGTTATTAACTTTCAACAGATCATTTAGGTTTTAGTTTCCATTTGTTTGAAAGGTATATATGATCTGTGATAGAACTGAAGATACTGTTCGGTTCAGTATAGCTTTCTGCTATTTGTTTACTGTATTATATACAATACTTTCATGTACTCTTATGCAAATCAGTTTCTGTTGTTTTTCATCGTATGCAATTATTTCATTCTATGAACATTAATTTTAAACCAGAGTTAAAATGAAAAACGCGCGATTTGCACGAGATCATCTATGAGGTTCGCCGCCGTCTCTTTGCCTATTCATTTATTACGCGTTTTGTTTTGTTTATATTTACTACTATTGTTGGTTGTTCTATTAAGGAAAACACAACAAGAAAACGCAATTCCAGAGCAATAAATTCATGCACAAACTTGTTCTACATTTGCATAATACAAACTAAATGCATGCATACTCACTCCAACTTCCAACTCTTGTTTTGATTTTTAATTATGTAAAATATAAAAAAAATATATAAGAAACCACACCACATTAACATATTTATTTCCTCTACGTTATAGTAAATGTACGAGTATTATAATTAATTTTAATAAATATGAAAAAATTACAAAATTACATTAACCGCAACAAGAATACAAGTATCTAGGATTTAATACACATTACCTGTTCCCTCTACTAACTAAACAAAGCCAAAATTGCATGCAATAGGTTTGGTAAACTCAGAAATTTATATTGAACTCGACTACTCGCAATTAATGTCATTTTGCGACTATTCAAATTTAATTTATTACATTCTGCTGTCAATATTAAACCATAATGGACCACAACAAGGTAAAGGAATAAAGGTTAATGGGGAATCGTTAAAGTGGGTAGATGAAATTGGTCAGCAAAAAGAAAGAGGAAGACATACATATATAAACTAAGAATAAGGTAATAAATCTTGTAAATCTATTTGTGTTTTTCAATATTTAACTATAAATATATTGTATATAAATAAAATGTAATAAATTTAAAATCTCTTAAAAATAAAATATTTGGAACAATAGTTAAATAATGAATATTATTGGTTTACTAAATCTTGCGCAACTAAAAATTGTGTCAGTCATTGTCACTTTGTTGGTTGATTTTCATTTAAATAACAATGTTTCCATACAAATACACAAAGCTTTTTATGGTAGCTAAGTATACAACAGATTGCAT
The DNA here is from genome assembly GCA_037043295.1 of Amiota minor. Lineage (NCBI taxonomy): Eukaryota > Metazoa > Arthropoda > Insecta > Diptera > Drosophilidae > Amiota > Amiota minor. The sequence continues at coordinate 248,687 of JBAMAW010002395.1, forward strand.
GAATTTTATAATATAGTTATGCAATTAAAATCTAGATTTTCTTATTAAATATTGTATATACTTTTCCAGTAATTGGAGAAATTGGTATGCAATTAAAAAAAAAAAACAAAAGGAAATAAAATGTTAATTTAACCAATGGGTTTTCAATTGTGTTAGGAAGCATTAACACTTCTTAGATTATTATTTTATTATAGGCGGTCAATCCATTATTGATTCAGCAATAGCTTTAATCAAGTAAAAAGAAAAGAGCCTTGAGTGGAAAACCTTAAAAAAAAAAAAAATTAATGATGAGGATGCGGACGGATGTTCAGAACAATATAAACTCTTATGAACAAAGTGAAATTCAAATAATCCATAAAGGACAAAAACACATACTTAGAAAACAGATAGCTAAAAACCAAAGACCATGGTCAGCAAGCTTGAGCCAACTTCGTATCTTGTTATGCCCGTTATTTTACGGCCAATTTTCTTAAAATTGAAACGAAGCGATGTCGGTGCTGCACATTAAGTATCCTATGATATTCTAAAGTCCGAAAAGAAAAACAATAATCCGGGCTTCTCTTACGACCTTGTTCCGACACACATCAGTCGTGGTCTTTTAGATATCAATCTTAATGAGGCAGTGCTTCGTTTGCAGGGCAACAGCAGTGAGGCAGATTGAAACGAATATCGTAAGTCTGTTACATTGAAGGTTATACTTAGTCGTATACCAAATGAGATTAACGATAGTATAACTTTCTTGAAAACCATAAAAAATATTAGAAATTGCTATCGCCTTAAAGAAATTGCTTGATGTTGTCAATGAGATTGGTTCATTTATTCTAGGTGTTACAGGTAAATAAGTATTCGAACAGTGTAAAAACGAATTTATTAAATTTCCTAAGAAATTCAGTAAAAAACGCTGAAGGAATATTTTAAAGAACGGCAAACAAATTATATAATGTTGACCGTGAAAAGCAAATGCGAGTAGAAAATTTTTATGTTTTACAACAAGAAACACAATCAGAATTAACTATAACAAAAACAAGAAAAAAAAAAACATTATTAACTTAAAAACACAACAATTGTGTTACTTTCATTTTGTCATTCATTCGTTCATAACTGAAAGAAGATTTTAGCAGAAAGAATTGAGCTATAAATGTGTGGTGAGAGCCTAACCAATTTTGGACTGAAAAGAACTTTTGAAACTCAATGAAAACAGTGACGAAGATATACAAAAATATTGACTACAATAATCGATTTCATTAACAAATATTGCACAGAATGATTGAACTACAATACACATCATGCGATTGTCCAGAAAAGATTAAGTTCTTATAAAAGAACTCAATATTTTGCAAATGTAGATGAAGGAAAATTAGTTCAGACATAAAAATCTATGATTATGTTAAAGTTATCTTCATTGCCAAAAATAGGTTTTTTTTTTTTTTTTTGTTTTTTTATCATTTTTTATTTAATACCTTTTCCGGGGTATATTTGGTAAATTTTACTTGGAAAATATTGTAGAAAGAGAGAAAAACAATGCCAGCATAAAAAAACCATTTAAAAACACAAACAGACATTTGCCAGAAAACGAAGCGAAATGAACGCATGCCCTGAAGCAAACTCTTTTAGTTTAGTTAATTAAAATAACATTTTCATGAGAGATTTTGAAACAAAAAGCAAAAAAAAAAAAGGAATATTAAATTTCAATCTGTCAATTTTAATTAAATTTCCTCAAATTCTTGGTTATTCTTTTTTTTCGTTGGAAATCAGTTAAGGCGTTTCATAGTTCGTGTATTGTGTATTGTTCATTTATATAAACCTTTTATTACTCATATTTAATGTAAATTCTTTGCTCCATTTTTCCAAAGGAATATTTTACACACAAATATGTACGATACATGTAAACCTTTCTGACAGCTGACAAACAAATTAAACATTCCCTCTTATATCATTAACAATGTGCAGATATTTTCTAGACAGAATTTGGTTAGAATGTTGCCAAAAAAGTGTCAAATCAATAAATCCTATAATTCTGACAGAGTTGATGTTATAATAACCGTTGATATACTCATTCAACTGTACGAAACAGTGAGTTATGTGAGACTAGGGGACAAGTAATAATAAAGTTAGATGCTTTCAAATTCAATATATTTACATAATTTACACAAATACATCATAAAAGTTTTTGTGTAGTTAATTTACAGCTTGATGGTGATAAATCTTTCTCAAATATTATTGGGTTGAGGAAAAAGTTTGCAACGTTTTTCCGTTCACTTGACTTTGAAGTGTCGTAACTTTTAAACGGTTGCATCTTTCAACTCTTGTTTTTTTTTTTGTTTTGTTTCATAGATGACGAATCAGGTGATCATTGGTGAAAGTTTTCTTGAGTTTAATTCGTTATATAAAAAGTTATTATTGTAGAAAGACAGAATGATTATGATCGAAAAACTCTGCCTAGAAATGTTTTAATTTACAAAAAAAAATTTTTAATTGATCGAAAGTTGAACCAATTTTGAAGCGATTTGTAACGGGTGATGAAATATCGATAAAATTTGAGACTGCTGTGCAAAAGCGACCTGAGTCGAAACAAAATGAAACTCCATACACAGTAGCAAAGCCAGGATTGAGGGCAAAGAAGTTGATGCTGTGTGTTTGGTGGGATTGAGCTACTACTAAACAATTAATTCGAATGTTTACTGCCAACAATTAATACAGTTGAAGCAACAAATTGAAAAAAAGCGGCCAGAATTGATCAACAGAAAAGGTGATCATAACGCAAGACCAAACACATCGTTGACAATAGGGCAAAAATTGAAAGACTTTGGTTGGCAAGTTTTAATGCATCCATCAATATTACTTTGTCAGATTATCATTTATTTGTTCAGATCTCTGCAACACTCTTTTATTCGCGTAAAATTGGATCCAAGAGGTGGAAATATAATTAATAATTTAATAAAATTTAATGTTAATATAAGAACAAAACTATCTGAATTTGAATATGGGTCAGACCCTTCTACTGTTAAAAATTCGGTTCGATAACACAGAAAACAAAAAAAGTTTTTCTAATAAAATCCTAAATTTGGGTTTGTGTTTGTATGGGAGCTATACGAACCGGTAACTCTAGGGTCTGAAATTTACACATTTCATGGACACTAATTGGAAACTTATAGTGTATAAATTTTGTTTCCATAGGACAAAAATGAAAAAAATTTTTGGAATAAGAACCTGAATTTAAATGTGTGGTTTGCATGTTACAAACTGCATGACAAACTTATAATACTATAAAATTCACTGCGTGAAGAGTATAAACATCACCGATGAATATTATTCAGATCTGTTGGACAGATTCCACATTGTGTTCAAGCAAAACTGACTGCTTTTGGTGAAGGAAAAAGTGATTTTCTACCATGACTGTATTGTCATTGTGTAATAACCATGAACCACTCTGAAGCATGATCGCATTTTGATTTTCGTCACATTTCATTTTCTTATTTTTTGGATTTACTCCCCATCGCTAAGGAAGTTTCACTTAAGAAAAAATTGGAAAAATGCTGGACTAAATGTATCGAGCAAAAACTTCTTTTTGCATTGAAAAAAAAAGAAGAAAATTACGACAAACACATTGTTTTTGTATCTTTTTCTAAGGATTTATTTATTGACCCTTGTATCCTTTTTACAAGACACTGTTTCATGGAAAAGCAATCCACATTCAGTTCAATAGGCCTAGCTAAAGTTGAAAAGAAATATTATTTTAAATTTGTCCCATGGTCACATTTATAGTCAGCCATGATCACGATGTTCCCCTAGAAAAAATCACCAATTATCATCAACTTCCCTTTCTAAATATATTGAATTGGCATACAAAAGTTTAGACAACATTAACAATAATGAAACCTTACACTGTCAACCCACTCAGATACATTTTTTAACAATTACATATTTGAATTATTTGTATTTTATTGAAGAAAAACACGCTGTACTACATGAATAAATAAATATTGAAGAATGCATTAAAACCAGTCCACTACACAACACATTTATTATGATGATGATGATGAGAGAGAGAAAGAGTTTCCAACACATGAAATATACATATGATAAATACAATAAATACCTGAAATATGAATGTATCTGCTGATCACTTAAGGTGAAATAACAAAGTAATGAGAACAATAGCTAATAGTTACAACTCCAATTAAATAATTTAAACTAAAATAATTATTATTGAAAAATTCATAACAAGAAACATTCCAATTCATAATAAAATTTCCAATTGAATTTATTAAATGCTACAATATTTATACCAAGTTCAAATGAACAAAGCAGTTGTGAAATTAAAGCAACAGCAAGACTTTACTTCGGTTCACCGGAGTTTACCATAAGTACTTTTCAAACCATAATTTTTGCATTTTATATTGTGTTTGTTATCGATTTATGAAATTTCATTAAAGTCAGTTTACAAAAGTTTTTCCAAACACAAACATTCACAAAGTTATATGAAATATTAAAACAATAGATCATAATTTTAATGATGGCAAAGCTACGCAAATATAAAATAACTACTTTGATTACCTCTTTCATTAATTGGAGAACTCTAGTTCCGACATATTAAAAAGAAAGAAGTTATGCATGATGCACCCAAATTGGAACTTGATAAGTATGTTAAAAACTCGTCAAGCTGAGTGTTCACACTCTATATAAAATGTTCAATTGCATCAAGGGTGCCACAATTCGAATCGCTTAAAAGGTCCAATCACTTCTTCGTTATTGACAGCCGTATAAGCTTATTGTCCACCGTAAGCAACCACGACATCCATCGGGCCGACACCTTTATCAACTCCTGTACTACTTCGCTCACTTTCATTCGGCGATCAGCGAGAATCTTGTCTTGCATCTTTTCAACAACCACTTTTAAATTTGTTGAAGCAGTATGCTACGGTTGTTAAAGATGGTAAGGGTCCCATATAATTTTGCTTTACTTTTCCCCACAAGTTTTTCCATTCAAAAAAAACGCGAATTACAGATCAATATTGTTCTTTTCCATTTTATCGAGAAAAAGGAAATACGTGTGATACAACTGGATCCGATAAAAAAGATACCTATGCATATTGGTCTGAAATTTATTATGGTGACGTGTGACAGATCAGCAACGCCAACAGTCTTCGAACGCAGGTACTTATTGATCTACGCTCGTACGTCATGTAAAGGGCGGATGGTTTTCACATACAATTTATTATTCAATATGCTTGAATCTCTATGAATAAATGGGATCCCATGGATGCTAACTCAACCAGCCAGGTACCCTTAAGAGTCTCTTAGACGCTAAAAACTTTCTATTCCGTTAACACGAATATGATACTAAAACCTCAATATGAGAATATCTATTTTTGGAGCCAATCTTCCTTTCCATTTCAGATATGGACCAATAGCCCCTAATCGAATTCATTTAGGATCTCAATATGTAGTAAGTAACCAAAGTCAAGATAAATTTTTACAAAATAAACACATTACCAAAGTAGGAAAAATTTATTTAAAAGATAAAGAGTAGCTAGAGCTCATGGTACATATTTCTGGTAAAGCATAATAGATTTTTATATTGATCACAGTATAATTATGACATATTTTAATAATAATATTGTACTGTCCATACGTACTGTCTGGTACCACGGGCGTCTGGCTTGTAGCCTACTACCATTTCGCTTAAAGCCCTTGTGACAGTGGGGACATATGCTCGCCTGATCTTTATCACATAAATGCTGCCAAATTGGCGGAAGAGGTGGGAATAGACTTCGCTCCCAACGGTTAGGAAGCTATATCCATGAGTATAGCTTTATACTGTGCCATCTGTGGGCTACCAACCTGCATGCTATTCCAGAGAGCTTTGAAATTTGGGCCACCAACCCATGAACTTTTTGGAGTTCGAATTTGGTAGTACCTCGGGTACGAAGTCTGACCAGAGGCTAATTTCTGGTACCACGGGTGGTCAGGAGCCCACGGAACTTGTTTCGGTCCTGGCCAGCGGATACGGCTCACTTGTGGGAGTATTGTGGTGGCTGTGGTTTAATACCCAAATACGGGTAGAGTAATAACTCGACGTGGAGTTGCGTTATACAACCGGGTGCTGTGACCCAAAGAACAGCAGAGGTTTAAGATGGGCCTCGCTCCCCACCAAGGAGAAAGTCATATTTACCAAAATAAATATGACTTAAATTTGGGACCTGCGGATATATATCCAAGGGGACGTTGACTGACGTTTATCAATCCATGTATTTGGCACCGTGTTCTTAACTCTTCACAGATAGGTGAGCACGTTAAACACTGGTACTTCATTGTACGTATGGACAATATAGGTAAAATATCAGAAAGAAAATTGCTATAATTGAAAAATTGGGCATGTGCCATCGTACACGTGATAAAAGTGAAACTTCTTAAAAACACACAGAGAGAACTCATCTCAAAGTCTGTCCGCCTGTATATTGCTTTTGGTTTCTTTGGTGTCTCTAATTGTTGTTGTTGTGTTTACGTTTGCCGTCTGTACATAAATTAGATCATCGACGAGCTTCTATGTGTCATTTCTTCGCACATTCGCTTGTTTTTGTACAACACACAAACTGCATGTTGTTGTTGTGGAAATATAATCTCTTTTTTGAAACTTTTCCGGTGGATTTTCCAAAAATTTTATTATTGGTTGGGTTTATGGCAAAAGAAATACACATTCTGTGAAAATTTCAATTCTCTACCTTATGCGGTTCATGAGATACAGAGCCACCAAATTCGTGACGGTTTGTATTTTTTCACTCAAATTTTTAATATAAATTTTTACAAATTTTTTCACTTCAACAATTATTTTATAAAAATGTTGTTCCATTTAACAAGTAAACGATAAGAACTAGATTGTTGGTATATAAATTTTGTTCCATGTAACAAGTAAATAATAAGAACTAGATACAATTGTTGGTATCACATATCATAAGATTGGATGGAATGGTATGGGCGATGATTATAATATTGTTGGATGAATGAATTCTCATATATAGTAAGTTACTAATAAAAGGTTACCTTTTTAATATGTTCACGTCGTTCGATATCACTTATTGCTGGATTATGATCAGAAATACTCGTACTAAATGTTGATAATAAAGACGATGATGTTGTTGGCGGCGACATTGGGGGCTTATCTGTGAATAATGGCATTAAATTATGGAGCATTGTTCCTGATATTACGGTGTCAGTAGCTGTTCCTGGTGTTGCTGATGCTTCAGCTTCGGTAGCGAACTCTTTACTTGTCTCCAATATGGGTTTCATTACACCATATGTAGATTTTTCTGATGTTGTTGATTTTGGTTTTATTGTTTTTATTGTTGGTATATAATTAATAGCACGTGTCGATTTAACAGTACGCGACAATGATGATAGTAATAATGATGATGATGATAATGGTGATGCTGGCGATGGCAATTCTGCTGATAATGATAATGGTGAGTCATTCAATTTTTCAATGCCCTTTTTAGTCACATCTTCTTCTGCTGTCACTGATATCGTTGTTGTTGTTGTTATCACTGATGCCAATGATGCTGTTAATGGTGGTGATGATTGTGGTGGTGCATTTGCCACCGCTGGCAATGATATCGAATCGACATTTCCATCAACAATGGCACCTGTAATTGGTGCAACATCATTGTGATATATATTTTTTTGAGTGCTGCCTTCGGCATTTGTTGTTATTGTTGTTGAGCCACTACTAACACCACCCCCATCACCACTGGCGCTGCCAATAATTCCGCCACCAGTTAATTGTGTAAAATTTCTTATACCAATTTCAATGACAATTTTATTTTGTTGTTGCTGCTTTTGTTGCAACTGATGCTGATGATGCTGCTGTAGATACTTTTGTTGCTGCTGAATCTGTTGATGTTGCTGTAGAAACTTTTGTTGTTGCTGCTGTTGTTGTTGTTGTAGCTGCTGTTGTATCTGTTGTTGTTGATAATTTGGTATATTTTTTGGATGTGTGGCCGCTATATAATTAAGATCACTACGTGACAAATGATGTTGCTGCAATGTTGAATATTGTTGTTCAACAAGTGCCGCACGTGTTTGGGCCGCACCCTGGGCCCCACCATTCGCAGCTGCTGAATCGCTTGCAACTTTTTCTCTTAATTTTACAATATTTGATATATTTATACTGTTCGTTAATGTTATTCCGGTTATAAAAACAAGAACAATGGTTAAAATTACGCCGAGTATAACTAATGTTGGCATACGAAAACATTTCCGATTGCACATTTCGATTCAATGTTTCTTAAATAAACTTGTTTTCTTTTCTCCTTTTTGTGTTTTTTTTCTTTTTTCTTTTTTTTTTGTGTTTTATTTTTAGAACTTTTCTTTTTTGTAATAAAAATTATTATATTTTGTGGGTGCAGTTGCAGTTGCTGAAAAGGTTTTTCATAACATTGATCATTTGTTTTTATCCATTTGCAAATTATTCTTTGTATTCTTCTTCTTTTTTTTTTTTGTTTTTCTAATTTTTTTTTTTTTTGTTTTAATTTAATTATAAAAAAATTGTAATAATTTTTTCCGTTTTGTTGCAAAAAGGCACAAAAATGTCTTAAAAAACTAATCAGTAATTATAAATTGTTTCTTTTTTACCACAGGAAAGTGTTTTTTTTTTTTGTTTTTTTTTGTTTTTTTTTTTGGTGCAAATTAGTCAAGAAAAATCTGTTAATTTTGAAATAAGAAATAATATTATTTATTTATATTTAATAATGATTTCTAATACACTTCACACTAGTATCACTTTACACAGAAATGTAAGCATCATTATAAGGATCGCGAGGAAAATCGATCTAACTGTGCTCTATTCATTTGTTGATCAACTGATTTGTGGAACTAGTTTTTAAGATTACAAGATAAATTCCAAGCTAAGTACGAGTATGTAGGTAATTATTATTTATATATTTTTTTTTTTTTTTTTTTTTTTGTAATTAACATTGGGCTTTTAATGTGAAAACGTTAAGTTGTTACAAAATCTAAAACTGCGTTACACCCAAACGCTTTTGGTGTTGCCAATACTTTTCATATATCTTGTGACTCAAAATTCGTAGCGGAAAGTAATTTGTATATTCTGAAAATAGAGGAGAGCACTATGACTTGAGGAGTGTTTTTGTTATTGTGCCTTTACGTCATCAGAGGGGAAGTTGGGTGGAACATGATGAAAAAATTATGAACATGATATCATTGTTTTTTTATTCCTTTTGTTTACAAACTATTTATGCAGGAGCCATTATGTTAGCAAGCTATTGTAATTACTTTTTCTTCCATTTTCATTGTATGTACATAGTTGTGCTTAACACTTTTGGTTATCGCATATAGTTTCTTTTAATTCATTGTTTAAAAATAAAGTTAAGTCAATACACTACATAAGTGTAATATCATTTTAAGGTTCACCAGAAAACGTAAACGTAAAGAAATATATTGACAAATAAAATAAGTTACATTTCTTTCGTTTTGAATTTTTTAAGTTACTAGGGTATCCTGCCCGACGTCGTACGGCCAATCGGACTGCGCCACCGAGGCTCGTGGAATAATTTCTCAAATGTAGATGTTGAATCTGAACTATGCCTTAATTTACATAATGTATTTGTTTCACATATTGACAATGCTGTTTTCCAATATTGTTCGTATATGCCTCGGTGGCGCAGTTGGCAGCGCGTAAGTCTCATAATCTTAAGGTCGTGAGTTCGAGCCTCACCCGGGGCATAGCAATTTTTTTTTATTCTTTTTTAAATAATAATACTTAATTATATATGTATATTGTGAATCTAAACCATTCTCAGATCCCCTTGAACACACACAAAAAATTTCATCAAAATCGGTCCAGTCGTTTAAGAGAAGTTCAGTGACATACACACTCACAGAAGAATTATATATATAAAGATGTATATCTAATGGTTCAAGGGCGAATAGTTAAGCAAAAGTCAGATTGAATCCCATTACCGATTTATTTTCATTGATTTTATCAGCATAAATCACCATAAATCCTCATATAATCATTTACTATCGCATAATTCGTTTCATAAAAAAATATAGATTATAGAAAAGAAAGAGTCCAAGTTTAATATACATTTTTCAAAACAATTGGACAACAAATTGTTAAAACCTAAAAACAAAAACAAATCTTATACAAACGAAAACAAATTAATACGTTTACAGATAAGATTTAATTGAGAATTCTTACAGAAGTCAGTCGTAGAACCCATATTTTATAGCCCCATCAATCGTATTACAGTAAACTAATGTGAGGTGTAAGGTGTAAGTCAGTAAGTAACATTTCTTTCCAAACCAATTTATTTTTTTTTTTTTCTTTTTTTTGTTATGAAGTCTTTTGTATTACTTTTGATTAACTACCAGTTTTGTTTATTCATATTAATAAACAGTCGAATTTCCATAACTCGTATCAACATAATGCACAAAAAAAAATTCAAATTAATCAAGTTCATTGATTAAAACAATGTACTATATAATATGGCGAAATATAGTAGGAATATTTATTCACTTAACAGCAACAAGTTTTCTAGTTCAAGTTTCTGAAAATGTTCGGTAATTTGTTTCTAATATATAAATTTTGTTAATTTCAGTGAAATGAAATTCTAATTTCTTATCGTCAGTTGCATTTATAAAATTTATTATAAATATGAATTTCAAATTGTCAAGGAATCCGCTACATCATTTTTGAAAATGTGTTGAATAAATTCTTCCTCCCGAACTATCGTCATTATAATCTATTTCATGGCACTTGATATTGGATTCGAACAAGTCTAAGCGATAATTTTCAATAATGTCGTCATTTGAAAGAAAATCTGTTGTGTAAATCTCTTTGACCACATCATTAAAATCTTTAAGAGTTTTATAAGGATTCCATCTTAACAATGCTTTGTAAGCATCTTCAATAAAATTTCAATTTCAATTAATAGTAGACAAGAAATTTAAAGATAAGTCATCTTTATTGTTTGAAGGATATTTCAATTTCAATTTCAGATATATTTTTTTTTTTTTTTTTTTGTTTATGAAGCAAATGGCTTTTGTCTCAGACTTCATGTTTACCAATTTCTAGTGTATACATATTCTAAATTGTTGAAGTGTTGAATGATACAAAACCAATCAATCAATCCCTTATTTTATTGCTATCAGCAACACATGTTAACGCAATGAAAGTAAAAAGTAATTAGAAGTGATGTCCGTGTCCGGCCAAGGGAGCGACTGTCCAACGGAATGTGATTTGTTCTATAAATATAACGAAAAACTTGAGTCTAGTCTAAGCCACGAGACGTGTCCGCGACTAGTGATTTTACTGTATTCCAATAATGGAAGTTCGAGTCATGGAAGAAAACCAGGCGTGGATTCCTGGGCTGCATTGAAAGAAGATATGGTGATTTGGGCTGCAAGAAAGTTGGTTTCTTTGTCACTTGGGCCGAACTGATACGTGCATCGGGCCGCAGTTGTGAATAACCTTGATTTAAAAGCTACTGCAACTCGAGTTTATTTGAGTTGTAAAAAACTCGAGTTATGGAAGTTTGACTGTAACTTATTTTTTTTTATTTATTTTCTATTATGTATTCGTTTTTATTTATGTTTCATAATTCCTAAATATTAATATTTTTATATTCTATTTAGTGTTTTTTTTTTCTTTGTTTTTTGTTTCATTGCTAAATTTTAATTTAAGTTTCAAATTAGTTTTCTTTTCCGTTTGTTTTTTTTTTTTTTTTTTTTTTTTTGGTTAAGGTAAATTTTTATTTTTTATTTATTATTTTTAATAAATTATTTTATTTATTTTTAATAAATTATTTTATTTATTTTTAATAAATTATTTTATTTATTTTTAATAAATTATTTTATTTATTTTTAATAAATTAATTTATAAATATTAACGTGTTGAATTTCTGTTGCTGCTAATATTTTCTTTTTCTTGAACTGTAATTTCTGTCATTTTTTTTTTTTTTTTTTTTTATTTAGAATTTTTTTATAATTTTATACTATATAAAAAAAGATAAACAGGTAGATTTATGTCAAATGTTGTTGGTGCTGCTGTTGTTATTTATTACAATATAATTCTTTTTAATTTATTTTGTTTGTGTATCACATCTTGTAGTACATTCACTCAAAAACATAGATACAACATACTCGTACAACAAAAAAAAAAAAAAATCAAAAATAAACAAAAATAAACAACAAAAAGTTAGCGAAGCGTGGATTTTTGTGTGCACTCAACAACAAAATTGAATGCAATTGAAATAAATAACGAACGACGAATTGTATGATCGAGACGAACAGAAGTCCAATGATCATAAAAATTATTTAAATAATCGCAATCTCTTCACTTCACTTCTGATGGTTGTACCGTAATTATCTGTCTCTCTGTATATCTATCTATCTATCTCTCTATCTATCTACCTATCTATCTATCTAGTTAGTCGGTTTAACCATTTGCCTCTATTGTAAGTATAGTTTGTATCTTTCTATCAGTCTTTATGTCATGCTTATTTCTACTTGTATTTATTTATTTATTTACTTTATAGTTTGCTGCTATTTACTTTCGCGGTTTTTATTCATTGTTTCATTCAATGTTTTCCACCTGTTAATATTGGTTGTATCTGTTTGTATCTCGTGTATCTGATACTAAATAATTACGTGTAAAACCGTTTCACTACGAATGAATAAACTGAATGCAGAATTAAAAATTCATTTCAACGCGGTACATATTTTTCCGTTCGTTCATTTGTTCGTTCGTCGTCTGCAACGTTAAGCATCTGAAACACAAATGAAGCTTGCAATGCATAAAGTATCTTTTAATAAAAAAAAAAAAAAATGCATTATATGTTTGCTGTGACTGCTTTTGCTTTTGCTTTTGTTTTTGCTTTTATATCTTTTTGTTTTTCAGAGGCGCGCATGCGTTGCAGTTCGTTTGCTTATTTACTCGTTCATTTCTCGTTTGTTTCGTATTCAATCGGCAACTCAGTTAAGCTCAATCCAAGCCAGTTCGTCTAAGCCGGGCTCATTCACTTTGGTTTGTTTACACTTGTTGTACAGTGAAATTGCAAATTATAGACAACTTCTTTAATACACTAGCCGACTAAACTCTTCGGTGAGCCTTGACCAATAAAACTCAATGAGGTTCTCATGCCTACTTAGAAATATATAATTTTTACTTTACACAAGAAGGCGAATCAAAATATTTGCAATGATTTTTTTATTTCTGTTTCTGTTTGTTTTCTTTTTTTTTTTTGGACCCTGTGAATATATTTTAGCATTTGTTGGAACATAGAACTTCCGGGATGGAACACTAGGGCAAAATATATTGACTTCATTTCCATATAAAAAACAATCCTTGAAGCGAAAGTCCTCATGAGAGGAGGTTCTGAAATCTGTATACTGCATTAAAGCCTCGTGGGTTAAAGTTGAAGCAACACAATCATTTCAAACTGTTTTCTTAAAGCGATGATCAATTTTTAAGAATGGACAAAGACAAATCACACAATGATTTCGACTTTGAGTGTCAAGTTATGAGAGAATTCACTGTATTTTATTTTTGTGTTATTATGATTCTTTGTGCAAGTTTCAATTAAATTTTATCGTCATTTCACTTAGTCAATCCGCTGCTGTAGTAGTAAAATGTGTGTGGATTATACATTATACAATACATTTCTGTATAGTCGGGAGGGCAATTGAACTGTTTCATTTTTATGTTGTTTTTTGTTATTTTGGGTTTACGCTTCACTGCCTCTCACATGCATGCTTTCACACACCCACCCATGTAAATCGGGAATTAACTTAATGCGGAGATCAGCACATATCAATCATTTTCTTTGTAATAAAATAATTATCGCCCTGACTTTGTGAACAGGCATGATCACTTTTGACTTGATGTGACGAGAGATCTCAATAAGAATACTTGGAATTGATTAGTGCAACGAAGATTGCATGTTCTGCTATCAATTATCAACTGATATATCAAAATCACAGTTCCGTGATTATTTAAAGAGGAAGCCGTCATTATTGTTGATTGATCATGATTTTTTCATACTTCAAATTATTATTGATTCATTGAAAACCATTGATGAAACCATGTTTGCAATGAAATCAATATTATATTTACAATAACAAATTGACTCGACTCATACAAAAAAAAAAAAAAACGATACAAAAATTCAAACCACAATAAAAATCGAAAATAGAGGACAACAAATCGAAAACCTGTTATTGCGTTGTCTTTATTTTATTTATTTATTATTTTCGTTTTTTTTTTTTTTTTTTGCATTTTTTGGGCAAAGCGCCAAAATTAAAACTTACAAAGAGCAGCTGTAATCATAAAGAATTGTTTACAAACGAACAAAGAAAAAGAACCAAAAAAAAAAAAGATAAAAACAATTAATAAGCACAAAAGGTGACAATACAAATGATCTACAAGTAATGGCAGTTTACTGATTGGTTCGTTTTTGATATACGCAGCATATGTCATTAATAATTTGACTTATAATTAGGGTAAAATCAGTATACATGCACCATTTAAACATTCAGACCGAAATATTTGTATGGGAGATATACGATCCATTAGTCCTTGGATCTTAAAACTTACATGGTTGGTGAATATGGATCAGACACTTATATGAACAAAAAAGTGTTTCGAATAAGAACATGAATTAAAATCTGGGCTTGTATGGGAACTATACTATCCAGTAGTCCTAGAATCTTGAAACTTACATGGTTGGTGAATAAGGGTCACATACTTTTACTAATCAAACTTTAATTCAAAAATACATAAAACAAAAAAGTTTTTTTAATAAGAACATGACTTCAAATCCGGGCTTGTATAGGAACTATACTATCCAGTAGTCCTAGAATCATGAAACTTACATGGTTGGTGAATAAGGGTCACATACTTTTACTAATCAAACTTTAGTTCAAAAATACATAAAACAAAAAAGTTTTTTTAATAAGAACATGAATTAAAATCCGGGCTTGTATGGGGACTATACTATCCAGTAGTCCTAGAATCTTGAAATTTACATGGTTAGTTCAAAAATACATAAAACAAAAGTTTTTTTTAATAAGAACATGACTTCAAATCCGGGCTTGTATAGGAGCTAAGCGATCCAATAATATAATGCTAGGGTCTTGAAATTTACATAGTTGGTGAATATGGGTCACATACTTATACTTTTCAAATTTCAGTTCAAGAATACATAAAACATAAAAGATTTTCTAATAGGAACATGGATTTGAAATGGCATTTATATGAGAGATATCCCTCCCAGTAGTCCGATTCGGCTGATTCCAACAAATGTACAGCGTCTGGTGAAAACTGATGGACTAGATTACATACATACAGTCGGCCATGGCTCATTCAACTCGTCTCGTCGAACTAATAAACAATGTATGTAATAACTTAATGGGCGAGGCCTCATTACAAACTTCATAGAATATAAAATGTGGCTCATAAAAAATCAATAACAGACGAATCAGATTGCCCTATACCATATTATGTATTGATCTTACTTACAATTGTAACTTTTGGATAGATAGCAGTAACGCAAATGTTAAAGGGAACTGAACAGATTGAACAAGAATCTTTTCGGAACCATTTAAAACGTTTCTGTTAAGTGAGATTCTGTTCAATTTTGAAAAGAAAATCAATTGAATTGAAACATGAATGTCCACTTACAAACTAGCAATATTCATCGAGACTCGATACTAAATAATATCGTAGAATATAGATTTTAAGAGGGCACGCTATATTAAGATAAAAGCCAACTAAAAACAAATCTTGTTCCTTTACAACAATTTCTAAGCTTAAAGGTGAGAAATGATAAAAGAAAAAAAGGACTTGCCGAAACATATAATGAAGTACTACTCTGCAGAGTGTTTTTTTATTGGTGGCATTAGAAGGTTACAAGTTTTAGTGGCATCACATGTTTTAGCTGTTGATATATTCAGAGACTACAATTAGTTAAAATTGGTTTTTCTAGGATCTATTCCTACGTAACTACCATTTGCAAATAAGCGTCGTTAGCTTCTTTATTTGTAGCATCTAGATGAAATACAGTATACATGCAGAGGACTGTCGGAATAGCAATACCATTCGTATGAAGATGCCGAACATTGGGTGGTCTAGTCCAGATTGCCTCAAAAGACCAGGATTTCTTTGAGCGCTGCATCCATGATTTGCCTTACAGATAAACGAAAGCCATAACCAGTTATTTTGATTGACAAATTCCTTCAATTTGAATACAAAATAAATTGTTAAATTTGGCAAAAAAAAAAAAAAACAAAACCGGCAGTTTCATAGGAATAGACCCAATAGCTTTTTGGATCCGTTGGTAAAAATCGAAGTTTAAGAAGAACAAGGATAAATGTGAAAATGAATATAGCTTAAAGGAATTATGCCAATAAGATAAATAAAGGCTCAAGTAAAAGAACACAAATTTTCGAATACGAAAAAAAAATCTTGAAAGATGTGAAGAGAGAGAAAAAGTTGAACAATAAATCCCTGAAGTCATTTTAAAGCAAAAAGGTAACTACAGAGTTGAATCAAATAGCTGAGGCAGGGAATAATGTTGAGGCGACTGGAAATGAACAAACAACCGAACAAATATGTAAATACCCGTACCTTGGTATAAACAAGATTGGAAAGGGATGGGATGGGATGGGATGAAATGAAAATCAAAAGGAACAAATAACAGAAGCAAGGAAGGAAGAAACAAAGCAGCAAATAAGCGAACATACGAGCAAATGAATAAATGACGAAATTTCCAAAGGCTGTTGGCGTGCAAGTGCGTGCGTGTGTGTGTGTGTAAGTGCATGTGCGTATACTATTTGGTTAATTGAAGTCACTGAACAAAAGCTTAACCAAAATGCGAGTATTTAAGCCGATTTATTATGTTATATAATGAGTACTTTCAACTTACAAACAAACATGGGCAATTTGTCATATTTAAGCCAAATAGCATTTGCAATTATGTTAATCTAACAAAAAAAAAAAATAAATAAAAACAAAAACATATACACACACAACTTTCAATACGATTCCTTTGAGAAAACACGATAATTTGTGTACTTACTTATACCAAGATAATACTCATATATGAATATATTTGCCTCCTTAATGAAGATGAAGACGAGTCAATGTAAACAAAAAAAAAAAAAAAAAAAAACAAAAAATAAAAACTAATTAAAAAGAGAAAATTTAAATGAAATATGTATCCACTAAGTCGTAAATAAAAATGATGACTATAGGGTATTCATTTCCATTCTGAACACATGAAGTAAAAATATGAAATAAACATAGCATATTTATGATCCAAAACAGAAATAATGGCTTCGCAAACATGCGAAAATTTATCATTCCAAAGTATCCGAGAAATAAGTCTCTCAGGACACAAATTATTGTAATTGTACTTCGTTTTCATGGGACTTACATGTATCCATCCTACAAACTTATGGCCTTTATACAGTAGAGCATAAGTTTCTTTAATATGCAAGCAGCTCAAAAGCGAACAACAACAATAGGGAAAATAACGTTATTAAGGGGTTGTTGTTGTTGTAAAACAAAAATTACTTTTCAGTTGCTTACTCAGTGGAAATCAATTTGCAAGCACTTTCTGGTTTGATAAAAATTCACTTTCCCAGCCAACAGCCAAACTTTTTGACCAGAGCTGCAACATTTTTGGTTAACGTTGCATACTTTTAGGCGCTATTTTCTGTCGTCTTCTTCTATATCTTTGTTGCGCGCAAACACAAAACAGCTGTTGTTAATTCAATAAAATTCAATTGTAAACGTTTTGTTAAAATTTTAATTAAACATGTAGCAGGAATAAAAATCATCCAACTGCGAGTCACACTCGTACACGGATGGTTTCGTACCAGATTGGGGTTTGCATGGGAAGTCCAATTTGTCAGATTCCAACAAATCTACTGCGCCTATGTTATAAACTTATAGTGTCTAAATTTCAGTTCAATACTGAAAAAATCAAAAAAAGTTTTTCGAATAAGAACCTGAATTTTAATGGGAGTTTGTATGGGAGGTACCCTCCCTAGTGTTCCGATTATGGATTTCTAATCCACTTTCACCATCCAAGCAAATTTCAAGATCGTGAAGTTACTGGATCGTATACCTCCCATGCAAATCAAAATGTTTCTTCTATGGGGACCCCTTTAAGTTTTTGAAAATATTTTAGTTTTAATATTCGTTGCTGTTGCCCGGATAGAACTACACATTCTGTCAACTCTCTACTTATTACGGTTCATGAGATAAAGTCTTAGTAATAGGGTTCCGTTTGGTACCCTTTGGGTCCGGCACCCTAACAAAGGGAGTTGCATAAACTATTTACATTAGTGCATTGCAAATTGTTCTAAACCATGTATTTTCCACAAAGTTTTCCGTTTGAACTCAGCGCAACGTGTGCGCAATGTCCCGTGTATGTATGATAAAAAAAAACATAAACAAGAAGTAAACAAAACAGCAATATGAAAGCAATATGAATAACTACCTTAAATAAGAAACTTTTTCAGCACTGTCAATATGCATGAATGCCGATTTATGGGAGGTCCAAGGTACCTATGTATGTATCTAAGACAGAAGATTGATTCAATAAAATGACGTTGAAGAGAACGGACGTCCTGGTCGTTTCGCAACGATAAACGAGACAAGTATGATTTGTCATATGGTTTCCTAAAGTTTAATAGTCCCATTTGGAAATTCAGTCTCTTTATTGACAGATCCATTGAGACGCCTACCCTCAAATTTCTCTATTTGGCTATTTCAATTTATTGAAACTAAGAAAAAGAAAGTTAATTCTTCTCCTTGGAAGTTCTACACATGCACTTAGGTTTATTCTTTTATGAAGGTTCATCAACTTTAATTTCATCTTTATAATTGTGAACCGTTGTCGTGGAAACATCAGCTTAGACAGAATCCCATATGCATATCACTCATTTACTGCAAAACTGTCGCTTACTCAACTTCTCAGCATTCTGATAACTACAGCAAATAAGTATTTCTGTACTCACACCCTGTTCTAATGCTTCACTATACTACTAAATTACTTATAAACATATTCATATGAAATATTAAGATCGCTTCCCTAACATCGTCATGGTCCAAGATACAAAAACTATGCAGTAAAAAATATAAATTAGTTTTTCTGTCCCGTGTCAATAAAATTGTATTCGGTTTAAACTAATTTAATACCATTCACGATGAAATATTCTTCAATCTGATTGTCAAATTCAGTTAAAGTTATCAGCAATGTTTTTATGCTCTTTAGTAATTATATGGTGAAACAAATAACATGATAACATAATAATAATTGAGAGCGTGAGTGAGATACTCACTAACTTTGATTTTCTTGAAAGTTAACATAAGTTCTAAATAAGAAAGCACATGATTTTAGTTATGGGAGACTTTTTCTTACGAAAACCCTTTTTTTTTACCTTAATCCTATTTAGGAGTATTTTATCACAAGTTTTGTTTGTATATTTTCTTGTCGGTTTAATTTTTAAAATGTTTTAACAAATTTTTAGACTGTAAATTAGAAAATATGTAGAAAATAAAGAAGAGGCAAAGTAAGATTGTTCTATTTTGCAAGAGGACCACACCTTTTCAAGTGCTAGGCGGATAACTTCAGTTTAAAGTTATGTTTTTTATCAAGTAACGAAATCTAGGTGTGTCTATACTAAATTTTCATTTTATAGCTTTAAAATAGTAAAAATAGTTTGCATAGAAATAGGTGAAATAGGTATATGCGATCCAAGTTCACAAAAAAAGTAGTGTGATGCGACACTAAAATTTCTTAGGATTAGAAAATAAAATACGTATCCTAAACAACAAAAAAGAGAGGGGACACTTACCAGAACTTAGATTTCAGGATTTAGGACATTTATACATGAAAAGAATCTCAATCTCTAATAATTTCTAATGGATAAACTATGTTCAATAAATTCTTTTGTATGCGTTACAAACATTACAATAAAGTGTAATAATTTCACCACTATTCACTCACTTCTATTAACAAATAGATATAAAAGAGAAAACACATAGGAAAGTAAAAAGAAAAAAAAAAACTTGAAATGAAAATGTCCAATAAAAACTTTTTCATATTTTTCGCTTCAATGCATTTTTCATCAACAACAAAACCGAAGCCATGAAGAAAGTATTGTAAGGAAGGATGAAATGGACGAATGAATGAACGAAGGAACAAATAAAACTTGTGCAAATTGAGTTTTATTTAACTAAGTTCCATTTTAACCCCTGCACCGTTTATAACTTTTTATACTCTTCACGCAGTGCAGAGTGTCATAAGTTTATCATGAAGTTTGTAACGAACAGAAAAAGACATTACAGAAATTATGCACGAAGTTTTCTTTTCAGCGGACGAATCAAATCAGCCAATCAGACCACTTGAAGCGGCACCTCGACAAATCCCGATTGACAAATGGTTAGTCCCACAAAATTTGTTGTCAAAGGTGAAGCATGCCTACTAACTCTACCATAAACATAAGTCATATCAATAATGAAATTTTTCTTTATACTCAATAACATATAAATAATGAAGCTTCAAGCCTTATCAATCCAAGTGGATGGCAAAAAAGGCTGAAACGCAAAAAGCCGCATCAACTCCTAGAATAACCCAAATCTCTGCAATCAGGAGTCCCAAGAAAATGATAAGCTAAGCCCAATTAAAATTGCCCGTTAGTTTAAATTCCAGTTGCAGATACAAAGCATGCAGACAAATTTTAACATTAGACGAAGTTAACCTTTTTTTCTTGTTTTTTTTTTTTTTTGATCTCGTTTTTTCCTTTCATTTTTTCCGCTTAATGTTATGTTGGTGGTCTTAGGATTAAGTAAGGTATCCTCTCTCCTCACAACTGTAGTGCTTCAATCTTGTGGTAAATCCCGTTATAAGTAATAGTGTACATGAATAAAGAATGAAACGCAGGAAGAATAAATTGAGGCGAAGGCAAAAAAGGCGTGAAAATGAAAATAAATATACTTGGATACAGTCTTATCCATAAGTACTCGTATTTGCAGAATGTTGACCGCTTTGTTTTAACTAAGTATAACATTTTACGCTTTTCTATCTTTACTTAAAAGGAAATATGACTATAGACTAGAAGAAAAGTAATACTTAGTAGCAAAGTACAAAATACGAATTTCGGTAGAAAATATCAATAAAATATAGACAGCTACTCACGAAACCATTGACCATCTGTGAAAGGTTAACCGACCTATTCTCAAAAGTATCACAAAAATTTGTGATGCTGTTAACGCCTAACAGTATCACAACTCATTGTTAAAGGCATTTTGGTATCACACAAAAAAAAAGCTCTTACTATCAAAAAATTGTGATACTAGCTCTGTAAAATGGAGAATATTGTGTTTTGTTATTTGTTCGCGGTAATTTTAGAAGAAAATGAATATTATGAAAAGCAAAATGTGTTAAATCATAGCGTGGTCATAGTAATCCATTTTTAATGTCGGACAACACTTTTAAGACGATTCTCAAATACACTGTGCCATCAATAGACTTAGGCTTGCTTAAAAAGCAAATATTTTCATTTTTTTATAAATATTATTTTTTAAAATATTTTATATTTTCAATGTACGTATTTTCGATTTGTTCCAATTTGGCAAGACAGATTGGTAACATACACTTTACAGACTAACGTTAAAAAAAGAGCTTTCTTAACAGTGCAGCTTTCAGCGTGGACGAGAATCACAAAAACCGCGTTTTGTTATAATTTTGTGCTAATTTAGTG
Source organism: Amiota minor (assembly GCA_037043295.1). Taxonomy (NCBI): domain Eukaryota; kingdom Metazoa; phylum Arthropoda; class Insecta; order Diptera; family Drosophilidae; genus Amiota; species Amiota minor. Next base: position 270,479 of record JBAMAW010002395.1, read on the forward strand.
ATAAAGCTGAGAATGGCTTCCAATTATAATTTGTGCTAATTTAGTGATAAAGCTGAGAATGGCCCAAGTCAAGATTTTCTGTGCAGCATTTTTATTCAAACTTTTAAAAGGAAAATATGTAGTTCAATTGAGAAACAATTGCATAATCGTGATTGTTCATCAAACCTTTGTCCTCAATTATTTAGGTGAATTGACAAATAAAAGCAGAAACCTGTCTGCAGAATGGTCAGAGAGGATCTCAAAGCAAGATTGGCTTACAAATTTTATAATATCCAACATACAGTTCAAGAACATAAAATGCCGTAAATATCTACTCTGATTTTTTTTTTTGTTGCGAAAAGACTTATAGCATTGTCTGTGTGTGACTAAGAAGCAACAAAGGCAGAAATAATGTGCAAAGCAAAAAAAAAAGAATTGTTTGTTCTTCTTTTACTTGCTGTTTGTCGTCATTTTTGTAATTAGTTTCAATTGTTGTTGGTTTTGTGTTTTAGTTGTTAATAACTTAATTGTTTTGCAGTTAATTTTGTTCTTGTTCTTGTCCTTGTCTCATCTCATTTTCCACACTTACTAGCTGATTATTTAATTTTGTTTCTTTTGTGTTGATTTTCTTTATTTCTTTCTTTTTGCTTCTATAAAATGTCTTTTTATGATTTGAACTGCCAAAAACCACAATTCTTTCATTTCATTATTTTTTTTTTTTTTTTGTAATTTTGTTGCCTTCTTTGTGGATTACACAAAAAAAATATATATATATAAATAAAAGTTTTTCTATAAGAACCTGAATTTTAATGGTGGGTTTGTATGGGAGGTACCCCTCCTAGTGGGCCGATTTGGCTGATTCTAACAGTATATGTAGCGCCTATGTCAAGAACTTATAGTGTCTAAATTTCAGTCCACTAGTTCAAAAAACAAAAAAGTTTTTCTATAAGAACCTGAATTTTAATGGTGGGTTTGTATAGGAGGTACCCCTCCTAGTGGGCCGATTTGGCTGATTCCAACAGTATATGTAGCGTCTATGTCAAGAACTTATAGTGTCTAAATTTCGGATAGTCCAAACACAAAAAAGTTTTTCTAATAAAAACATGAATCTTAATGGTTGTTTGTATGGGAAGTACCCTCTCAGTAATCCGATCTAACTGAAATTTCGGCAATATAGGTTTCTGATGTATAGCCACCAACCATCCAAATTTCAAGATCGTGGGATTACTGGATCATATAGCTGTAATACAAACCAAAATGTTTCTTGTATGGGGAACCTTTTAAGTTTTTGAAAAGATTTTAGTTTTAGTATTTGTTGCTGGTGGCCGGTGTAGAACTACACCTTCTGTGAAAGTTTCAACTCTCTAGCTATTGCGGTTTATGAAATATGACCCGAGGGCGGGCGGACGGACAATCAAGTCTCTGCAATAGGGTTATATTGGTACCCTTTGGGTCCGGAACCCTAAAAATTAAGTAATTTAATATGTTTAATTTTTCCTCTATTTAAAAATTTAAAGTGTCTGCGCATTGAAACTGAACCTTAGTCACACATCATCATCATCATCATCATCATAATCATCCTCATCATCATCATCATCATCATCATCATCATCATCATCATCATCATCATCATCATCATCATCATCATCATCATCATCATCATCATCATCATCATCATCATCATCATCATCATCATCCATAATGTTCAAAACCCAAAGTTTGGACTAAGGCAAATGGTCTGAAGCTATGGGATAAGGAAGAGAAGAGACTTTCATCAATTTTAACTCCAGCGCTTTTAATTTCTTAACATAAACTGACAACCTAAAATATGTGGACGTTCGGTTCGCAGTCAAAGTTTGCTGATTTTGCATTGTAAACAAATCATATTCTGAAGTCCAAGATCAAGTAGTCTATATTTTTTTTTTTAATTCAACTGCTACGAAATGCTATCTACAAAATATTTTTAAATGCTAATTACATATTTCCTATTATATTATGTTAACGATATGAGGATAAATCGCTCCCTACAACTTTTTCTGATCAAGGAAGTACTATCCGATTGCCATAGAGTTACACAGGGACTTATTTTGCTAGATAACGATAAAAAATGAATATAAAATTCTGTGAATACAAATCGTCTTAATTGATCACTTATATCTTTGTTTCCTTGTTGTTAATTTTTCGAATTTTTTGGAGAAAATTCATTACGCATTTACGATTGCTCATATAAGATACTTTATAATTGAATTTTGAAACAATATTTTTGAAATTGCAGATTTGTAATTATTTCAATACAAAAAAAAATTTTGTACTAAATTAATGGGAGGCAAAAGAACCATTTTCCATACAAATGAATTTTCGAATTTTATGAAAACATTCTATTAACAAATACACGTTATAACAAATATTTACACATTGCACGCACACACACACACATATATGTGCGTATATACACAAACACATCTTGTCATTTGGCATGTCCATTTTATATGTTTTCGTTTTATGAACATTTATTAACGTTTCATTTTGACAATTAGTACGCACATTATACCTTTTCATTGTCACCATTTTCAGAATTTTGACATTATGTGTATGTGTATGTGTGTGTGTGAGTGTGCCAAAGTGTGTGTAATGCATTATCGCACTTAGGCGCATTTTGGCAATTTTCTGCGTCGCATAACAACACCAGCAATTTCTCCATCTCTCAAAGCCACCTACATACATATATATATATATATATATATATATATATATATCTTATATGCTTGTCCTATCATGATATATACGCAAACTTAAGGATTTAAGGACAAACGCTCAGAAGCTTAAGTTTTGCTCGTTAAGCCAAAGAAAAGCATAACACGCGCAGCATACATGTTTCCTATATGACACATACAAATAACATGCACACATACGAGTATATACATATCAGTAAATGCATGAAATGTTTGTATATGAATTGAGTATTTTTAGTAACAAATAAATAAATAATGAGCACATAACAGTGACAAGCTTCTTCCAATTAACAGCATACACACACACACACACACACACACACACACAGCCACACACATTTTTTACATGTGTGAGAATAGAACACATGTATAAAGATACAAATGTATCTATGATAGCCAATCAACCTAGCAACACCATACTCGTATTATTGAAATCCCAGAAAGAAATGAATAAAATTGTTTCTAAACCATATTAATTACTTATCAATTACTTCTACCTAAATAATTTTCTATTTATCTAATTCCTTTAGTCCTTTTTTGTATTGGTTTCCTTTCCCCACTTTTGCAATACTAATTACATAACATAACTTTATCATTCTATCATTCACTTGTGAAGAGTTCTTACATATTAAATTCGTACAGGCCAATCAGTCTGCACTGGTGCACTGTGTGGGCATTGTAGCAAAGCTGTTTGAACGCTATCTGCTGACACGCCTAGCCTACTGGATTTGAAGAAGGTCAAGTAGTAATTCCTCCATTTCAATTCGGATTCAGCAAGTCCCACGGAACTCCAGAGCAACTGAATAGAGTGGTCAACTTTATTCTCGAAGGATTTGAGACTAAGGTGATGTGATTAATGGTCAGACCAAGGACTACATTGATCGGTTGGTAGATCATCCAAACGAACTAGACAGTCGCCTTTTAAGGAGACGCAGAAAGGGAGGGGTCAGAATGGCGAAGGGGTCAGAATGGCGAAGCGGCTGAGAAGATCGCATCCTGTCGACCTCCTTACTAGATCATATTAAATGTATTGTTCCTCCCCACATGTTCATATAAGTTGTTTTGTTATTATTTTGTATATCCTTTGTTGCTTCAGCTTTAATATTGTATTTTAGAATTAAGTTTTCTATTGTACAATAAATAAATAAATCTATATATATAAAAGAAAGTCGTGTTAGTTACACTACTTATAACTCAAGAATGGCTGAACCGATTTGGCTGAAAATTGGTGGGGAGGTAGCTTAGAACCAGGAGACGGACATAGGATAGGATAGGTTTTTTTTTTCGTCCGTCCGTCTGTCCGTCCTTGGGTCATGTCCTAAAAACCGCAATAGCTAGAGGGTTGAAATTTTCAGAGAATGTGTAGTTCTATCCGGGCATCAGCAACAAATACTAAAACTAAAATATTTTCGAAAACTTAAAGGGGTCCCAATACAAGAAACATTTTGGTTTGTATGGCAGCTATACGATCCAGTAATCCCACTATCTTGAAATTTGGATGGTTGGTGGGTATACATCAGAAACTTATATTGTCGAAATTTCAGTTTGATCGGACCATACAAAGCCCCATTAATATTCAGGTTCTTATTGGAAAAACTTTTCTGTTTTTTGTTCTATCGAACTGAAATTTAGACACTATAAGTTTTTAACATAGGTGCGGTAAATTTGTTGGAATCAGTCAAATCGGACCACTAGGAAGAGTACCTCCCATACAAACCCCTCCGTGTACGAGTCTCACTTGCACTTGGCCCATTTCTTTTTTTTTTTAATAACTGGGTACGCACAGGAGACGTAGCAACGCACGCCGGGTAAGGCTAGTAAATAAATATTTTGTATATAGATTAAATTAATTTAAGTTGTTTTATCACAAAAAAAAAAAAAAAAAAAACACTTCAAAGGTTTTATTGTTCTTTGTTCTACTTATTAGAAAACTTATAGAAAAGCATTTACAATTCTGTTTTGTTTTAGAATTTGCATTCAAAAAATATTCAATTGCAATAAAGATTATTAGGAATAAATATGATTTGAGTGAAATACGAGAATCTCCATCTACCTGCTCATCTCTGAAACGAAACCTCTCTCTATATCACTATTACATGAATAATCCGGAATACAATGGAAATTATGGAATTATATATTAGCAGAAATACCTCAAAATTTGTTAGGGACTACTTCTCAACTTCCATTCCCTGCTGCTTAACAATTTTGGAATAAACCTATAAAAACCATTATGCTTGTAATTCGACAATCGTTCATAATTACTTGATACATTTTTATCAATCGGCGTTCTTGGAAACAATTATATCATTTGTATTTGCTTGTTTCACTCATAGCAAAGTCCTTCAAAATTTGTATAAATTTTTTTTAGATATTATCTGCTTATTTTAACATTCTTATAGCAACTTGCTATGCAAAATGTCTGAGTTATTTTTTAAGTAACAAAAAAAAAATAATAAAAAATTTAGTACCCTCATAACCACAATATTGTGGCAACTTCTTGAGCGAAGTGAGGTAAATCCAAAAATAAGAAAATGAAGTGTGACGAAAATCAAAATTTGATGATGTTATTACTATATTGGAACTTGCCAGGTAAATACAATTGAAATGTCTCCGTGGCGTAATGGTTAGGGAGGAGGACTTTGCAGTGTTTTTTTTTTTTTTTTTTTGTAAATATATCGGTCCACCTAATATGCCCACCACTGTATTTGTAACATCGCTTAGGATCTTGGTATCCACTATTATTACTTTTAAGTTACTTTATTGACTAGTTTTAATTTAATTTTGCAGTTTAGAGTTTACTTGGTTAAACAACTACACAATTATTTTTACACTAAAAAGCTGGCAAGCAAAACAAAACTTGATGTTTAGATAACAAACAATTGGGCTGGTTACTGAAACGAAATGATTTGGAACATTTTAACATAACAATCATGTGTGAAAAGGTCTTGGTTACAACATGGTGATCCTGCCTAAACAATCGCAAAACTGACGTTATCTACGACGTAGTTGTTGATGTGCATTTGGTGGAATTCCAAAGGTCTTGTGTATTATGAAGTGGTTACACCTGGGCTAATGATAAATTCAGAACTCTATTGTCAACAACTAACAACAACAATTTTAAATGAAGCGCTGAAGTTTCCTTGCGTCCGCAATTAACCAAAAGAAAGGTAAAATACCTAACAATAAAAAGAAGGAACTCGACTGAGTAGTGTTAATAGACCAAGCATACGTATACCATAGTCCGGACCTATCACCATCTGATTATCATTTATTTTCTTCAGACATGTCCCCTCTTTTCCTAAAAAAAATTTATAATATTTTAATGAAGATTTATGCACGCAATTTCAATTCTTAATATTCTAAAAAAAAAAAAAATGCAACCAGAGAATAAAATTATTTAAACAAACAATATAAAACTTCTATAGACTATAACTTGCGTTTTCTTCTTTTTTTTTTCTTTCTTATTTTTGTTCCATTGTTGCTCAAAAGTATGCTGCAATATTTTTAGTTTTGAATTTTGTTCTTCTACTTATCTACAATTCTACAGTTGTTAGATGACTTCTCAGTTTTTCACTTGCAAAAGATGCATAAACATAATAGCGATGATGATGATGATAAGGATTATTGTGATGAAAATGAAGAGGAACAAAAGTAGAAGAGGAAGGAAGAACTTAAAGAATAAGAATAATAATATTGTCACTGTTTGTCGTCGTCAGTGATAGCACAAGGAAATAGAAATAGTACGAACACCTGCAGTCATTTCATTTTGTTGACAATTTTTATTTATTTATTTGTTGTTTTTTTTTTTCTGTATATTTTTATTAATTCTTTTCTTTATTGTTTGTTGCAGCAACTCAAAGAACTCAATTCGAACTTATCTTGGCTTTAGTGAAAAGACGATGACATAAAAATGTCAACGGGACACCATTTCTATATTGCTTTGGACTCGATGACTTTATCCTTCCCTTCCCTGCTTCGCTTTGCCCTGCCATGTGTCCAGCTGTGAGTGAAAAATTTTAAAATATTTGTCTATGAACAACCCAAAGTGACACTTGAAATAACAAAAAAAAAAAAAAAAAAAAAAACAAGAAGGAACGTTATCTCCGACCATGTTCGGCATGAAATTCTCTTCACAGGACGCAGTGAATATTTCATTGTAGTATTCAAATGGGTGGTTTGTATGGGAGGTACCCCCCTATTGGTCCGATTGGGCTGGTTCTTCCACTTCCTCAAATCGGTTTTTTGCAAACATTTCTTAAATAGAATTATAAAATTTTTTATAATTTAATTGAAATATTAATTTTTCTCACTTTTTAGAAATATTCTTCAGATTAAAACGCCTAGGAGGACGCCTTGGTAATGCAAACATGCAATTACTTCTTGACCTTTTTTGGAAAAAAAACAAACTTCCCATAGGCCTTCCACATTATTTGTAAAATTTACAGCTTACTACTGTTAGTCTACTATACATACTCTAATATGGTGTGTAATACTTTATTGGATTGTCGGAAGAGTCATAAAAATTTCTTGTAAACTGCTTTTGTTCTAGAAACTGGTGTTACAATGGGTGCTTTGCGTAGCCTTCCATGGAGTTTACCATTTAACTTAAATCTTGAATGCAGCTTGTACAATTTTTGATTTGATATAATTAAAAAAAAATTTTCTGAAAACTGTCATCATCGCCCATTAGGATATATTCGTGACATTCACATTCTTCGGAGCTTTTATCTCGTGAGAATAGTAGTAGAGATAAGTGAGGACAGTGGCACAGTACTTGTATAACAAAATTTACGATCAAAATATGCAGTATTGTGCATTATTTATGTATTGATTTTTCATCCAGCATGAGATTTTTGTCAACTATTATACAATTTTGGTTAACGCTTTTTTTATCGATCAGAAATTAAACAACGCACGGCTTGGGTAGTGTTTAGATGGCGGGCGAAAACGTGATTTTTATATTTAATATTTTGTTTTGTTTTTTTAGTTTTTATATTTTTATAAACGCTTTGCAACTACAACAAATAAGTGGCAATACAACAAAACTCATTTTAAGTTAAGTATGTTAACTTATTAAAGCTTAACAATAATTAAATAAAAATTAATAAATCGGTAAATTTAAATAAATAAAATGAGAGTGATACTCTTTAAGTATGCACTTTCCTGCTGCCAACATAAATACTTCAATAGCCTAGTGTGTAAAGAACCGGCTCGGCCGATGGCTCAAAACAACAGAGAGTGTGTTTCGTCCCCTCCTCCAGGATAATAAATTTTTTTTTTTTCTTTTCTTCTTCAATTTTTTTACTTTTAGGCAATACAACGAAACTTATATTGGGCTAATATAAAATTATTAAAGTTTAATAATAACGATTTATAAATCAAAACATTGCAAAGGAGGGAAGAAAAAAGAATGAAATAGTCAAAGGAAAATAAGTTAAGGTGAATGTGTGAGTATGTGTATTGCCAAGCATCGTTTACCTTTGATAATGTGCGGGGGACAGAGAGAGAAGAATCAATACGATACAATATAAAATAAAATGTGATTTGAAACTCTTTGACTTGCGAGCGAGATGAAATGAAAGTACAATTGATGCGGTCTTCTCGAGGTTTTCTGGATTTAGAATCAATAATGTGTAAATCATATTTCGGCTATCATTGACCAATAATCGCCTATATTAAATAAATTGAGAGTGTTAAGCACACTCACACATTTTTTTTTTTTTTTTTTATTATATTCTTACTTCTTATTATATTTTTATATCCTTTTAGAGGATGCGTAACAAAAAATGTAGTGAATGAGATACCCTCAGATGAGGATCGAACTTACAAAACATAATGTTCAAGGGTCTTAAGTATACTACTTGATTAGATCATTTTATCTTTTCTGTTCTTTTCGGTTAACAACATTCTAAAAAAACATTCTCTTGCAACTCACTAAATTCTATAAATTTTAGTGACTTTTTCATTATCAAAGAGACCAAAATTCTATTCCCATATCTAAGACATATTATATACGTGGATATAAAGTTCATTCTTATATCATTGAATATTCCTATTTGCCTGCCAAAAAGACTTAACTAACTTTTTCCTATTTATTTTCTAACTTCACTCTACTTTCTTCTTTTTTTTTTTCTAATCCACTATACTTCTGGGTCTCTCTGGCTATTTCTCTCTCATTTTGGCTTTTTGTCTGTCTCTATTTCCATCTTTCCGCCATTTATATTTTTCTCTCTTTATAAATGTCCATTGCACAATTAGTTCATTTAGTATATGGTGGTGCCGCCGCCTTTGTCTGGGTATTACTTGTATTATTCTTTTTTCTTATTTTGCTGAGTTTCGGAGCTTCTCATAAATTTATGGTGCTGCACTTCATTACATTTACACTGCACTGCATGGCATATCATTGTTTTGTTTTTGTCTATATTGTTGGTGTTGTTATAGTTGTTTTTTATTGTTGTCTTTGTGGTTATAGTTGGCTTTCATTATTTCTATACTCATTTCTTGTTTCCCTTCCTTTCCATTCATATTTATTTATTTTTGTTATTCTTATGGGGCACTTACTCACTTACTCAGTGGGGTTTCCCTTTTTTGCTTTTTATGTATACTTATTCTGTTTCTGTGTTGTATTTGGCTTGGCTTGGCTTGGCTTTGGCTTGGCTTGGCTTTGGCTTTGGCTGGGATGCAGTTATGACTGTTCTGTGGCTTTTGTTGTACGTTACATGCAGAATGTTGTTACCGTTTTGTCCATTAAATTGTACAACACAAACATACACATTCATATGTATATAGTCATAATATATATGATGAATATGAGTAAGTATGAGTGTGTAATGTATGCATATTCATTGTCACAGTTATCGACAATGAGCCAAAAGTAGTTACGTGTTGCCTTTAGCACATCACGTGCAGCTGCTACTGCTGCTGCTGACTTGGATATCCTTGGCTAACTATGCATATGTGTATGTGTGTGTCCTTTTTCTCTTGCAAACACGCATACATAAAAATAAACCAAAATAAAGCAAGAAAGAACACAGTGCATTATTCCATATCATATACCATTGCTTCTCAAACTTTTAAAGTCCGTGGACACCCTTTGAATACTGTATTTATAACGCAAAAGTCCAACATGGAAAATGTCGGTAGAAGTTTGCATTTAAGACTACCATCAACAGAAATATTACATTATTGATTTGACTTGTGCTTAGGGCTTTAGAATTATTGAGACCGAAATATTTTTATGGCAGCTATACTATACGATCCAATAATCCTAGAATCTTGAAATGGTTAATGATTATGAGTAGTATTAAAATTGTAGTTCGATAATATAAAAAAACAAAAGTTTTTCTAATAAAAACATGAATTTAAACTAAGGGTTTGTATGAGAGCTATACGATCCAGCAAATCAATGATCTTGATATTTAGATGTTTGGTGAAAATGGCTCAGGCACTTATACTTATATCCAAAATTTCAGTGCGTTAAAATGTAAAACTAAAAAGTTTTTCTAATAAGAACATGAATTTGAATTTCGCTTTTCATGAGAGATACCCTTTCTAGTAGTCAGATTAGTCAGCGTCTGGTGAAATGAAAATTTCAATTCTCTAGTGCATCATGTCGAGTTGGTCAAGAATAAGTATATACATAAGATTTATGGGGTCTTCGTTGTCTCCTACTGTGTGTTACAAATTTTATGAAAAGCTTATAATATGTAGGGTATTAACCAACAATTACCAGCAAATAACTTGTTCATCAATGGTGCAGGAAATGAATATCCTTCTTCAAAATGATACTAACAAATAATGCAAGACTTAATTTCAGCAAAATCTTACTACAAAACAATACTGAAAAGAAACTGAAAGAAATGCAAAGCAAACAACATAAGATCATAATTTTGGTAAAGAGATTAATCCACGGAAGGAAAAAAATTATAATATATTGAACTAATAATATTGTATATTTACGAATTACAACTTTTTAGGGTTCCGGACCCAAAGGGTACCAAAAGGAACCCTATTGCAGAGACTTCGTTGTCCGTCCGTCCGCCATCGGGTCATATCACAATAAACACAATAGCTAGAGAGTTGAAATTTTTACAGAATGTGTAGTTCTATCCGGGTATCAGCAACAAATACTAAAACTGAAATATTTTCAAAAACTGGGGACCCTCCCCATACAAGAAACATTTTGGTTTGTGTGGCACCTATACGATCCACTAATCTCACGATCTTGAAATTTGGATAGTTGGTGTCCTTACCTCAGAAACTTATATTGTCGAAATTTCAGTTTGATCGGGTTACTATGGAGGATACCTCCCATACAAACAACCATTAAAATTCAGGTTCTGATTCGAAAAACTTTATTGTTTTTTGGCCTATTGAACTGAAATTTAGAAACTATAGGGTTTTGATATAGGCGCTGCATATCTGTTGGAATCAGTCAAATTGGCCAACTAGGAAGGATACCTCCCATACAAATCCACCAATAAAATTCAAGTTCTTTGTTTTTTGGCTTATTGAACTGAAATTTAGACACTATAAGTTTCTCATATAGGCGCAGTTGGAATTTGTTGGAATCAGTCAAATCGGACCACTAGGGCGAGTACCTCCCATACAAACAACAATCTGGTACGGAACCTTCCGTGTAAGATTCTGACTCGCACTTGGCCCATTTTTTATGTATTTTATAGAAAACCTGAAACAGATTTCTATGCATTTGCATACATACAATAGTTTGTATGAAGTTTTATTGATTCGTTTGATGGTCATGGCCCAACTTCTCAGGCTCTAGGCCGTAGAACGAGTACCAATAACGGCTGAAAATGTTCAAAATTAATGATATCATTGGGGATCCGTCGGCAACAGTTTAAAAATCACTAACTTTTTTTAGAGTAGTCTATAGTAGTAGTAGTATAGTTCTTAACATTAATTGAAGTGGATAATTTGGTAGGAAGGCATGCGAATAATCGCTACATCACTAGTTTGTAGTTTCTAGAAAAGTGTAGCCTGTAGTGTATTTTGTATACATAAAGTGTAGTGTAGTTTAGTATGTATGTATGTAAATAGTTATAATTCTAAATAGTTTATTGTAGTGTACACGTGTCTGTTTATGCATTGACATCATTTGTTTGCTTCGTTGCCTTCCATTGCCGCCTGCCTTTCTCCATTTCCTTTTTTGTGGTTAGTTGGTTCGTTGGTTGGTTTCTTCTATCCTTTGATTCCTTTCCGTTCCTTTCCTTTGCCTTTTCACAATATAAAAATGCATGTGTTGTTCTTATTATTGTGGTTGTTGTTGTTGTTGTTGTTGTTGTTGTTGCTGTTGCTGTTGCTGTCGCTGTTGTTGTCATTGTTGTGTATGGCTTTATTATCCTTGTTTATATTTATATGATATGATATACTAAGTATATATATATTTATATATATTGTATGTATAAATATTTTTTTAATGGATTTTTTGTCATATTGTATGATAGTATATTCATTGCGTAGTATTTTTGCACACATTTAGTTTGCCTACTTCGTCTTCGTCTTTGCCTTTCTTTTTATTATTATTATTATTATTATTAGGAAAAACATTTCAATGTCATGTTTGTATGTACTGAGATCTTCCTCAGCTCTGCTCAGCTCAGCTCAGCTCAGTTGGCAAATTAGATGTGTTTTTATCATTTACTACCACCTCCTCCCCATTTCTTTTTCATTAATATTAAATGTTAAATGACTTTCTCCCGATTTCCATTACAACAGGTTTTTTTTTTTGTTGTTATTTTGATGATTGTTGATTTTTGTCTTGTGTGTGTGTCTTTTGCTTTGTTCCTTAATTTTTTGTTTTGTAACAAATGTTTGGATATTTTTATTTTCACACGCTTTTACACACTTTCCTTTTGTGTCTTTGGGTTTCTCTCTTTTTCATATGGCAGCTGCGACGATGCTGTCAAAGTCATTTGTCGTTGCCATTTTACCATTTACCATTTTATTTCTCCTGTTCCTGTTCCTGCTCCTGCTCCTGCTGCTGCTGCTTTTCTTTTTTTTGCTTCTGTAAATTTCTGTTTTTCAATTTTTTTTTTTTTTTTTTTCTTTCAGAAATTCCAATCATTCAAGGCTGTTTTAATTATTTGTCCTTGACTTGCATTGCTAAAACAAAAACCAAAAAGGAAAGAAAAGACAACACGAAAACGACTAACAACCAAACCAAGAAACAGTGATACCAAATCAAAGATTCAACTTTCTTTCGTTTGCGTTTGCATTTTCATTTTCGCATCACCTTCTCTTTTCCATCTATCCTTAGTTCTCTTAGTTGCAGCATTGCACTTTTGTTTTTTTTTTTTTTTTTTTTTGTTGAATTTTGCTTTTTCTCAATTTCTGTTTCTTTTTTTTTTTTAGGATGAGTTATAGGCGAGTTTTTGTCGATCTTATATAACAAACTGATTTCACTTGATTCAATTGTCAAAGATGCAATAATTTCTATTTTTTTTTTTTTTAATTCTCTTATTCTCACATCACTTATAACAATAACTTTGCATGGTTAAATGGTGAAAAAATATGACTGAATAAGAGGGGTAACATGGTTCAACATTCACTTTAAATCAAAGACACTGTCCTCCAGCAAAATTAAACAGCTCAAAGCAACAGTGTGCACCTAGATCTGATACTTATTTGGAAGACCCACCCACATATACAATATATATATATATTTTAAAACAGTCTCCCTGACTGTCCCTGACTGTCTGTCTGAAAGCGATAAACTCAAAAACTACCAAACGTATTTTCATACAGTTTTAACCAAAGTTGGCTAAAATAAGTCGATGATTGTTGGAGATATTAGAAAAAAAAAACCCATGGCGTAAAAAAACCAAGGTGTCGATAATGCAGTGTGATGTCGGTTGTACAGTTGACTGTTTTGATCAACACTACTTGATGGTGAACATAAGGTGCGTTGCAAAATTATAGAACCACCTAAAAATTTTTGATTTCTTAAAAACGAAGCACTGTAGGGTATCACAATATTCTACGAAAATGTGTGGAAGGCAAAATAACAAACTTATAACGATGTTTGGTAAAAATTGTTAGTGTAAAGTTTTAAGCAAATCAAAAAAAGAGCTTTTTTGCTGTTGCACTTCTATAGAACCATTTGCGTTTTATTTTTATTTTGAAACGAATAACATGATTTTATTTATGTAATTGACCTTAATTTAATTAATTAGGCTTCCTTTTGCTAATATCGTCTGAAAAATACGATTCATCATACTGTCAATGAGAGTTTTAAGCAAGTTTGGTTCCAATTGGTCCCATTCTCTTATTATTGCCCTTTTCAACTCTTCAATGGAATCATATTGTTTTTGATTGTTGTAAATCCTTCGGACTAGTATTCCCAATATGTTTTCCATCGGATTTAGGTCTGGAGAACAAGCCGGCCAGTCCATAACATCAATGGATTTTCCAGAAAACCAAGGCATGGTTTCGCGACTCACGTGAATTCTGGCATTATCTTGTTGGAATGTCCATTCTGTTTCCGGATTTTTTCTTATAAATGGCGCTAGGCTCTTTCCGAGGACATTAATGTAGTCGCTGCTTTTCATTTTCGAGGATACAAATTGAATTTCTAGACAGCCTAATGCAGAAAAAGCCGCCCAAGTCATAAGGCTTCCTCCTCCAAAGTTTCGCTTTGAAAACACCAACGGCTCCTTTCTAACATTATGCCAATACCCTCGGAAACCGTCTGGACCATCCAGGTTCCACTTTTTTTCATCAGAAAATATGACCTTAAACAAGAAAAGTTATTAAAAATCATCACACAGCGGTGGTGCATTTTTCGCTTACGGATTCCCAGTTTCAGGCCATATTTTCTTTTGCGAATCCCAACCTAGCCTGCTTATGGCGTTGTAATAGTCTCAGAGTAGCCTTCATTATAGCGTACGTAATGTGTTCGCTTCGCTTTAAAAGCCCGGAAATAGTCGAACTGGAACGTCAACAATCTTTTGTAAGTCCGACAAACTTTGGGTTGAGTTACTCGCAGCCCTCAAAATTTTACGTTCTTCGCGATGTTCTAATTTTTTTTTTCTTCCCCCAGAATTTATTAGCCCGTAGCCCACCGGATCTTTCAAAAATTCCAAAATTATCATTTCGATAAGTTTTCCTGGCAATTTCCCTAAATCCCATATTGTGCTCTGTAAAAGTCAACATTCTTCCTTTCTCAACATCTGTCAATCTTTTTCCACGCGGCATAATTAAATTTCACAATTTTTTTAACTTTACTTGATCAAACAACTGATAAACACTTATTAAAATAGCTTACAAGCGAATAAAATGCAAGTGGTTCTATAGAAATGCAACAGTAAAAAAAGCTCTTTTTTTGATTTGCTTAAAACTTTACACTAACAATTTTTACCAAATATCGTTATAAGTTTGTTATTTTGCCTTCCACATATTTTCGTAGAACATTGTGATACCCTACAGTCCTTCGTTTTTAAGAAATCAAAAATTTTTAGGTGGTTCTATAATTTTGCAACGCACCTTATATTCGCATTCCGCGTTCAAGCTTCCGTTGAAAAAAAAATTTATATCCAACATCAGAAAAAATTCTGGTATGGTCACAGTCCACAGTAGCAATGAGCGGGTATCGTTAAAATACAAACCATTGGCCTAAGGTATCAACTTATCCATAAAAAACAAAGTTCGGTCAGGCATATATAAAACCAATATGGACCTGTAGGGAATGAAAAGTATCTCCAATATTAAGAAACTACAAAGATACCACTCTGTTAACCTATTTATTTACTGTAAAATGCTCTTTGGCATGTAAGCAATTTGGGAATCCATAAAAATCTGGAAGTGCTTTTGGTTAATGCTAAAATAAGTGGAATACCAGATAGTTAGAACATCAATAGCTTTGTGCCCCTGCCCTGCACGGGTGCACGGGTGCATTAAACAGCCTAAATTCCATTTCTTCATTGATTTTATCATAGGTTTATTGTAGAAGCAAACGATGTCTGTTATGTTATGTTTCTTGTTTTACGACCAATATTTGAACGACTTCTTGTCATAATTGATTGAAATAATTTTTTTTTTTTGGCTTTTTAGTTTAATGTTGCCTTTATTAATGATATTTTTAGAAATTAGAAATGAATGAAAATTGTGACATCATTATTTATTATTTATTTATTTATTGTATGTAGACATAAATCTTCCGCAATCAAATCTCTTAGGCAATGAAAACTTTATCAAAATCTGTTGCGTTGTTTAGAAAGTTCTGCGTATCGTGTTACGTAATAATTGCATAACCCTACCAATGACATAGAAATGGGTCTGTTAGATAATAGTGACAACAAGATGTCAAGAGCCTAAAAATGTTTCATACCTTAGATTTTCTAAAAAGATTTGAAGATTTAATTAAAAGCTGAAGCCTCATCAATCCTGTCATGTGGCAGACATATTACAAAATTTTATGTTATAAATTCTGGTTTCTCTTTATCTATGTACCTGTTTATCTAGCTACCTACCAATCTATTTATAATATGTATCTATCTATCTATCTATCTTAAAACAAATCCTTCTTTCAAAAGGTAAATAATAAAAATAAAAAAAAACACTTTTAGCTGCTGAAGGAAAACAGACACGCAGGCAGGCAGTCATAGGGAGGCTTGTCAGTCAATGAAACACAGGCACGCAGAAATTTGGGCAAAATTCCAAAAAAAAAAAAACAATAAAACAAAAAGGGAACCTTGACAACTCATTGAGTTTTTCCTACACATTTTACCTTGTCTTCTTTTCTCATTTCCTCTTTTTGTTTTTTGTTTTGTTTCTTTAATTTTTAATTAGTCTCTTTTTTCAATGACTTCTCAACACTACAAGCGTTTAATTGTCCTACTTTTATAAGAAACAAAAATAAAAATAAAAAAAAAAACAAAACAAAAAAAATTTATATCAAAAATAGAAAGCAACAAACATGCTTCAAAGTATGCTACATGTTGTAGCCGTTATCGCATGTTTAATGTCATAGCATACTTTCAGGCACACTTTTGTGCTTCTTCTTCTTCCTCTTCTTTCATCCATCCATTGTTGCTGCTAAGTATTTTATGTATTATTCGTTCCATTATTTCTATCCCGCACCACAAAAAGTTTCAAATTTTCCAAAAGTATAAAAAATTTTCAACAAAAATATTGTAACAAGGGAACAAGGACAAATTTAAAGAAAGAAATGTTAACCCTTCGTAGTAGGTAGTATCAACTTTGTAGGAAAATAAAATGAATCCTTTGAAAATTATCAAACTGTAAATCATCAAGGATTTCCTCACTTAAAGAAATTAAAAACATTTTGCATATCATTGAATTTGAGCAAAACACATCAAAACACACATATTAAATCTATAGACTTTAGGTATTACCATAAAACACATTCTTACCTATGTTTAGATAAATATTGACCATACCTAGAACTACAAGTATCTTATTTCGTACTGGTATTTTCTTTGTTGTTGATTAAGAGACACTTGTGGAATTGCTTTTCTTTTGGTCAAAATTGTAAATTGTGTGCAAAAAAGATGTTGCTCGAAAACAATATCCAATTGCGGTAAAGTTGTTTGGCATGAGATAAATGTGTGTGTGACACGTGTAGCCCTCTTTTTCAATTTGTAAATATAGTCTTATTTTGTTGAACAAAATGAATGCCCATCGGGTTTAAACTTATTCTTACCATATAACAACTAACCAAGAATGCGGTAAGACTTACTTGCATCGAACTGTATGGGAAATTTATCTTCAGTAATCAAATCTTCAATGGAACCAATAATTTTTGAAACCTTTGAAGGTGTGAAAGAAAACGTTGCACTCACTTACGCAATAAGCTACTGCTTTACAAGGCGATTATAAGTACAATCTGGACCTACAGCAGCCACCAAATTTAATAAAGTTTGCGAGCTATAGTAAGTCACACCTTCTGTCTTTGCAACGACGTCATTCACCATGACCTCAAGATCAATTCAGTTACTGGTTCCATCGAAGGTTCTAGCACAACTTGAGAAACATGTAAACCTCCTTGCAGTGCAACTTCTGGATAACAGTCAGCAACCAACCTTTGGATCTGCCCTTCAGCTTTTACCAATGACCTAATAACTCTTTATTTTCCTATCCAATTTCTCATGAAATTTAGTTACTGTCTACACATGAGTATTGCTCGACAGATTCGAAATAATAAATGAAAATTTCTCACAATGAGCACCATTCCCATAGAAGGGAATTCCAGCATTCGAAAAATGCAATATGCATATGTAGAGATAACATTATTGTTGTGTTGTTGTTATTAAGGTAATCATATTCGTATTTCGTACGATGACCTAATTCATTACTCGTTTAAAACCAAATGGTAAAATTTTTATCTTCAAATGGAACAATTTTCTACAGAAAATATTCAATTAGATTTATACAAAATTATAGGAGATCGATCATCGACGATGTGGAAAAGGAAAAACGAAAAAAAAAAATATGCACAAAGTTATCAAAGTAAATTACAATTTAAAGTCAACACAAACCAATTAAACTTTTCTAAGAACAAATTTAAACACGAAAAACAAATGGAAAATATCGAAAAAGTTCAAAACAATAAGAAAGAGAAGAAAATGTCAAGACAAAATTTAGGGCGACATATGGAAACGAAATAAGGAGGGAGGAAATGATTATAAGAAGTTGATATTTCTTCAGCGCACAAATGGAAAATGAAATTTGAAAAAAAAAAGAAAATGGGGGAAAAATATAATGTATTTATATAGTTTCCACGAAAAATTAAGAAAGGATGCTGAAATGTAATGTTTATTGGATTGACTTCTATGTGATGAAGTCGTTTGTTAAAATTAAGAAAATAAATATAATAATATAATTAATTTTACAAAAAAATCTAAAAACAATGGAAATCTGCACCATAAAATGATTATGCAACAAAAAAAATTGTAATTAAAGTCATACTCACATTCTAACAAACGAACCCAATTACAAAGCCAAAATCAAAACAACACAACAAAATATTTTTCCAAAAAAAAAAAAAAAAAAAAAACAATATTCAAAAAAAAAAACAATCACATAATTAGATACAAAAAGATGCAACAAAATGATGAAAGAAGAAAAAGGAGAAATGTTGAGAAATTTGAGTCACCTATGTTTGTCATAATCACTTTCTAAAATAGTAAAAATATGAAAAAGGGTAAAGAAGTGCTAATACATAAATAAAAAAGTAATGTTATAGATGGACTAAATATTAGGACTTGTGATGCACGTACGAAACAGACAATCATCATCATCATCATCATCATCATCATCATCATTCAATATATAGATATGTAGAGCATAAACTAAAAAAAATTTAGACCCAAGAAAAAACAAAAGGAAATGAAGAAATGAACAAAAGTATTAATAACATTCCAGAGAAAGGAAATAAATAAAAATAGATAATTTTCTTTTCTTAATTTTCTCATTCTTTGTTACCAATAATTGTCAAATTAATCAAATTGGAACAGCATGTTGCTTTGTATCTCACAACAAGAATAACACAATACACTTGACACTGCCAATATTGTTTTTCACTGCATTAAAATAAAGATCCCACTCAGCCATAACAGAGATATGGACACAACAGGGATATGACAGAACATGACCGACTCAATACGAAGATATAACTTAATGGTACCAGTAACATAAGTAGAAAAACAGTGAATTGATAGCATAATCGGAGTCCCCAACCACAATAGTATTTTCCCTTTTAATTATATATAAGTATATTAAGGAAGCATTTATTTGCACTATATCTCCACAATTTCAATAACAACTTTTGGAATAAGTCAAATGTTTCAATATGCAAAGATTTTTCTTTCTGATGAGAATCTAGTGCACCCTCTGTTTTCATCAGAGACTCCTTAAAAACTGAAAAACTTATGAAGTATCAATGTATTTAGAGGCCCTCCTATGCTGTGCAAGTATCAAGCTTCTTACAGCATTCCTTTAAGGAAATACGAAATGCTTTTGAATGGATCTCAAGATTTAAACTCTAATTTTTGTTTTTAGATGTTGTGGTTTAAGATTCGCCTCAAGACATTATAACTTTTATTACATTTCGATTCAGAACCATGGGTCAGAATCACATGGCACATGGGTTCAGAAGCACTAGTGACAATGAATGCTGATCTCCTGCTATACACACAGCAACAACGGAAACAACATCATTTCCAATGTATTTTCCACTTTCGTAGACGAGATCTGGGTATATAAAATATGTTGAATGGAAGACTAACTCATATCCGCTTTATGTTATTCAACATTCTATTGTGCTATGAATACATAAAGACTGAGAATGAAAAAACAAAAAAAAAAAAAAAAACATGACGCATTAAAGCGAATATTGCCGTAGTATGTCAGTCAGTCAGTCAGTCAGTTCGCCTGGCTGCTTGTGTTTGTCTGCTTGCTTGCTTGTTTGCCTGGTTTCCTGTTCTCTGTGTTGTTGCATACTTTTAAGAGCGCGCAACACGCTTAAGTGCACTCGAGTTGCTTGTAAACACGCCAGACAATCGTATAATATTACACAGATAGAAGGCACTACGAAAAGGATCACAGTCAACAGGATAACATGAGCAACAAAAAGGAGCAAAGTGTGATGTCGTTGCCGCCTCTTATAAGGATAACACGTACAGTTGAGTTGAGATGAGTTCAGTTCAGTTGAGCTGAGTTGCGCATACAAAACCAAAGGCAAAAACGCTAAAAACAAAGAAACAAAATATAAAAAACATACAAACAAACAACCAAATGGTGAAAGACATTTGAAGTCAGCAAGGCGACAAGAACTGTCAGTGAGTCATAGTTGGCTGGTTTCTTACAATATGCGCCGTCAAACAAATCTCAGGGCTCTGTGAAATGGTAAGACACCTTTAAAATGGAAAATATACAAACTTTAAGAAACTCTGCTCTATGGCTTCGATTTCAAATAGACTTTACTTGACTGGACTTCACTTGTCTTGGTTTGTCTTGGCAAATACACAATGGATGCGCGAAACCTTTGAAGGCCACATGAAATCTTTATTCCAATGCCTTACGATCTTCAACATTATCTATAGATATTTCTGAAACCTTCATATTGGATTTAAACTTCTTCTCATTTTTGATTATCGATATTAATATACTTGTATTTACATATACACATATTTTGTCTCTCTAAACGTCTATTGAACGCAATTAACGTCATTTAAGTAAAAAATTATGTGTTGTATTTTTTGCATTTGTATCATGTTAGGATACTCGTAAGACATAGATGCAATGATTTTAATTTATTAAAACTACTGTAGAACTTGGAAGTATATGTTGTGAGTGTGCATATTATCACTTTATCATGATGTTTGTAACAAATAATTGTAGCCATAGTCCTTTTGAAAATGTATAAATATTTATTTATTTAGGTAATTTTTGAACTATCCATCTGAAATTTGCCATAGACTTATGTATTATTGTAGAATTCTTGACCTCTGCTGAGCTACAGAAAATTTGATAAACACATTTTTTACTGAATTACTTGTATTACCTGGAAAAACATTTCATGGAAAAATCGATCTGAAACTTAAATTTTTATATGATATTATGTAATACTCTTGGCGACCTCCGCAGCAACAACACGGATGCAACTTACATTAATAATTAAAAAATTTAGAATTTACCACCATAAATTATAAAATACACAAGTTATACGGGGACTTTAGCGGCCAGTTACGTCCAACGTACTCTACCGATCAGTTTGGCAGTAGTCCGATGAAACTGAAATTTCGACAGTATAAGTTTCTTATGTATAGCCATCAACCAGCTAAATTTAAAGATCGTGGGATTACTGCATCATACAGCTGTCATACAAATCAAAATGTTTCTTATATGGGGACCACTTTAAGGTTTTGAAAATATTTAAGTTTTAGTATTTGTTGCAGACGCCCGGATAGAACTATACATTCTGTGAAAATTTTAACTCTCTAGCTATTACGGTTCTTGAGAAACCGTTCGTGGACGGACGGAGGGACAACGAAATTTCTGCAATTGGTACCCTTTAGGTCCGGAACTGTGCTGTGCAGTATATTGACAAAATTGTATAATCGTCGTCGATCGTCTTTGGCTCACTTTGTTATCAATTGTACAGAAGAAACGAAAAATTGATTTAAGAAATCTATCTGTACAATAGTTGGAGAGGATTGGGAAGCACAACAGCCGTGAGTGAGCCTGATAAATCTTATGAAAATTGGGTTACAAAATCGGTTAGAAATAAGGTATCGATTATTGTAGGTTTAAATTTCAATATCATTCAAAGTGCAGGCAAAGAAAACAAAAACCTTTGCCAAGACTTTTATAAAAACGAAAATAGCATGACATGGGCTTAAAATGGTCTAAACTGTGTGCAAAAGTAAAATTTCCAGGCAAGTGTTATGGTTTTAAAGAGACATAAACTTAGATCCCATCAAGTTTTTGTCGGTTTTGATGAAAAGACATGTAAAAAAAATCAAACCACACTTACTATTTTCGAACTAAAAATAAAAATCCATGAAATTTGAAACTGTATTACTCCGGAAGAGTGTAAAAAAATCTATTTCTTTAATAAAGAATCATTGTAAAGAGGCAAAATCTGTTCTTGTTAAAAAAAAAAAAAAACTTTACAATGTAACACGTTAGAATCTTTTATCTTGAATCTTTATCTCCTAGTCCTATATGTTCTATATGAAAATATATTAACTATAACTAATATAATTTCATTTATTAATTTATTTCAAAGGTGTCTGAAAAAAATCCACCGACGCAACTTACTATTAATTTTAAAAAAATTTCTACTTCCTGCTAAATGTTTATAAATATATATCTCAGTCCTCATAACAATATTTTATAGATTTAAGTGGTTTTAATATAATATTTTTTTTTTTTTTATTTATTTAATTATTTATTTATTTATTTTCGGTCAAACTAACCGTGAACAACATATCCTTTTGCAACTTAGCCAAAAACCACGGATAAACACCTTATAAGCATTTGACCTGGCAACTCCACACATTAAATATAAAAGAAAACAACTTATCCACAAATTATCTAGGATGAGCTGATTCACAGCTCGAAATTAAGCCTAAGAAATAAGGTTCTCCTCTACAAAAATCATTCCTAATTCAGTAAGAACTTGGGGCATCGAACTCTAGAACACAACATCATAATCGAAAGCTCCAATCATACAAAATTTTCAGCCCAAACTTTAAGAAAGATTTATCAACAACTGTATGGTATGTCATTCACAAAGACCTGCATGTGTCAACGATGATTGAAGAAATCGTTAACTGTGCCAAAAAAAACACATCATCATCCGGCTTGAAAAGCATTTTGTTGTCAATTTGTTGGATTTTGTTGGTTGCTCACTCTTGAGGACTAAATAAACTTCCAATAATCTCATCCTAGAAATTCACTAATTCCCCTTTTAAGAAAGTTGCAAATAAAGAATACAATTTAAAAAAAATATATTTATTTATGCATTTATTAATCTATTTCGAATTTTATCTATGAATTTATTTATTTTATTGTAATAGATTTAGTGATTTATTTATTCATATTATTAATTTATTTACTTATTTATTTATTGTTCATGTTTTTCTAATTTGTTTCTTTTTTTTTATTTATTAATTAATTTATTTATTAAACTACTTATTTATTAAACCATTGATTTCTCTTTTTAGTCATATAAATACTTAATTATGTATTTATTTATTTTCTAAGTCATTTATTTATTTATTTTCTTATTTATTTATGTATTTTATGTGCTTGTTTTTTTTATTAAATTACTCAATTAATTATTTGATTATTTTCTAATTAATTTACCCATTTGTTTATATATTTTCTCATTATTTTTCTTATCTTATTTATTTACCTTATATTCAATTTGTCTATTTATTTAATATAATTTTATTAAGATTTGTCCCATCGAAGAATAGAGTTCACATTTTCTTAATTGACATAAAAAAAGAAACAATTGCTTTTAAAACCTTTATAATTCAATTAAAACTTATTTGTTTTCTTCATTTAAAGCAGAAATGCAAACAACAATATATATTGCCACACAGATGAAAGAGGCAAAAAAAAAATTTTAAAAAAAATTGTTATCACAAGAATTATAAAATTATCGACGTCACATTATCAACTTCAAAAAAAAAAAAAAAAAAAAAAAATTGTTAAAAAACGCGCTATTAAAATTTATAAAATATTATCTACGCGTAGAGAATCGTAGTCGTATACGTTATATTACGCGCTACTTGTGACACGTAACACAATTTGCAATAAAATATTGTAAATTTATTTATGATTAATCGAATCTCGCACTACGCAAACAACTTCCGTTATCGTCTACCACCAAATGGTAAATGCCAAATAACAGTTTGTTGTTTGAATGGTTTGTATAGTTTTGTTTGTCTGACTGTCTAACGGTGTGATAGTCTGCAAAAGAATGCCGACACACATAGACCACAGACCAATATATAAAACGCGCGCGCTTGGACTCAATATGAGGCGACGACCTCCTCTATATAGTATGGTAAGTAGTAGAGATATAGATAGATATACGACATTTACGACGACAGCAGGATAATATAGGATGCCGCCGACCGAAGCCGATCACGAGAATTGCAGCAGCCTTTCCGTGTTTCATTAACACGCAGGAGCGTTGTTTACGCGACGATGGTATGCGAAGCATTGAATCAACCCAACATTGAATGTAACACGATGAGCGAACGCATGTCGAAGTCAATGAGTTCAGTTCAATCTGTCGAGTTGAGTCAAGTCGTGTTGAGTTGAGTTAAGTTGACTTGAGTCCAATCGCATCGCATCAAATTATGTTCAATTGAGTTCAGTTAACATGAGTTCAGTTCAGTTTAGACTTAAAGGATTCTTCATTTAAATTTCTTAAGTTAAGTTTTTTTTTTTTTTTTTTTTTTTTTGTCAACTTAATAATTGAGTTTTGCTGAATGAGTCAAGTTGTGTTCAGTTCACTTTAAATTGAAACTAAATTGAGAATCCTTTAAGATTCTTCATCCACATTTGTTGATGAGCAAAGTAAATGAAATAATTGAGTTGCTTCGGAGACTGATGTTAGTTGAGTTGAGTTGAGTTAATTTTTGATATTGTAAATAACTCACTCAGTCATTCTTCACTCGTACGGTTCGCTTTTCACTCAACAACACGCACGAAGTCAATACACGACACGTGCTCATCAACAATAATATTGTAATACAAATAGAAAAAGGAATCTTTTCAATCTTTTGATTCGGTTTTATTTATTGTTGTTGTTGTTGTTGTTGTGTTTCTTCTTGTTG
The DNA here is from genome assembly GCA_037043295.1 of Amiota minor. Classification (NCBI taxonomy): domain Eukaryota; kingdom Metazoa; phylum Arthropoda; class Insecta; order Diptera; family Drosophilidae; genus Amiota; species Amiota minor. The sequence goes on from JBAMAW010002395.1 coordinate 295,530, forward strand.
CTTTAAACCAAACAAGATATATTTTTAGCGCCAAAATATAAAAAGCTTTGTTTCAATTCTATTTTGTTTCAATTCATACACTTTAACTATGAAAGCTTTAAGTATTGAAACACAAATTCATTTCATACGCAAGCTCTTTTTTATTTTGAAACAACTTTCGCATTTTCACTCAAACTTTCTCTCCCGATTTCGGTAATCAAGTGAAACGCATTACAAAATGAAACACGCAAATTACTAGAGCAATAGGCATGATGATGATGATGATGATGATGATGATGATGATGATGAGTGGAGAGAAATTGTACAACACAGATATAAAGAAAAATGCATTTAAACGTAGTAAAAGCTTTTCAGATTTAAAAAAGATGAAAGATTCTTTCCCATTTCAAACTAAGTTTGAGATTGCTTGAATGCGAATGAAGACAACAATCGTCATCACATCGGTATCGTTGTCATCGTTCTAGTCATCAATACTCATATTGTTGAGCAATTTTTGTAATATGTAAAAATCAAATCTTAATACTTTACATTAATGTCATTATATTGTCTGTTATTACATTATTAAAAATTTCAAGTTCAATGTGCAAAACGATGAACGGTGAAGAGATTATAATTGTCTGTAAAATTCTGGTCAATATTATCGCCTTTAAATGGATCATCGATCATCCATTTATTAGTTGGATGGTCTATACATAATGTCATTCCTACAAAGTATAAGTCCCCCCTCCCCCAGGTACGTTGGAGATGTAAGTTTTATTACTTTGTATTGCAAGTATTCTACCATGGTCAGGCAATTAGTGTCACGGGGGAACATTACCGATGTGTCATATTCGATTGTGTAAGACAGGAATTGATTGTTTATGATTGCAACAATACCAGACGTGGTTTTAAACAAACGGACTTATTTTCATAACTTTTTACAAAACATTAAATGCCTCCGCCTTATAAAGACATGAGACAACCGGTGGAACGTGAAAATAAACAGTTCCAAATGCACCAACGTGCGTTTTACTTTGAGTAGGAATGTCACAGCGACTATACATCTCTGCGAGGGCACCATTGCCCAAGCATAGAATGTGAAATACCTATGTCTAAATCCTGGATCAAACGCCCACTTTCCGTCAGCCCATCAACTCGACGTTACTTAACTGTCGAATTCAATTGAAGAGATTTCACTGGCTTCACAACGGGAGAAGCTTACTCTCTCTCGGGAAAAAAGCGCACAGTCTACGTCCATATCATTGCTCCTGTATGGAGATACGACATCCATAAAATTAAGTAGTGTGCCTCGCCCTCATAAGCACAATATGGAAGTGAAACTTCTTTAGCGAAGGGAGGTAAATTCAAAAATGAGAAAATGAAATATGACGAAAATCAAAATGCGATGATTCTTCAAAGACGAAGTGGGAAGATGCACAAAAAAATGCGCATTGTCTGCAGCGTAGAGAATGAATGCTTATGCATGAGTAAGAGAGAGGTAAAAAATGCTTTACTGGTTTGGTTTACTTTACGAAAGAACTTACGAACAAGTGGCCGAATGACCGAAAAATAAAATAACTCTTTTGTATTGAAACAATATAACATTACAATATTCTGTATTATTGCTTGACCATCTACTTTACAAGTTTCACTTCTATATTATATTTGCCTAAATAGCTCCAATATAATAATAACACCGTCAAATTTTGATGTTCGTCACATTTCATTTCATATGTTGTGGATTTACTCCCCTTCGCTAAAGAAGTTTCACTTCAAAAATTAAAAAAGTAAATAAAAATTCCAGTGCAGGACTCGAACCCCACACCCTCTGTTTGCAAGTCCTACTCTGTAACCAATACGCCACGGAGACAATTACAATTCTATTTGCCTAAAATAGCTCCAATATAATAATACCATCGTCAAGTTTTGATTTTCGTCACATTTTATTTTCATATTTTTTGGTTTTACTCCCCTTCGCTAAAGAAATTTCACTTCAAAAAGACATTGCGCCTTATAACAGGATGACGATGGTATGTCAAGAACTCAACCCTGCATAGGGACATGAACCTAGTGGTAGTTGAGGACCAGATCGACAGACGGACAGAATGCGTGAAAAGGTAAAGTTTGATAGTCAATTGGAAACTATAGTCGTAATAAACATATGTAGATTGTTAGATTGTTTTCTCTCGAGCATAAATCAATAAAAAGATGTACCGATAATAATAATTCGACAAATTTAAGTGAAATTGAGACCAAAAAGTGTGAAATGTTTGTCGAAAAATTTTACGAGAAATGTATCCAATATTGGACTTAAAAAAAACACCAATTACAGAAGATCCAAAGGGCGTCCATTTATCGAAAATAATTTTCAAATAAATTTATAATACATAATTTGAGTCATGAAAGTTAAAAGGAAATTGTAATATAATGTGATTTTCTATACTTTAAATAAAAAATTCATAAAATCATAAGTATTTGAATTACCCGGTACTAATTCCATTTGAAGCGCTTCACTTCTATTATTTGTTAAGATTCAATTATGAATTGGCGAAATCTGTTCCTATTAAAATGAATTTTTCATCTACTTTTAGGCTTTACTAAGTACAAATACTATGTATTGTATATACTTTACGATGAGAAACCTGTAAAGAGAGAGGACTATAAAACTTTATGTAAATGTAAGAAGAAAGTTTAGTTCACTTAAGACTCATCAGCCTTGAGCAGAAGACCGTATTCTTATACTCTCTCTGTCTCTCTCTCTCTCTCTCTATCTCTCGGTCTGTGTATATGTATTTCCCTGTGTAATGTGTATTAAAAGTTCTTAAATCACACACATACACACATACACACGAGCACAGACTCAGATTATTTTGCTTAAAAGCCAAAAAGGAATTAACTAAAAAACATAGTAAAAAAAACAATGCTTCTTTCCAAAACTTGTTAAATACTCGTAAACTTATAGAAATATTGCACTTGATACTCGTCTACAATTTAAAGCTTCATTAGAAGTTTCCCAAAACAATTGATGCTATAAATTAGATATATATATGCCTATATATATTTTGTTTGGCCTGTGGCATAACCATAAGGGAATCATAAATAATAATGTTTTAAAAATTAAAAAAAAAAACAAAAAGGAGAAAACCGCCTTAGGCGGCATATGGTTTAGTAGAGTCGTCTGTCGTACTATGTGTACCTGACATGAGAAAAACCCATCGACCGACCACCGCACATTGGCAACAAATCACAAAAACAATAAAGGATTTCTTAACCATTGTTCCGCTTAACAGAAACACACACATATATATACACACACACACACACACACACACACACAGGTATTGAAAGCAATAAGACCAAGAAGACGACGACGACTAAACCAAATTCAAGCATTGAAAATAGATATACTTGTATATACAAAAACAAGGGATGAGACATTGGAGGTTATACATAAGTAAGAATGGAACAAAGCAACAGTAAATCGCCATTTGACAATTTAAGCAAAGCATTGTCCTTAAACCACAATAGCAATGACGATGATGATGACGATGGCAATAGTGATGGTGATGGTGATGGCGACGACCATGTTGTCTATGAATAGCCGACAAGATAATTAATGTGCAAAACGTGTTCATTGTTAGGCCAACGGCTGGCTGCTACCGGTTGGTGGTAACTTCTCTTTGTTAAACGAATATTGTGCATTTGCCATATACATACATACATATATACAATACATACATACATATATGTACATATTGTAGTGTTGTCTATTAGTAATAGTATGTGTCTCTGCGTGTTGATTATAATGGGTTGCATTGAATTGACGCTTAAGTGGAGCATGCGAATTGCGACCGATTAGTGGTATATGCTCTAATGTTACAATAATAAGCTGCTGCTGCTGCTGCTACTGCTACTGGTTTCTGCTATTTGGGTCTGCTTCAATTACAATACTTCTATTGTGAAATTAATTGTTTCATTATGAAAGAAAATGTAATATAAAATAATTATGCAATTATCATTTGACCAGGTTGGAGACAAATCCCATACATATCTACCTACATACATAGATATTTGTATACAATAAATTCTCCTCCCCTCTCTCTCTCTCGCCATCTCTTACCATCAACATCTGATCTGATTAGTTCAACAGCGAGAAATATGCTGAGTAATTATCGTGGGCAATTTATAACATGAACTTTTGGTACAAAATTATTATGTGTGTCATGCATCACACATTTCCATTTGCATGTTCATTTATCCATTCATCCATATAATGATTATTATAACAATAAATGGTTATCATTGTTGCCTTGGTTTTGAATAGAATTGTATTATCACTTACCTGCAAAGAGAAGGTTAGAAAGAAATTATAAAAATTATGAAGTAATTATGAATTTATTACATACAAGAAATAAATACAATAATATACAATAAATAACTTTCATCTATTGACATTTTTTAATGGCTTATCAAAACTTTCAGACTAGATATTTCCAATGCTTAGAATCGTAAAATAAGCATAATTTAATTTTATAGAAATAGAAGATCAGCATAACAAGGAGAAACATTAAAATCATATCTGCTTCTATGCATACAAGACTCTTATGCCCTTTTCACAGTAGAGCGAGCATAAGCAGCTTCAATATACCAATAAAGACAGGGAAATTGCTGGGTTGTTTTAGTAAAACAAAAATTATTCAATAGAAGTCACTTTGCAAGCACTTAATGCACTCAGACTGAAAGAGCTGCCAAGGTTTCGAAATTAATGCCTGTCTTCTTTTTCTTTTTTGTTGCTCGTAAACACAAAACAGCTGATGTTGATTTCAGTTAATTTCAAATTGTAAATGTTTTGTTAAAATTTCAATGAAGCACGTAGCAGGAATTTTTTCATGCCTGCAAGAACTATTTGCATACATACCAAATTGTTCTTAATCATGTATTTTCCACAAATTTTACGTTTGAAATTAGCACAACGTGCGCGCAACGTTCCACGTTAACTTTTATACTTATATTTAGGGACACTCAATTGTACAATTGCACAAAAGGGTCCCAACAAGATAAATTTCAAATCAAAGACAGTTGCTTTTCAGTAAGCAAAACAACAAGTGAAAAGGTTTATTGAAGCAAGGAACTTTTTCAGCACAGAAAAGGACATTAGATTTCGAGCTAAAATTTGGTATAGAAACATCTTATCCGATCACTGGATAAACCAATCTCTATTCGGAAATCAAACTATGAAATTATGTTTGTACCTTAATTTCTCTATAACTTATGTAAGAAAAATTGAATGAAATGGTTTTGAATTCAATTATAATACAATAACATAAGCTGATTGGACTTTTATAAAGATTTATCATAGAAAATCGCCAATAAACTTTCATTTTACATTTCTAAACAAATCTTTACAAAACAATTTGATATCCCAATTCACAGTATATCGAAAATTTGATTTGTTTCGAAGCACTTTAAGTTTCACGCTTTTGTCTACGCTTCTGTTATTAAGCATAAAGAATAAAGTCAGTATACTAATAGCATTTCAACATTGAGATATCCAATAATCATAGGACCTTGAAATTTATATAGTTGATGGACATGGGTCAGAGACTTAGAGTGTTCAGATATTAGTTCGATAATATAAATAAAATGGGCCAAGTGCGAGTCAGACTCGAAGGTACTCCTCCCCCTAGTGGTCTGAGTTGACTGATTTCATCAAATGTACCGCGCCTATATCAAAAGCTTATAGCGTGTACATTTTGGTTCTATAGACCAAAAAACAAAAAGTTTTTCGAATAAGAACGTGAATTTTAATGGTGGTTTGTATGGGAGGCTGATTTGTCGATTTGGCTGATTCCAACAGATGTATGGAGCATATATCAAAAACTTATAGTGCCTAAATTTTAGTTCGATAGGACAAAAAACAAAAAAGTTGTTGTACTAAAAACCTGAGGTACCCTCCTTAGTGCTCCGATCAAACTGAAATTTAGACAATATAAATTTCTGATGTAAAACCACCAACCAACTAAATTTCAAGTTATTGGGGTTACTGGATCGTATATCTGCCATACAATCCAAAATGTTTCCTTTAATTTTTTGAAAATATTTTAGTTTTAGTATTTGTTGCCGATACCGAGTATCTGTAAGAACTTCAACTCTCTAGCTATTACGCTTCATGAGATATGACCCGAGGACGGACGGACGAACGTACAACGAAGTCTCTGCATTAGAATTCCGTTTGGTACCCTTTGGTTCGGAACCCTAAAAAACGGAAAGGTTTTTTAAATAAAAACATGAATTTGAGTTTGAGTTTGTTTGTAGGTGAAGAGTGTAAAAACTTTAGTTTATTTGACCTCCTTGATGAGATAAAACGTTGGACGACCAGAATGCGCTTCTTTAAGCACAGCCGCGGTGGCCATATGTCCGAAATCTTTTCTAAATGTTAATGCCATATATTGATCATTTGCATAAAACAAATTTTTTGATTACAATTTATTTATTTGTGTTTTTTTTTTTTTTACAATTTCAAGTTCTATCGGGCTTAAAGAAACACCAATTATATCTAAAATACAAGACGCAAAAGCAAAGCCTTTTTGGTGAGCGAACAATTTTGTTAACTAGTATTCTGCCAATGGTCGAAATTCGATCAAACTCATTATTGAAAAATTGAGGACAAATTAAAAAATAAATTTGAATTTGAAATTTTAATACAATTCAAACCAATTTATACATAAAACTTCCTTATAAACAATATATTTTTCGCCATAATTCTATTATTGTATTATTGAGCATGATGCCTTAATCCTTATAATTAGAAATATAAAAAAAAATTCAAACTATCAAATGAACGAACTCTACTTGCAACAACATATAATTGTCTATGCGAAGATACTGAACGTTGAAATATTATAATACACCAATTTTATCAAAAGTTTGGCCTTGTGCTTTCTTTATGGTTATAACAATTGCAGATTTAACTGACAACTGTCTTTATTGATTTGTCCCAGAAAATGTTAAATTAAAATATCATAAATGTCATCAATTATGTTATCTATAATATCTTCACCGAACTCAGGATAATTTCTTAGTTCACCATTTCCGAGATTATTCCAAAATTGAACAAATTATTTTTCATTTGGCCTAGCTCTCATATTTTGTATTAAACAAATATGATGAAATGAATTAAATTAATTCCAGCTAACTGTACAATTTTCAATCAAAATAAAGCATGTCCCGTATAGAACAACCAATACAATTTCTGTAAAATCTCCACTCAAAAAATGGTTTTATCACCAAATTGTGTTTATTTTTTAATTACAATAAATCGGTTGTGAAATCCCTTAATTCTTGAATGAAAAAGTTCTATATCTTTAGGAGAACAGGAATTTCATTATAAAGATATTGGAAGACCATTTTTATCTACTCTATTTAGTTGAAAAAAATACTAACAACTTCGTATTTCTAAAGCTATTAACTGCATTGTATTGTTGCTCTGGTCTAAAGATAACTTTTTGTCTATTTGGAAAATGTATATCTAATCTATAAATTGTATGACTAACTTCATCAATTGAAACATTTGTATTTGAATCATTAGCTGCATTCAATTCAATACTTTCTCTATCATATCCTTTATAGTGTTTCACGTGTAACATCATTATCACATCTCAAGTAAAACGGTTAATCATTTACTGGTCCACGTGTTACTTCAGAACATTCTTTGAGGAAATCCTTTGAACATTTTCCATATCTCTTAACAAAACACATGGATGATGAATAGATGATGATTTTTAACCTATTCATAACACATTGGATGTGTTTGTCTTTTGGGAAATTCACAACAAACCATCTTATCAATATATTCAATTTCAACAATTTTTTTTACTTTGGGACATTGAAATCAAAAATAAATAATCGATGAGATTGTTATACTCGTAAAATTCAGATCTTAAATTTACTTGATTATGTTTAATGAAGTGCAAACGTGAGTCCTCAAAACGAACATACTCGTATATTGTAGATCAACAAAAATTATCTCTAACATCAAGTCGATATGCAACATATTTTAGCATTGTAACACGATAAATGGGTAAAACAGCATTAGATGTGCCTTAGGACAATAAAGTACCCGGAATTTGTCATTTAAATTTCCCGCGTCAAGTATTTTTTAGGTTTTGACTAAGCTGGACTGATTAAACCAGCTGCTGTAAACAAACTGGTTAACAGATCAGGCTCATTTTTGGAGTAGTAATTAAGGATATTATTACTAACATACAGGACAAAAAAAAAAAAACTTTACAAATACTTAACAGGCAATTTAAATGACAAATTCCGGGTACTTTATTATCTTAAGGTATGTACTTAGGTTAGGTTAAGTTATCTGATCGTTCCTGCCACAAAAGCTTAGAGCACACTTAGACCAGTTGAGGCCCATTGTGATACCAGTAGAAAGTAGAACAAGCCCTTCCTCTTATCCTTCCCTGTAAAATCATTATATGCTTTTAATAAAGCCGGAGATATTTCCTATTTTGGCAATTTCAATAATGCTGTCTTGGAGCATTAATTTGCAGATGCCGAGAGGAATCCCTACATCAGTTTTTTGAAGGATGCCTTCAAGTATAGTGCCCGCCTTAGCAAGCTCGTCAGCAACACAGTTGCCCTGGGATCCACAGTAGATGAATAATGCATTTCCGAGTAGCTTCATCAAGCATACTCCTGCAAGTGTTCACCAATTTAGAGGTAGTGTTTACCCTAGAAAACGCTTTAATAGCTGCTTGATAATCGCAGTGTTGGCCTGTATCCACAATGCCACTTCCTATACTGCTTATACTTCAGCTTGGAAAATACTAAAATAGTAGAGAAGGCGAAAGGAGAGCTTGATATTTAAAGCATTAGAGAAAATACCGCCTCCCACTTTGCCGTCTAATTTCGACACATCTCTTCCTGGAGCGAATGTATGTACTTGCTATGTTATTAGGGAATAAAATGGGTTACGCCAAAGGATCTAATGAGCTATCTAAAAGTTAAATGTTAGAAATTTTAATATTAAAAATAAACGCAACCATTTGAAACGCATCATAAAATCTTCTAATTCTATTTCTCTCTTAACCTTAATAACCATAGACACCTCCTTATAAATGATAATAAGTCTATTGCAAAACCCTAGACTCCTACCATATTCCGCTACCAAAGCACCTGCACGATAACAAAACACATCATGAATTTTTGAAAGCATAGAATTTGTATAAATTTTTACTTCTGAATTAATCATTACAAATGCTGAATTTTATTAACGAATATTTCCAAAAAAGAAAAGAAAATTATTTGATTTCAAGACGTTTTAAAAAAAAAAAAAATAAAACGTTTTTTCTGACAATGGCAACTTAGAAACTATCCAGTTATAACAATATGACGATTAAAAAAGAAGTTGAATGATTTTCAATTATTTCAGATTAAAAATGTTTTGCATTACAAAAATTACATATTAAATCCAATAAATATAATAATAATTATAAATAATACAATTATGATTTCTTGGAACAATATTCACATTTAAAAATAATCTGGAAAATAGCCCAAATTATTATCATTATTTTCATTATCATTTTATCTAGGAATGGCAACAAAGAAACTTTCCCTTTATCGCAACATGATGATGAAAAAACAAGTTGAATCATTTTGAGTTATTATCCACTTGAATAAAAATGAATACCAAAAGAAGCTGGAGGTATGGGTGCCACACGAGTTACACACGACAACATCAAGCGAAAATGGTCGTGGTCGAATCGCGATGAGCCTTCCCAAATGGTGGCCAAGCCAGAATTGACAGTCAATAAGGTATACATACTGTGTGTCTGATGAGATTGAAATGGAATCGCTTGGTCCAGCTTTGAAGCAATCGGCAGAAGAGCTGTGTTCCATAATGAAGAATGTCCATAGGCCGCTACCGACAATAAACAGTGACTCGCTAGAAACTCCGGGAGATTCATTGGGAGGTTCTTAAGCATCCTCCTTACAGACCGGACTTATCACCAATTGATTATCACCTGTCTATGGCGAATTTTTTTTTCGGCTCAAGAGGAGCTTGTGGAAATCGACTGTCCCAGTTTTTTACCAATTGGGACGAGGATTTCTATAACTAAAGATAAAAGTAAATAATCCTAAACGACGTAAAACGATTTATACCCCAGATCAACAGATTAATGAAATTAATGATCAGTGGAAAAAATAACATGCTAAGTATTTAATAGTACAAGGAAGTAGTTCTATTTCACGTAGGATCTCTATTGCCACCTGAGCAAGACGCGTTAAAATAAGGAAAACTCCAGACAAAGCAACAGAAATTAATTTTGCATTCCGATAATGCTTGACCACCACATGTAAGAAAAGTCTTGAATGAAGCACCTTGCTTTCGCTTGGTTATCAAAATGTCAATATTTTTGAAGGCATCAAAAATTGGAAACCTGATTAATTACTTTCTTGCCTCAAGAAACTTATCTTTCAATTCACAATAAAATGCAATGTCAAACAAAGAAAAAAATAGGCCACGTACGAGTCAGACTCGTACAGTGGGGGTTCAGTTCCAGTTTGGGGTTTGTATAGGAGGTACTCCCCATAGTGGTCCGATTTGACTGATTCCAACAAATGTACCGCATCTATATAAGAAACTTATAGTGTCTAAATTTCAGTTCAATAGACCAATACACTAAAAAGTTTTTCGAATAAGAACATTAATTTTAATGGTGGGTTTGTTTGGGAGGTACCTCTACTAGTTGGCCGATTTGGCTAATTCCGCCAAATGTACCGCGCCTATATTAGAAACTTATAGTATCTAAATTTCAGTTCGATAGAACAAAAAACAAAAAAGTTTTTCTAATAAGAACCTATATTTTAATGGGGGTTTGTATGGGAGGTACCCTCCCAAGTAGTCGGAGCTGAAATTTGAAGAATATAAATATGTATGTATAGCCATCCATCCAAATTTCAAGATGGTGGGTTTACTGGATCGTATAGCTGCCATACAATCCAAAATGTTTCTTGTATTAGGACCTCTAAGGAATATTTTAGTGTTTAGCTGATGCCCGGATAGAAGTACACCTTTTGTGAAAATTTCAACTCTCTGTCTATTACGGTTCATGAGATATGACCCGATGACGGACGGACGAACAACGAAATCTCTGCATTAGAGTTCCTTTTGGTACTCTTTGGGTTCAGAACCCTAAAAATGATGGACGTATAATTCCCAATATATATCTGTCTTTGCAAAGTTATACAAAACTATTGTAATAGCAACCTAACTTACACTTAATACAATAAGTGTCTCTGTAAAGTGTTCATTATCATACCGACATTTACAAATATGACATAAGGTTTGATTCTCTCTTAAATTATTTGTCTCTACCATTAGTTCTTTATAAGTAGTATATTCAAACCGACTAACTTACAATAGTTTGTCTGCTTAAAATGTTTAAGTTATGATAAATTCGCTGTAATAATCATACCAGCATATAAAATACAAGTATTATATATTATTGTAATAAACAACGTATGGTTTTCTCTATTTTGGTTGACTTGTTTTCATGGATTGCCAACCATATGAATATTAATTCTTATGACTAATTTATGTTGTGCTATTTCATGTACAAGTTTGTGGTATAACAAAGAAAACCAATTGTCAATTACTCATTTGCGAAGTTGACTTCATAAAAATGGTGTCTGCTGTGCTGGTCATTGACATGATTACATAGATTTTCATATGCTTATATAAGTAGTATTGGCAATAAGAAAGAAACCAATAAATTGAGAAAGTAGTAGAAACGATAACATTATAGTTGTTCTTGTTTTGAATTTAGCACAGCCAACATGTTCAAGTCTTTGATGCTTTTGCTATTACAATATTATTGATGCATATATTGTGATGACTATTATTCACAACAAAAACAACAATAAGAAATTTACATAAATAATAGGTTGGTTTTGGCATTTCCAATTCCAATGAGCTTTAATGATTTAAAAATATTAATATGCATACTACAAAATATAATATACATACATTATACACAAGTAGTAAGTGGTGAGTGGAGTGGTGAATAGTGAGTGGTGAGTGGATTGTTATGAATTTGTCGTTGTAAGCCAGAAAAGTAGAGAAACTAAAACCGCATTCAGAAAGAATTTAATATGCAAGTAGTCTTACTTGTAGAATTGTAGAATATAAAATAACAAACATGAGCCAATATCCACTGAAGCTTGTGCCATAGTGTTAGTCTTAGCTTGTAATTTTAATTATACCAAGTCAACAATAAATAGATAAATAAATAAATAAACAAACAATAGCTTTCAATGCTAGTGGGTTTTTTCTTTTTATTTTTAATAATAGCTTTGGGTTCTGATATCTTCTGATATCATCAACATATCATCATTCTCTGTTATTTAATAATAATTATTCACACGTTTATCTTGTTTGTTACAAGATACATATATTTTATCTATTCTATATACTGCAATCGATCACATATCATGTTCCTAGAGAATATTTATTTATCTTTATATATATAATTCTTCTGTGAGTGTGTATGTCACTGAACTTCTCTTAAAAGACTGGACCGATTTTGATGAAATTTTTTGTGTGTGTTCAAGGGGATCTGAGAATGGTTTAGATTCACAATATACATATATGTGTGTTCATATTGAGTCTTATGCGCGGCTATACCGTTCGTTCATCTGATTGCAATGACATTTTGTGAATGCGTGCATGGTTGGTTTTAGCCTTGAACATAACAGAGTACTTTTGGATTCGATATGTGACGCTGTTGTCGAGAAATTGGTGGATCAAATACTGCATTTGATTTGTCTGATTCTGCGCAATGTACTACAGTTAGTTTTGAATAAATTAAAGGACTCAATAATACAATAACACTTAAGGCAAGACCAGGGAGCTGTGCATTGTTGTGGATTTGGTAAGTCACTGGAATTATTAATGTGACTCACTATCCATTTAGCCAAATTAAAGTGCAGCGGGAAGCAAAAATGAAATACCAGAATTGCAATTCAACTTATTAATAGCGATGGTGCGAAACCGCAACTGTAGGTATGGCCCAATCCACTTGCGTTCTACTGAGTGTGATGTTTAAGGAATCCGATTGGCCGTACGACGTCGGGCAGGATACCCTAGTTTATTTATATAATTGTTTATGCCAAAGTACTGTCAACTTAAAAGGAAAATAAAATAAAACTAAAAGTAGGAAATTATTGTATATACAAACATTTAGAATAAAGCTTAATTTAATTAATCAATTATTACAAATTATATTATTATTATTATTAAATTTAAAAAAAAAATAATAAAAATAAAAATAATAATTATTTGTAATTAAATAAAACATAAACCTAAATTATGTACAAAGAGAAAAAAAACTTAATAAAGGACAAGAAAAATAAAAATTGAAAATAATCCAAAGGCTATACATAATTGAAACAAAACATCTCTGACCCGGTGGGTGTCTTTTTTAAAGCTATGCCCCTACTCACAGCTAACTCCGTGATCAGAAACAGTCAGGATAGGTGAGCCAATATGCCATGTCCAGATCATTTAGCTTGTGGTGTGTTCAGAATCCCGAAGGCAGCGAAGAATGATGAAGTTAAACGCTGTTGGTGAAATCTCAGGCGAGAGGACGTGATAGAATTTATTATATAAACTCGGAAAGGATCATGTAGGGCAGAATTGGTTGTACATCTATTCAGAGCTAAAGGGACAAAGTTTAGGTTTGCAAAAATTAATCTGATTTAAGAGAACGGGAGAATCATTGGCAACAACTATAAGTTTATGGAAAAAAATAATCCCTAGAGATATCCTACGATGCGCTAAAGATGGAAGACTGATGAGAAGGAGCCTATCAGAGTAAGGTGGCAAGCGAGAATTTAGATTCCAGTTTAGGCCACGAAAGAGGAAATAAAAGGAATTGCTTTTGAACAGACTCAATTCTATCTTGAACATATCATTACTTACAAGCACCAAGAATGCAATGAGTCAAGATTTTCTTGTAGTCTATGAGGAGAGGCAGCATCATTAAAGGAAAAGAAAAGTTTTACGTAATCAGCGTATATGACCACACGAGAATATGAAATAGAGACTCGAAGATCATTGATAAATAAGTTGAAAAGAAGTGGTTGATGTACTCTGGTTGTAACATGGACAGAATACCTAAACATTACATTTTGGGAACGATTAATCAAGTAGGATTTGATCCAACGAAGAAAATGTAATGGAAAGCCCATATTATCCAGTTTATACAAAAGAAGATCATGGATTACCGAGTCAAAAGCTTTAAAAAAAATCAGTAAAAGTAAGATCAGTTTGAAAATTATTAATGAAACCCTGATTAACTAATGAAGTAAATTCAAGGAGATTAGTGGTTGCGGAGCCACTTTCTATGCTGTGTTGAAGAAATAACAGACTTACAGAAATGTTTTATATTCGACATAAGGACTTGCTCAAACAACTTGGGAATAGCTAACAATTTAGATATGCCCCTGTAATTTGAGATATCCGATTTATTACCTTTTTTGTATGGAGGAAATATTCCTTTCAAATAGGTGGAAATGACGCTACCTGGAGCGATAAGTTGAAAAGCCTCAATAACGGCTTACACAGGGAACCTGTTACACTAATAATATTATCATATCTCAGGTTGATCAAGTTCGATACCTTGTTCTGATCCTGGACAAGCGTCGAACGTGGGACACCCATGTGTATCAATTACAATAATGAAAAAACAACTGGCTGCTGTGCGCGAAAAGTAAGCTCCGCAAATTAGTGACACCCGTCTGGCTATATGTCCAAACAAATCTGGGGGCGACTGCTCCCTCCAATATCAGGAGAACACAATCAATGCAAAATAAAGCCCTGCGAGCGCATGGTTCATCAAAACTTCTACCTTACATCGCGACATGAAATTGGCAACGATACTTGATCAAATTAATTTCTTTAGTATCCATTATAGAGATCGAATACTAGAACACCGCAACCCCTTAACAAAGGCCCTAATTAATAACAGAATTCCGCGACTGCTGAAACGTCTTCACTCCAAAATTAAATTCTTGGTGATTAAATAATCATTTAAGGGGGTATTCTGGTCTAGAAAATTGGAAAAATCGATTTTTTTTTGGCATATTTTCAAAGCTTAGACTTTCAAAAATATGCTCTTAAAAGGATTTTTTAAAATTCGAAATATTTTGTGAGATACAGCGGATTTTGTGACGTGGCATCTAAGCCGGCCGAGCGGAATGATCACACAATGAACGGTAGACTTGAGGATTCATTATTTCCAGAAATTCTTTTATATCCGACTCGAGCTCTATATGTCTATGTGCACTTTTAAATTTACATATAAAATGCAATATTATCATCTGAGTTATTCTACTGGAAATCTTTCTCAAACTTCAAACGCGTTTTTCTCAAAACTCCTCTTTTTGAGGTGGTTGACACGATATCTCAAGTTCTATCTGACCGATTCCTTTGGAATTTTGTGAGAATCTTCTTTATACATTTCTTTATCGTCTTTCCCTTGGATTTTGAAAAATTTTAATTCCAAGTATTTTTAAAAAATTCGTAAAGGTCGAAAAACAGGGGTAAAAAAAAATTTTTTTTTCAAATCTTTACTGATTGAAATTTTTTTTTCCTTGTTTGATTTAGATCACTAAAAGGGTTGGAATCATATCAACCAGGGAGCACCCTTTGAATGGCAACCGCCACTTCACCAGACTGTCATTGGATGAATTTTTGACTTTTTTTCTTTTTTAAATTTTATTTATATACTTTAAAAATCAATAAACACATTATATAAAAAAATGGATACTAAAAATGTTTTTAATTTTTTTTTTATCCTAGTTTGAAAAATACCCAAAAACTAGGGCTCTAGACCAGAATACCCCCTTAAATCTTAATAGCTCTAAATGTAAATTCATAACATATTGTATATCCGAGTAAACCATATTTGTTTACTTATACGATTGATAATGTCGAATCAGGATTAAATTGAATTTAACAGACTGGTAAAAAAAGTCGGGAAATATACCCATATCTACTAAATATACATATACATTTAACTACATGTTATGTGTAAGAAAGAAATCATACCTTAATAAATATATATGAGTAGTAATCATACATACATATGTTTATATCTTTATATTTTTCTTTAGACACGCTTCAACTTGTTTTCCGTTTCATGTTCATTTACCTCAAAAATTGTGTTTGATTCATAATAATTTTTATGTTTTTTTTTTTTCTTTCCATTCTATTTTTTCTTTCCACATGGGTTTATTTGTTATAACAATTAGATGGTTTATTGGAACGTTTTAATGACGTTATTATTACCAACAGTTCAACTCAATTATCTTTTGTAATTGTTCAAGCGAAATGCTTTTTATGTTTGATTAATATGTACAATAGAAGTAGCTAGAGATACTGTTATTGATATTGTCTACCGAAAACCCTTAATTGAAAATTTCAAATAAACAACTTTTTAGTTCTGATGATTGAACTTTTATTTTTCCAAGTAATTTCATTAATAAATCATGTCATGTGTCATATCACAATATACATAAATAGGTATATTTTAGTTGGAATTGTTTCACTTAGCATTCACATTCTGGAACTTTATACTAATTGTCTGTCATTAATTGATTGTGGCTTATGTTTGTTATTGAAACATTTCCTTAGCCGTTTAAAATCTGATTATTAATGATTTCTTAAGAAATACACGTAGTATTATTTCTCACATTGATTTGATATTTTGCGCTATTTAACCTTTGCAAAATCCTCTCACCAAAGTGTTTATAAAAAAAAAAAGGAAAAGTAAAAGAGAAAGAAAAAGAAAAATGCAAAATATATTCATATCTCTCCATGTATATAACTCGTTTAACAACAATATTTTATTTGTTTATATAATATTTCATTCCCATAGTGTTTGTAGAAAATGTTTCTGATTTAATGAAGCGCGTCCGATCGAATTTGTTTTTTTTTTTTTTTTAATAAGTTGATCTTTGATTTATAAATATATCAGTTTTCATTTGATTTACTATTTGTGTATTCTTTTCTCACTTATTCTACAATATATTGGTTATTATTATTATTATTATTTTTTTTTTTTTTTGTTTGGTTACCAAGTCAAGTAACAATAAATCTGACCAACTTTGATTTCTAAAAAAAAGGTAAAAATACAATGGATATACATAAGTAAATATAGTATACTACTTGACAATTTCTTTGAGCGAAACATTACAACTGAGAAAATATAAAAAAAAAATTTAATATAGAAGTGAAACTTCTTTAGCGAAGGGAGGTAAATCCGTAAATTAGAAAATGGAATGTGACGAAAATCAAAATGCGATGATTCTTCAAAGACGAAGTGGGAAGATGCACAAAAAAATACGCATTGTCTGCTGCGTAGAGAATGAATGCTTATGCATGAGTAAGAGAGAGATAAAAAATGCTTTACTGATTGTGTTTACTTTACGAAAGAACGTACGAACAAGTGGCCGAATGACCGAAAAATAAAATAACTCTTTTGTATTGAAACAATATAACTTTACAATATTCTGTATTATTGCTTGACCATCTACTTTACAAGTTTCACTTCCATATTGTATTTGCCTAAATAGCTCCAATATAATAACAACATCGTCAAATTTTGATTTTCGTCACATTTAATTTTCATATTTGTTTGGATTTATTCCCCTCACTAAAGAAGTTTCACTTCAATAAAAAAGTTTCTCAATCAAAATATTCTACCAACAATGTTTACAAATGAAAATTGGAATTGTTACAAAGTTAACTGATTCAATGTTAGATGGGTCGTGCATTTCACTGTACTCGTACTACTGAGGAGTGAAGTCTTTAATAAATCAATATATTTATATTGTTTTGTTAATAAATGGGAACAGAACTACATAAAAAATAATGTTGACCAATTTACTAATTAACACATTAATGGCATATATCATTTTGACCATTCACCAAAATTGATAACTGATCTGTTTCAATTCAAGAAATCGGTTTTGCATTTTATTTTGAATTCAGAAGTCATGTTCTTGCAATCTTTACTATCAGCTGCCAGCAGAATTTGATGCAGATGCACTGATACCTAAGAACTCTTAGATTTTGTTGAGCTCACAAGGCTCAAGGCTAGAACCAATCATGCACTTACACAAAATTTTATTTCAGATAAACGGTATGGGCGCGCATAAGACTCGTACAAATAAATAAATATTAAAATATATATATATATTTGAGATAAACTTATAAATAGATGTTACGTTTTTATTGAAATCGATCAAGTGTTTTAAACCAAATCATTGAAGCTTAAAACTTTATTCACTTGTTCAAATTTCATAGATTTGTTTCAGTTCATTAGATACAAAAATTGGATTCATTAAATATTTGTGTAGTCGTAATTAAATCTATGTGTTCAAGTTTACCAACTTCCTACTTTGAATGACACCCACATTTCAAATGATATTTTATAGCCAATATAGGAGACATTGATTGAAATCTCTTAATTGGCAATGGAGGAGAAAATCGAACATAATTCTTTATCTAATTTTGAACTACTTTAGGCTGAAAGCCACCTATGATTAGACCAAACATAAAACATATATGACTGTATGCATTATCTTAAAGTATTTGATTTTTGCATGAACAACTTCTTTGTGTCTTCTTCATCTATTGATGGAAAACTTTACTTAAACTGAGGTAATGATGTAGAACAATAAATTCGTTAAAATTTTATAGGATATTTTTTTTTATTCAAAATAATTTTTAATTGGAAATTTTCTTCATTCTTTACTGTGTTTTTACTCGATTTGTCTCGCCTTCTTCAATTGTTAATTTTTTTAAAATGTGTAAATACATCTTTGTTATCACAGCTGCGCATTTGTTTCAGCTGCCAAATTTCGATCACTGGAAGAAGGTTTATGTTAGTTGTCAATCAACAATAAAATATTTAACTATTTAGAATTCAAGTAAATTTTTCAATGAGTTATTAAACTGGTCGAAGTTCATAGCATGCGTGGGTAACTTTAATAATTGCCAGGGTTTCGAAAAAAATTAAGCCCGAACACTAATCAACGGTGCTCCAAACAAATCTGAAAATCTAAAATCATAACAAAAAACAAACCAAGAGATCAATAAAGGTTTGAAGCTACGACATTGCCCAGAACATCCATTGACCATGAGACTAACCAGAAACGTTATTTCCTTTTTTTTTTTTGCGTTTTCATTTTTTTGCAAAGAAAATAAAAAGTTTTCTTTTTCACCAATAAAATGTAAAATAAATAATAAACAAAAAAGGAAAACAATTAACAATAAATATCATTTAAAGATTTGTATCGTTTCATTTATAGAAGTAGGGTAACAATTAACCCTAGCTGCCAAGGTTTTCAGCTCTCATATATGTACAATATAATTACTTGATTGTTTTCCATCTCAAAATTCTAATAAGACACTCCAATGTTTCAAAATCGAGAACAAAACCGTGTAAATATTTATATTAAAAATAAACAAAATTAAGAACAAAAAATACAACGCGCATATTTTTTTTTTTTTTTTTTTAAAGCACATTTCTCTTATTTTTATTTATGAAGTTTCACGAAACACCGGAGCATTGTCACATGGTGGCCCAACATACACTCGAAGCATTCAAAAGTAAACCGTATTGCTCAACTATCTACCTTGATGTACGTCAGGCGTTTGACAAAGTATGGCAACTAGGACTGCTATTCAAACTGAAGAATATTCTCCCAGCAGCGTTTTATCTGGTCGTCCTCACCACCTATCTATACAAGAGAACATTCTATGTTACTTGTGAGGATTTAGAATCTGATAATAAACCAGTAAGAGCTGGAGTTCCACAGTGCAGTGTGCTAGGACCAAATCCACATACTCTTTACACCTCTGATCTTCCGACTATAAGTGACGACAAATTGCTGATAGCTACTTATGCTGATGACACAGCCGTCCTGGTATCTAACTCGGACCCAGCCGCTGCATCAACAATTTTGTAGAACCAGCTAAGCATAATGGAGCCATGGCTTAAGAGATGGAACATTGGCGTAAATGCAGATAAATCTGCACATCTCCACTCTTTGACACACATTCTGTCCACCGGTCCAGCTAAACGGAAACAATACTCCTATCTACACTTCCAGTAAGTAACTCGGATTGATACTTGATAGGCGATTGACCTGGAAACCCGACATAATGCTCAAAAGAATAAAAATTTAACTTGAAACTATGTAGAATAAACTGGCTTATGTGGCACAGTTCTAAACTAAGCATTAGAAACAAGCTCCTTCTCTACAAAACCATACTGTATAGAATTACCCTCTGGGGTACAACTTCCAAATAATATGCTCTTATCATACAAGTCCAAACTATTAAGGAGCCTTGTCAACTCCAAATGGTACATCCGTAACTCACAGAGACCTGCAGGTGGCAACGGTGGCAGCGGAAATTGTGTGGCAGGTTATCATCCCTTGCATCTGAAGGACTCCACTCAATTTCTTTCTTTTTACTAGTATTATTTATATTAAAAGAAATAACTATATCAATTTCAAATATTAAAATTGTATATAAAAAAGTATGCCCTACATTTTGAGTACGTTATATTGCATTAAGTTTGTAACATTTAATATTTACATATTTATATATGTAACTTCAAAATCTAAAATTTGAATAATCCGTGTATATGAGAACTATAGAGAAACTATGCTTAACATGTTCATCTTATTTGAGTTCCAAAGCAAAGTGATTATCTTAGAAACGAAGTGTGAGTTGCCAACGTCTTTATTGGATCAAAACTATTGGATTCGAAACTTATAGTGTCGAAATTTCAGTTTGATCGGACCACTATGGTGGGTACCTCCAATACAAACCCACCATTAAAATTCAGGTTCTTATTCGAAAAACTTTTTTGATTTTTGTACTATTGAACTGAAATTTATACACTTAAGTTTTTAATTCGGTGAACGTGTTATATCGAGAAATGGTCCTGTCGATTTGCCGCCTAGATTGTGTGATTTAACACCTCGAGAGATAGCGGCCGTTTCCGTCGAAATGTGTGGCCGAAAATTGCGTTCAACAAAACAATCGCTGCAAACGTGCCCGTGGAAGACATATGAGCGAAATTCAATTCCATACATAAATGTTTTTATCGCACTTCAAGCCAAAAATTTCCGAAATATCTCAAATAGTTTGCGTTTTATTTAAAAAGAAAGTTGTCAAGTCCTTAATGGAAACCCCCGTTATTTCAGTCCTCCACTACGATAAATGTAATTGGCAATGAGATTGATGCAAATATTCCCCATCTTTAATTAGGGGTTAATAAACCATTTTCCCTATACGCTTCTGAGTTAGAAACATTGCATCGAGATAAACTGGATTCTGATTGATTTGATAGTTTTTGGGTTGCAAAAATTGGTTGTTAATTCATATTTACTTCAATATAATTTTTAAAATCTACAATAAACCAACAACAAACAAAATCCCTATAATATATTAATATAAAATTCTCTAGTGGAAATATTTTAGAACAAAGTTAACTAATAAATTACTATGTTCCACCTAGACTATACTGTATTTAGTTAGGTTTAGAGCTGACAAATTTCTAATACTTAATGTTTATTCATTTTCATTTTTCACATACTCTTATTGAATGATATTATCTGTAAGTATTTTGTATCAAAATACACTAGAAGCAAACAATAGCAAGTAAAAGATCAAGATGATATGTCACACACATGATAGGGTTACACTTAACACAATAGTAATTAACACTTACATAGAAGACGTTGGTGCTTAATCACGTTCCTTCTTTCATTTAATTAACATCATTTCATTTTCATTAACATCAATTCGCTGAAGCTTACATACTCGTTCCTTCTGTTCTAATGAACTTTCTCATCAAGGAATTAGATATTATATTTAAGGCATTGTATATTATTGCAGCTATATCAGTTATTTATTTGTCATAACTTTTCTGATATCTTATTCATTTAAACGAGCTATTCTTGTATCTTGACACAGTATATTTTATAAACTGGAAACCGTACAAACTTATTGACTATAGACTGACTCAAAATTCCAAAGGAAAAAAATTGGGAATGCGTAGTTTCGTGAGCGAAAAGGAAACATTTGTTTAGTGTACAACTTTTCTTATCAAAACATCAATTATGCCAAGTCGTTTAAATATACCTAGGTCGCAACACGCCAAACGCACACAAATTTCGTTTACTTCGGAATAATGAAATTAACGAGGAAAGGGAAACCAGACTATCCTATGCAAGATCAATGAGTTCTTTGCGTAGAAATAGAGAATCCTCTGTCGAACGTGTAATTCGTCTTCGTTATGGCAGAGATAGACGCAGATCTCAGAGAGCCCTCGTATTGTCCGAACGCAGGTCGATGAGAACTTCTACGTTGTGGTCAAATAAGTTAAATTCTGCCATAAATAACGATCCTTCTATTGAATACAAGACTGATCCTGTCGTTTCAATAGGTACAATGTCGGATGTGTGCGAATATTGCTCCGCTTTGAAATGGAAGGATGAGCCCAAAGGTCTTTGTTGCTTACAAGGAAAAAAAAAAATTCATGAAATTCTTCCTCCACCTGAACCACTATACTCTCTTCTTATGGGTGATGATCCTAAATCAAAAAGATTCATGCCAAGTATATCATTTAGCAGGAAGCTTGCTATCATATGGGTGCGACGATCACAAATTTTTATTTTATACATATACATTTCTATTTTATATCAGATCCCGAAACACAAGCATTTGCTAGGTGTAACAGTGTCGCGCAACCAATGGATCCAAGTTTGGTAAGACTTTTACAAGATTTGTTACATTCCCATAACAGATAAATACAGTCTTTTAAAACTGCTATTGAGAGCGTACCGCCAGGAATACCCAACTTTAATATCGTAATCCATGTAAATGAAGTGCCTGCTGAAAAATATATCGGGCGTTATAATGCCCCATCTACGAGTCAAGTTGCAGTTATGATAGGTGAACAACAATTTGATAAACGATAACTTGCACAGAATATCCGAGTTGCACCAATCTTACCTATGACAGCTTACAGTATCCTTTGATGCTATGTCGGGGAGAAGACGGATATACTATAAATATTACTCAAGTTGATCCAGTTAGTGGAACACCTCTATAATCACCAAATGAGGTAGAGAAATATCGATCTGGTCGTTACATCTGTAGCTCGGAAGCAGTCTGGAGGATTTTATCGTTCGACATACATAACCGAGCGCCCACAATTACCCATCTCGCCGTTCATTTAGAAAATGACCAGAGAGTTTATTTTACTTAAGACAACATTACCGATGTTGTTACAAATCCGCGGGATACAATGCTAACAGCATTTTTTAAATTATGTGCCCAAGCTTTTATAGACGGAATAAAATTGCTAAGACCTTCCATACGTAGAAAACAAGGAGCTCCAGCCGAAGGGTCTCCGGAAGTAAAAAAAAAACAAATGCGCTGGGGAGGGCTTATGTAGTTTATCCCAACAACAGTGAATGTTTTTATTTGTGAATGTTACTTCATATAGTAAAAGGCAGCTGGCAAAGAGATGGGTCTCTTAGAAGATAGCTCCCATCGGGATAATAGAATTTCGGAAGCTGCTATATGCTGTTCAGCGAGCTCATTGAGGTATTTGTTTGCCATTATTGTGACATTTTGCCAAGTGACTGACTCTCTATTTATCTTGAATAAGTATCAAGAAAATATGGCTGAAGACATACTGATTCAGCGGCGAAGAGAGATAATGTCAGATGTCTAATATGATGACAATATTTTTAACGAAGCTTTGTTAGAATTAAACAAAGTAGTAGAAGTTCTTTCGGGTAAATCAATTAAATATTTTGGACTACCGATGCTTACAAATATAGGTAACTCGAATTTAAATAAGAGAAACATCCTATGATCAACCTACACTATTACAAATTATAGCTCAAGATGAACATCGCATGAACATCGATCAAAAAAAAGTATACGATGCGTTATTAACATCGATTGATAGGATCGAAGGTAGGTTCACAATATTATTCTCTGGTGACTTTCGCCAAAATTTAACCGGTTGTGACAAGAGGGACACGTGCTGATGAAATAAACGCTTCATTGAAAAGATCTTACCTGCGGTCGTATGTGAACATATTAGAGCTCAAAACAAATATGAGAGTTTCGTTTCCTACTTATGAAAACCGGAATTTTGCAGAGTTTTTGCTCAAAATAGGAAATGGACAGATGCCACAAGACAATGGAAGAATTAATCTTGAGAATGAAAACATTTGCGTTTTGGTAAATGATCTTCAAGAATTGGTAGAAAAGGTTTATCCCGAAATTGATAACATAAGTTCTAAGACAACTTTTTGGTTAAAGGAGAGAGTTATTTTATCACCTACCAACGATCAAATAAGTAAAGTAAATGATCAAAAATCAATGGACTGACTCAAACTCTACAGGCAATGCTTTTGATCTGGAAAAGGCTGTTCATTTCCCAACAGAATTTCTTAGTTCCCTACAGCCTTCTGGTTTGCCCCCACATAAATTAGTTTTAAAAGTAGGGTGCCCCATTATTTTATTACGGAATCTTAATCCAAAAAAATGGTACAATGGTACACGTTTACAGATAAAATCATTAAAAAACTATATAATAGAGTACACAATACCGACCGAATGTGGAACTGGAAAAGTCGTTTTAATTCCCCGGATTCCATTAATGCCAACCGATTTACCTTTCCAATTTAAAAGATTGCAATTTCCTATAAAATTATCATTTTCAATGACAATCAACAAATCACAAGGTCAAACATTCTACATTGTGGGATTAGACCTGAGCAAAAACTTCACAATATTAACATTCAGCGACGTATCCGTATGCGTTTGGTGCGAACGGAGAAAAATATTGCTGCTGTGTCCGCCAGTGTTGACGAGAACTGTGATTTGTCCATTGGTGCCTACTGTCGTTAAATGATATTGAACTTTTTTTTGCCCGGAATACAGGAGCTGAACCTGTTCGGCATGTGGTTCCAGCAAAGCGGCACTATAGCCCACACAGTACGCGAATCGAGGGACCGATTGAGAAATGAGTTCGGGGAGCAATATATATCGTTTTATGGCGCCTTTAGACTATTTTTTATGGGAATACAACAAATCACTCATCTTAGCCGATAAGCCAGAGTCAATTGCAACATTCGAAGACAACATTACCCGTGTCAATAGTGACATTCTAGCCAATATACTTGCCTTACGTAGGCGTTACAATATTTGCAAGCAATAAGTGCCTTAAACATATTGTGTTCAACTACAACAAGGAGAGACATCATATAACTTTAGGCTTTGAAATTATTGAATCAAAAATTCTATGATGAGAGAAAAAATTTTAAGTCATCAGAAGATACCTGTATGTTTGAAATCACATAACTGAGAAATGACAAAATATTTTTATTTTAGTTGACAAGTAGGTAAACGGATCTAGGGTTGTTTAGCACAATATTATTTATGCATTTGAGTATAAACAATATTCCTCCGCTGTCTCCTTAGACAGAGTATGGACAGACGGTCTTTTTAAAGCCGTTCGCTCCGTGTAAGAGCAGTGTAGCCTAATACTATTTGCTGCAGACATGTCGACATTGAATGATCATAACGCCTTGCTGGCAACATATGCAGCTGACACAAGCTTTCTGTACAATATTAACTCACCTACAGAAAAAATTATCAACAGCGGAATATCGCCATAAATTCAAGCAAATCATTCAGTTGTGATTTGAAGCTGAGGAGTGGCATTTAACCAAATATCCCACAAAGCTCATAGATCATTCGAGAGTACGGTAACTCGGTCTAATCTAATGGACAAATGCCTCACCTGGTGTACACATGTGAATTCCATCATGGCATCTTAGTATGCAAAGTCGCGGAAATTAAGTTGGCTGTAAACTTTCCTTGACAGATAAAACACTCATTTAAAAGCAAATAGAAGCCCCGATTTGGCTCTACGCCACACAAATTTGGGGCTCTCCAAAATAAAGTTTACACCCAAATCACGCTAGCCTTATGGTTTGTACGCAACACTATCCTACATGGAGATAGAGAAAGATACCTACGGTGCTTGAGAAAATCAATTTATATAGGAGTCGTTGCAATCAGTGGCTGCTTAGACATCCAAATATAATGGCGACAGCTCTACTCCAAGATGCGAAACGGCCGTGGCTACCAAAACGCCAACGTAATTAAGACAACAAGCAAACAAAATTTTATGCAATTAAGGGATTAGTGTATAATTAATATAAAACAAAAATAAAAGTAATGCTGATGCTGATGCTAACTGAAGACCTAAATAACATTCTCTTAGTATTAATTTCATTTCGAAGAATGAATTTCGAAATTCAAATTACCAAAAATACTTGATTTCAAATTTTACGTTAAATTTCCTTGTAACCTAAATCGAATGAACAGCAAACAAATCATCATCCTGTTTTCTTTTTATATGCATCATCAAATATTTTCTTATTTTGAATATGCTTACTTACTTTGATAGACAATATTTGCTATTTGTTTGTGTTTATGTCAATGTTCTTTCATGTAGATTGAAATTGATATAGAATTTGATGACATGTTTACATTGCAATAAGAATAGACAATATCATGTTGTGGCTTACCTGGAAGAGATAAAAAGAAAATAAATTATTAAAATGTAAATTATTCAAATCAAACATTGAAACATCTTGTTTTCTTTCATATCAACAAACATTGAAACTAAAGTTCCTTAAACAAAAACCATGCTAATACAATACTTTTGTGAGTTGCTCACAAAAGTAGGCAAGGACATGTAAGGAAAGTGAGTGGTGTCATTATACTCTTCACGGAAGTGATTAGTATTATAAGTCTGTCATGAAGTTTGTAACAGACAGAAGGAGACAAAAGAGACCACATAAAGTAAGGTGCGTTGAAAATTTATAGAACCACCTAAAAATTTTTGATTTCTTAAAAACGAAATACTGTAGGGTATCACAACACGCGGTCCGTGAAATATGTTTATGCGGCCCGCCAAGCATTTCTAAAATTGAATTTATTTTATCGACTTTCTCCCATCAATATGTATATTGTTATAAAATTAAACCCTTTGCGGATGGAGAGATGATAAAAGAATGTCTGACTGCTGTTGCAGAAATAGCATTTCCTGATAAAATAAATATTTTTTCAAACATTAGTTTACCAAGATTCAACATTGCAAGGAAAATTGAAGACTTTGTCCGAGAACTTAGCAACAAAGTTTCGTGAACGCATTGCAAAATTCGAATACTGTTCTTTGGCACTTGATTGAGAGTTGCGATATTTGCGATACAACAGCACAATTGGTTATATTTTTACGTTGCATTGATACCAAATTTAATATTACCAAAGAATTGTCTTCACTGATTTCAATGCAAGGGACTACAACCGTGACAAAGACCTGTACGATGAACTAAAGTTTGTCTTGGAAAATTTTCCAATTTTATTAGAAAAGATTATTTGGTATATCGACAGATGGAGATGGAGTACGAGGTAGGAGTGGAGTATCGGGAAGTCTATATCAAGACATTAAGAAGGTCACAGGAAGGGTAATAATATTCGTTTAACCATTTTATAAATCATTCACTAGGAAAATTTGTGTGCGAAAAGATTGAGTTTGCCACATGTCACAGTACTGATAATTAAACTAATCAATTTTATAAAGTCGCACGCGTTAAATCACCGTGAATTTAGCCCACCGATTAGTGAGTCATCCGTTGCCCTTATTCTATATAAAATTTCCTTGGAATACATGGGAAGTTCGGGTATACTTCCCATGGACCATCAAGCAGTAATTTCAGTTTGAAAATGGTCGCCATGGACCTTTTCACTCGTGGGAGGGTTTAGTAGAATGTTATTATCGATTTCTTCCGAAACAGAAATAATTCAATTCTAATCAATTTAATGTGAGTCAAATTTGTTTGATTTGTAAAGCAAAACTTCTCTCCGAGTTGGTAAATTGAGTATGCAATATAAATAATTTTATTGGCATTTAATGAGAGCAATTTGATTATCTCTGCCAGACAAAGAAATAACAAGGACAATCACAAAATTCATTTATTATGATTTGTGTTAAATATTTATTACAATAAATTATCTCAAAACTTGGCGCTTTACATATGTTTACATGTATTTCTTTTGATTAAATTATTTAAATTCTTAGAAATGTATTTCATTTAAAATTTCTTCTCGGATATGGGATATACTTGTTCGGTTATATCGAAACGCTCAACTAAAGTCGACAATATAGGTGTTGTGCCCAGTTTATAAGTGTAGTCCAACTGGGTTTTAGCCTTTTTGTTAGGCATTTCGACATTACGCAAATAGTCAACTGAATCTTTGCGTACAATGCATATATCTATATTCGATCCAGATCCGCAATCATTGAACACCCCAGCAGAAATGGCATCACTGGTATCTGCTTCATCTAAACCTGGTTGCCAACGTGCTTCAAAGATACCCATTGCAGCCAAGCTGCCTGAACCCAAAGTCGCATAAGGTACTTTATCAACGGATCCTTGCTGATGTACTGCATAAACATGTGGACCAGTTTTGTCGACTCCACCAACCACCATAGCAGCGGTTATATGATTTTTAAAACTGAAGATTTTCCGTTTCAGGAGCACACTGGCGCAAACGACGGGCACCTCATGATTAGTATTCAAATTATGCAATTGCAGGTCTGCTGCTGTCACTCGTGTTAAAAATAGTGCATCGGCAGCAATACCAGCTGCGCAGCAATAGATATTTTTGGCCAGATAATGTATCTTAGAGCAATTTTTATCAGTGACAAGTTTTCCTGCTGTGGGCACGCGTATCAGCGCCTAGCACAACACCATCTTTATAGATAAGACCCGCTATGGTAGTGCCGGTTTCTATAGGTTTCGGCGGCTGAAAACCCTTTCGGATAAGTGCATCATTGCTGTGAAGAAGAACTTTGTGTTCTAGATTGACTGAATAAGTTTTCGTAGTATTACTCACCGCATGCAATTTACATAGCTGAAACCAGGTTCTGGTGCATCACGGAAATGTTCAAGTTGCATTTCAGTTTAATTTCAATAGTAGTGAAAGGTTAAGTTATTATTATTGAAAGCAGGTACGGGTCCTTCAATTTTCAATTGGACTATGAAACCACGTTATATCTATTTTTTATTTTACTATTTTTTTTTTTTTAAACTTACGATCAGAAAAGTTTAGTTGCTTTCCTGAATAAATTTAAATGAATAAATTGAGTAAATTGACAACTAAGGCATTTACATACAGTAGAACTAAATATCAGGAAAATTCAGAAAAATTAAATGAGAGATCTAATAGATAGTAGGCCTATACGAAATCTTTGCCAAGATTCAAGGTGTCTTGTGTAATTTAAGCTTCTTCTTATTCTTTTATAAAGTATTATGTATTGTAGATGTGTTTCCCACAAAATACGATTTATTACATTTGCAGAAAGACAAGCAACTTTAGGATTAGTATTTTGTATATGCGCCTTCAGGCCACATACATACATAAATTTTTCCATACATGATTCATTGTAATCGATTAAATTTCCTTCAACGTTTCGCTATATATAGTATTGATATCCAATGTTGTAGTTTTTCCACACCACGAGTATGTTGTATTTTAAAACATTCAGCATTGGTTTCGTAAACAGACAGACTAAAGGCCTTTTGTCACATAAAACAGAAGCAGATCCAGATATCAGAACAGAAACAGAACCAGACAATAGCAAATAAAATAGAACTCAGGGCACGTCCACACAGAAGCTTATAGTTTAGCTGTTTGATGATAAAATTATAGCAAGTTAATTATTTCGGCTATCTATTACATTAGAGTTGGTGTTCCTCAGGGCAGTGCCCTAGGTCCCATCCCGCACACGCTGTTTACTAGTGATAGTTATGCCAACGCCAACAATATGAAAACTCTACCGCTTCTCAAAATGCATCACATGTTGTTCACTTTTGTATTTTTATAAATTTCTCAGCTCTTATATGCAAACCGATTATAAAAAATGTTAATAAACTTTTTACAATTCTGATTCCATGCAAACCCAAATTCAAATTCATGTTCTTATTAGAAAAACTTTTTTGTTTTTTGTAAATTTCAAAACCCTAGGATTACTGGATCGAAAAGCTGCCATACAAATATTTAAGTTTCAATGTTGAAATGCTGTGGCTCTACCCTTAATAAAAGTCAAATAACTAATGAAATATTTCTGTAAGCTCAATCACAGGTGTGTAGGCAAAACCATTTTCTAGGGGTGCGTGAAGAGTATAACAACTTCGGCATAACCGAAGTTAACCTTACTTTTTCTAGTTAAAAGCTTTTTCTTTACTTCTTTCACGTCTTCACTTTATTGCAGTGACGCACTTAAGCAGTTTTGCTGCACGGGCGAGCAAAGCGAATCAGAATCTTTTTAACTGTTTTGGCACATTTATGACCGATATTTTATCACTCTTCCCCCTCGACATTTATACAACACATTATTGCGGAATATTTATTTTTTTTTATTTCTTACATTGTCTCGAACTATCAACTGAGTACAAGTGCGAGTAGTTCGATGATATTTGCAATATTTAAATTTCTAAATTGATTTTAATCAAATTTAATTCTAAATTTGTCTTAATGTTGCCAAATGAAGCTTAAGTGATGTATGATCTCAAAACCCAAAGGTTCATGGTATTTAACCTTTCAAACTTAAATTTGAAGCAGAGATTCACACCTATTATGTACCACAATAGGTGTGAATCTCTCGACAACCTTATCATCCCGTCTGTAAACTCTTTGAAAATTTTAGGCCTTACTCTTAACAGCAATATAGATGGAACACTAACATCGCTAACTTAGCAGTTGAACTAACAAAACCACTTAATATTATCAAGCACCTCTCCAGCCAAAAATACAACTGTATCAACTCTAATTCAAGTAGTGAAACAAACAAACTTAAATAATAGGACTTTTAAAGTGGTACTGGATGGTGTGGAGTCTAGCATCAAGGCTATTCGCGCAGGTGTCCCCCAGGGTAGCGTTCTAAGGCCGACACTCTATACCCTGTTCACGCACGACATGCCCAATAGCTTAAACCAAAATACCTAAGCGCAGTGGATAGAGCGATAAATATCTGCAAACAACTTGATCTTCCCTTCTCTGCCATCAAAACCATCAACAGCAAAAAATACAACTTGCAAAACATTTATGACTCGATAGGTTTATCTCTTACTGCTTTTAATAAAAATAACAATAGTCTTCCAACAACACTTCCTTTCCCTCAAAGACGAACATTCTAAATACAACTTTATATACACTAACGGCTCCAAATCATCCGAAATTACAGGCTTTGGCATCTCTACCGAATCAAACCCAATGACATCAGGTCTCCTACCCCACTGTTCAACAGTATTTGCAGCTGAAATCATTGCAATCCTAAGCTATAAACATTTGTATACGTAAGCCAAGTAGACAGGCTATTTGTTCTGACTCACTTTTTGCTTTATCCACTATAGCCAATTTTAATAACCCCAACTACTACGCCTCAACAATAAGATCCCGACTTGGTCACACAAACCTAACAAACATGCACTTCAACGATAAGAACCTAATGCCCCTTATGTAATAACGCTCCTAATAACATTCACCACATTAGCACATCCTGCTCCTCATTGCACTACCTCAGATCCTCCACATTCGCTAATATAGACCCCATCTCAATCATTTCCGATCCGTCCTCTAACATTAATCTTATTCTTAACTTCTTTAAAAAAGCAAATCTGTACAGTAAACTTTAACCTTAAACTTAAGCACTTATTTAGTCACTATTATTATTATTATCATCATTGTTATTTACATATATATCATTATTAGCTGAAGGCCCAGACAGCCATGGCTATTTTTATTAACTCTGTTAACTTCTAGTTTTAACTTTAGGTTAGCATTATATAAATAAATAAATAAATAAACAAGCTTATAACGGTATTTGGTAAAAATTGTTAGTGTAAAGTTTTAAGCAAATCAATAAGTGATTATCAATTGTTTAATCAAGTAAAGTAAAATAGTTGTGAAATTTGAATTTTTTTTATGCCGCGTGGAAAAAGATAGACAGATATTGAGATAGGAAGAATATTGGCTTTTAGAGAGCAGAATATGGGATTTTTGGGAAATTGCCAGGGAAATTGATCGAAGTTATCACGTAATTATGGAATTTTTGAAAGATCCGTTGGGCTAAGAAATTTTGGGGGAAGAAAAAGAAAACTAGACCACCGCGAAAAACGTAAAATTTTGAGGGCTGCGAGTAACTCAATTAAAAGTTTTGCGGACTTACAAAAGATTGTTGACGTTCCAGTCCATCGTTTGACTATTTCCAGGATGAAGGCAACTCCGAAACTATTACAACGCCATAAGCAGGCTAGGTTGGGATTCGCAACAGAAAATATGGCTCGAAACTGGAAATCCGTAAGCGAAAAATACATTATGGTTTTTAATAACTTTTCCTGTCTATGGTCAAATTTTCTGATGAAAAAAAGTGGAACCTGGATGGTCCAGACGGTTTTCGAGGGTATTGGCATGATATTAGAAAGGAGCTGTTGGTGTTTTCAAAGCAAAACTTTTGATGAGGAAGCCTCTTGACTTGGGCGGCTTTTTCTGCATTAGGCTGCCTAGAAATTTAATTTGTATTCTCGAAAATGAAGAGTAATGCCCTCGGAATGAGCCTAGTGCCATTTATTAGACAAAATTCGGAAACAGAATGGACATTCTAACAAGATAATGCCAGAATTCACGTGAGTCACGAAACCACGTCTTGATTTTCTGGAAAATCCATTGATGTTATGGATTGGCCGGCTTGTTCCCCAGACCAGGATTGACAACAATCAAAAACAATATGATTCCATTGAATAATAATAACAATAATAAGAGAATGGGATCAATTGGAACCAAATTTGCTTAAAAATCTCATTGGCAGTATGAAGAATCGGATTTTCAGACGAGATCAGCAAAAGGTAGCTTAATTAATTACATTAAAATCAATTACATAAATAAAATCATGTTATTAATTTCAAAATAAAAATAAAACGCAATTGGTTCTTGGTTGAAAAGGCAACAGCAAAAAAAAGCTCTTTTTTTGATTTCAGGCGCAGGACATTTGTGGAAACCAGCCGAATCGGACCACAATGGGGGTACCTCCCATACGAACCACCCATACTACATCTGATATATTGATATCTTGTATATAAATATTTACATTTATGTCGCGCATCTTGGAAAAAAACACGCACAATATATGTGTGTATATATATTCACTAACCATGCAAATTTCAAAGCCCTAGGATTCTAGGAGAGGTACCTCTCATACAAACCCAGTTTCAAACTCATGTTCTTCTTCTCGCATTAGAAAAACTGTTTTGTTTTTTGTATTAAGGTCGCTCGCTCAATACTTACAATAATATATAATATTGAGAATTGTAATAGCCTATGAATAGTACTAGTATATCAAATGTTGTCTGCACATTGTTATTATTATTTTAATTATTAATAAATCCAAGCAAATTACATTTAGCTTGAGACAAACTGACAGAAGTAACATTTTTCGGAGAAACACCACAATGTTAACAATTATCTTGGATTCAAACTTGATGGAAAGGGAACATCACTTCAAAATGAAAACAAATAAGTATGAGGGCACTTCGGTTAAACTGGCTACTAAGCAGTCATTCTAGACTTCGCCATGACTACAAATTACAATAGTTATACAAGTCAATCATAAAAGCGGTTTGGACTTATAGAATCCAGTTTTGGAGTACTACTTACTGCCGAAAAACTGTTCAAACCCTTCAAATGTTTCAGTTGATGTACCTAAAAAGGCTTGTCGAAGCCCCTTGTTAGAAAAAAAAATCAGTGTTACTTCAAGATCTCTGCATTCCAACAGTGAAAGAATAAATCCAGATTCAGCATAAATTATGGGACTTGAAACGGCTGGAAAACCATAACAATCTAATCTCTATCAATCTCTTATTGTAGATAACAGCTGCAACACGAAAACTCTGAAACGCAATCACCATAAAGACTTACCTTCTAGAATATAGTATTTATTAACACACAATACCATAAACTTATTCAGTAGCCCAATTTACGTTCTTGCATCAACGTAATTATCCCTAAGCAAATTTATTTCTATGATATAATTACTAATTCGTTAATCCAACTTCTCCTGATCCGAAAATCCAGTAATCGGAAGGATTACTTTTAAAGCTTTGGGTATTATAATCTGAATTAATTGTTATTATTTAATCCGAATTGCATGTTTCAATGGCATTCAAAATTTACTACCTCCGATAATGTAACATTGCGTAAAATTCTAAGAACTAGGACTTCGGGCCTTTACTATTGGGAGGGAACAGCAAAACATTTTGTCGAGTGGAATTAGATAATTAAAGATTGTTGTGCTAGTGAGAAAACATTTAATGCTTCATATGGAAACAAAATCTAGAGAGAACTTGAAGGAATCACAAATTTATAATGAATTTAATTTTAATTTAATATACATAATTAGCGTTAAGCTCCTGCGTACAACAGTTCAAAACCACTGGTCTTGTCCATTACACATTCATAGTCTGTGCTCTCACTTTCATCTAAAGTGCCCCCAACATGATCATGCATTTAGCATCAGCCATTTCATATACATATGATCATCATGCATGCATGGAAGCATGATGATAGTTCATTTCTTGTAATTTTTCGAAGTGAGCGGATGTGCGGACAACAATGTCGATGACGACGCCGTCGGCACTTTGCAAATATTTCGTATGCGATCCTCTGCCAATGACGACGCCGTCGGCACTTTGCACATATTTCGCATGCGAGAGAGAATGTTGTTTATGAAACAAAGCGATGAGAGAATAAATAGCATGATGAAATATCTAAATCGATTAGATATTTCGTCACGTTTTGTTTATGCCACGCACACATACTTATTTCACTAACACTATGATAAAATGCATAATAATTCCATGATCATGTCGGGGGCACTTAACGTTGGTTCGAGGGTTCCGTACCAGATTTGGGTTTGTGTGGAAGGTAATGGTCCCCTAATGGTCCGATTTGACTGATTCCAACAAGTGTACCGCGCCTATATCAGAAATGTATAATATCTCAATTTTAGTTCAAAGTCCAAAAACAAAAAAAGTTTTTCGAATAAGAACCTGAATTTTAATGGTGGGTTTGTATGGGAGGTACCCCTCCTAGTTGACCGATTTGGCTGCTTCCTATATCAGAAACTCATAGTGTCTAAATTTCAGTTTGATAGAACAAAAAGCAAGTTTTCTAATCAGAACCTGAATTTTAATGGGGGTTTGTATAAGAGGTGCACTCCCTAGTAATCCGATAAAGCCGAAATTTCGACAATATAAGTTTCTGATGTATAGCCACCAACCATCTAAATTTCAAGATCGTGGGATAACTGGAGCTGCAATCCTAAAAAATACCTATTTTCCTTTAAAAAACCAAGATAATAGCGAATCGAAATGTTTTTGCATTTTATTTGAATGCTGTGCTTTTAAAAACTAACAAACGAACAAAGCGTTGGCGCACCAACGCACGCAGGGGCAGTGATTTCATTATTTGAGCAAACGGCCAACAGCTGTTTTTGATAAACAAGTGTTGTAGTGCTTGAAAGTATGAACAAATAACTAATTTTATGTAGGTGATGCATTTATTTTGCAAAGTTTTTTTTGTTAACATTGTTGTCATATTTATCATCAGGAGCCAACGCTTACCGAAGCTGAAGAAGAAGTCTTTGTGTCACTGGACGACAATTGTGTTATTTCTTTTCTATAGTAAACATGGAGAACATGGAGAAGATTCTGTCCGACGCTGACAACAGCAAAATCCCAAATCAAGAAAACGACATTAATGGCGTCAATGTACCGCGTGAGCGCTACCTAAAAAACATAATATGAACACGTGTCTATGCACATATGTATGAAATATGAAAGGAGCAGCGACGACATTTAACCTGATTGTTCTTGCTCTTTCCATAGTGCCAGGTGTGACTAACACCCATTGCCATTAACAGACTGTGAAACACATTATTCAATATTTAGCATATAGATTATTATTTTTATATTTTAATTAGTGTCTGAAAACAGAGATCTGGCCATGGTTGATGTAGTGATAAAAGTGGAATAGTTCACCACAGAAGAAATGATGCAAATGGGCGGTATATATTATAGTTAAACAGATCATTTCTGTGTAAATATGTATTTAATTCATTTGTTTTTTAGGTTTCCGTACCCAAAGGATACCAAACGAAGCCGCTCCCTATCTCATGAACCGTAATAGGTGAATATGGATCAGAAACTTGTAGTGTCCAAATTTCAACTTGTTCGGACCACTAGGAGGGGTACCTTCCATGCAAAATCCCCATTAAAATTCAAGTTATTATTAAAAAACTTTTTGTTTTTTATACTAACGAACTGAAATTAAAACACTATAAGCCTCTGTACATTTATTGAAATTAGTCAAATCGAATCAAAAACCTCTCATTTGGTATGGAACCAATCGTGTTCAAGTCTGACTTACACTTGTCCGATTTTTATTATGTAATTTTAATATTTTTCCATGAAAACCTAAAGTAATCATAGAGAACATGGAGAAGAAACAATAGTCTGGCCACGGATGGTGCAGCAAAAAAATGAAAAAGAATGTAGTTGGAAAAGAATTGTCCATAGGAGAAATCAAGGAGGTAGGCGTATGTATTCTGATTCTGTATAAATTCATATATAATTAATGATAAATTGTTTATTAAATTTCTAAGGACTTGCTTCATTGACCCCAGAAAAACTATCAGCTGAAATCCAACGTTAAATGGATCGGATCTACCAAATTTAAAAACTTAGTGATAAGGAGATGAAACGGGACAAGGAATTGGATTTACTTGCATAAAGAAAGTAATTGATTTGTTTTCCTTTCCGTTCCCTGTTTCACTTACCACTCTTCCACCACATGGCATCAGAATGAGTCTCTTTGATGGGCTAAGCAAGATGGTTTTGATTCCGGTGACCACTCTTACCTAACATAACCAACGGCATTCTGACTTTATAATAATGAAAATCGGTGACATTAACTAGGCACCATGCAACATTTTGTTACTAATGGTAAACCCTTTTTATCAAACGATATGGAAATCTTGAAGGAATCCCATTTCATTTATATTTTTTCATAGTTTTAAATTTCCATTTTTTTTTCCCCCGACTCCCAAATAAATTAGTAGCATAACAATCTTGCTCTTGATTTATTTACTTATTTCTAATCAAGATCAAGGTGTAAACATTTTTTGTGAAAATAAAAAAACAATAAAAATTTTTCATTTCTTTCCTTTATTCAACAAGAATTCATTAAACTTTACAAGGCCGCCTCGATGATACGCAAGTTTTCAATTGCATTTGCTATTTGATCACGCACGAAACTCAAGTCGAATTCTAGTTTCATAAGTTCCTGCTTAACGTCCTTTGCTCGCTCACCCAACAAAATCAATGCTTCGATAAAACTATACTCTTGGGAGTCATCAACATTAGAGCCACTAAACACTGTGATCCTTCCTAGCCAAAATAACCAGAAGCGGTCATCGACCATTATTACGTGTTGTATTACAGTGGGGAGAAATATAGCCCATGTGTCAATGAATTCAATGGTACGTTTTATTTTCTCCAATGTCACATATACTTCTGACCATTCCTGTACCAATTTATCAAATGTTTCACGCAATTGATCATACACATCCAAGCATTGTAGACAGTGATTAATGTTGTATATTCCTGGTTGAATTATACCGACAAGTGGCACAAAATATTTAGTGGTATAAACTATTTTATTATCAGGTAATGGATCCAAAGTGATCGTATCTAAATAGTCATGATGATAAGCCATCTTTTCTCTTCACTCGACTCTCGACTACAGACGCCGCCACCACGTGTTTGCAATTATGCGGCCCTTCAAATACCAACACTTAAAAAAAATACCAAACATTTGCAAAGTTTACAACACTACACCTGAAAGTATTGCAAATACCAATACCATCACCTCAGCTCTTTACGATATACAACAACAGGTCTTCTTCTTACACAAATACATATTAACACGTGATTGCCAATTCTAATATGTACGAAAATACCAAACATTTGCAAAGTTTACAACACTACACCTGAAAGTATTGCAAATACCAATACCATCACCTCAGCTCTATACGATATACAACAACACGTCTTCTTCTTACACAAATACATATTAACACGTGATTGCCAATTCTAATATGTACGAGTCTATGATTTATGTTCCTATGAAATAAAAAGCTCATAAAGAAAACGAAAAACTTGTGTTATGAGAACTAGAGCTAATTTGAATTTGTTGTAAATATCTTCATTCCACACACCAGGACCTAACCGTAGATCCTTCTTGGATGACTCTTCCTTGCTTGCTTTTACATTTACGGCTGTCGCTTTTTCAGTCAAAGGAAAAAAGCAAAACAAACAACGAAAGACGCAAAAGATAATAAAGGAAAACATCGCCAGATTCTCTGGTACGTGGGTGAAACCTACCATGTAAGCCATGTGTTTCCCTTCCCCAAAAAAAAAAGAAGAAACTCGAGAGAGCCCACTGCCGCAAAGAGTCTAGATGTGAAAACGGTAATACCAATTGGTTTTCTTAAATGTATTTCTCTATAGGATGCTTCTAGTGGGAGCCGCCATGTACCAAGGCTTGGCTGCAGGTGAAACTGACTGTTTTTTCATCTCAGTTATGAAGTGATGCCCCATAGTTATAAGTATATCAATTATTGGCGCGCAACATCGACAACATTTTAATGATCAAATGATGCAACATCCAATTTTGAAATGAGCACCACTTGCAATCGTTTCAAAATTTGTTGGACTTAGATCTTTTATGGTAATGAAAGAACTAATTCATAATAAGGTGATCAATGATTTTTATTTATCAACTTTCATAAGGAGCATTTACAAGGAAGCTTCTTGTCACGTCAGCGCCCAAATGCATGCTGGTTTCCTTTTTTTTTTTTTTTTTTGTACTACTGCGGTTTGAGATTCCTATGTTTGCCGCCAACTTGAAAGTTTCTGGAGCATCTGACAGCAATGTACGTTCCTAATATGTACATACCAGAATGAGTCTATTTAATTGACTAAGCAAAATGGTTTTGATTCCGGTGACCGACCACTCGTAACTAACATAACCAACGGCATTCTGACTTCATAATAATGAAAATCGGTGACATTAACTAGGCACCATGCAACATTTTGTTACTAATGGTAGACCCTTTTTATCGAACGATATGGAAATCTTGAAGGAATTCTATTTCATTTGTATTTCTTCATAGTTTTAAATTGCCATTCATTTTCCCGACCCCCGATAAATTAGTAGCATAACAAATCTTGCTCTTGATTTATTTACTTATTTCTAATCAAGATCAAGCTGTAAACATTTTTTGTGAAAATAAAAAATAATTTAAAAAATAAATTTTTCATTTCTTTCCTTTATTCAACAAGAATTCATTAAACTTTAAAAGGACGCCTCGATGATATGCAAGTTTTCAATTGCATTTGCTATTTGATCACGGGCGAAACTCAAGTCGAATTCTAGTTTCATAAGTTCCTGCTTAACGTCCTTTGCTCGCTCACCCAACACATTCAATGCTTCGATAAAACTATACTCTTGGGAGTCATCAACATTAGAGGCACTAAACACTGTGATCCTTCCTAGCCAAAAAATCCAGAAGCGTTCATCGACCATTATTACGTGTTGTGTTACAGTGGGGAGAAATATAGCCCAGTTGTAAATGAATTCAATGGTATGTTTTATTTTCTCCAATGTCGCATATACTTCTGACCGTTCCTGTACCAATTTATCAAATGTTTCACGCAATTGTTCACACACATCCAAGAATTCCAGACATTGATTATTGTTGTATATTCCTGGTTGAATTATACCGACAAGTGGCAAAAATATTTAGTCGTATAAACTATTTTACCTTGCGGTAATGGATCCAAAGGGATCGTATCTAAATAGTCATGATGATAATCCATCTTCTCTCTTCACTCGACTCTCGACTACAGACGCCGCCACCACGTGTTTGCAATTATGCGGCCCTTCAAATACCAAACATTTGCAAAGTTTACAACACTACACCTGAAAGTATTGCAAATACCAATACCATCAATCACCTCAGCTCTTTACGATATACAACAACAGGTCTTCTTCTTACACAAATACATATTAACACGTGATTGCCAATTCTAATATGTACGAAAATACCAAACATTTGCAAAGTTTATAACACTACACCTGAAAGTATTGCAAATACCAATACCATCACCTCAGCTCTATACGATATACAACAACAGGTCTTCTTCTTACACAAATACATATTAACACGTGATTGCCAATTCTAATATGTACGAGTCTATGATTTATGATCCTATGAAATAAAAAGCTCATAAAGAAAACAAAAAATTTTTGTTATGAGAACTAGAGCTAATTTGAATTTGTTGTAAATATCTTCATTCCACACACCAGGTCCTAACCGTAGATCCTTCTTGGATGACTCTTCCTTGCTTGCTTTTACATTTACAGCTGTCGCTTTTTCAGTCAAAGGAAAAAAGCAAAACAAACAACGAAAGACGCAAAAGGTAATAAAGGGAAACGTCGCCAGATTCTCTGGTACGTGAGTGAAACCTACCATGTAAGCCGTGTTTCCCTTCCCCAAAAAAAAAAAAAGAAACTCGAGAGAGCCCATTGCCGCAAAGAGTCTAGATGTGAAAACGGAAATACCAATTGGTGTTCTTATATGACAAGAACTGCAAATTACCTTACTTTGTTAATATGCGCAGAAACTAATCGCTACAGGGAAGTACATACATGCACATAAGTATATTTCTACAAACAAGGCTTGTGCTTGTGAAACTTAACAATATTTTCTTTTCAGGTATATGTATGTACATTGACGGTGGAACTGCTAGCAGAAGCCGACCAAACATAACAACGAAACCAACACAAATATTAGAAATTATCTTCCTGCCTTTTCCAAATTTCTTCACTAGGCTCTATAGAATGCTTCTAGTGGGAGCCGCCATGTACCAAGGCTTGGCTGCAGGTGAAACTGACTGTTTTTTCATCTCAGTTATGAAGTGATGCCCCACAGTTATAAGTATATCAATTATTGGCACGCAACATCGACAACATTCTAATGATCAAATTATGCAACATCCAATTTTGAAATAAGCAGCACTTGCAATCGTTTCAAAATTTGTTGGACTTAGATCTTTTATGGTAATGAAAGAACTAATTCATAATAAGGTGATCAATAATTTTTATTTATCAACTTTCATAAGGAGCATTTACAAGGAAGCTTCTTATCACGTCAGCGCCTAAATGCATGCTGGTTTCCTTTTTTTTTTTTTTTTGTACTACTGCAGTTTGAGATTCCTATGTTTGCCGCCAACTTCAAAGATTCTGGAGCCTCTGACAGCAATGTACGTTTCTAAGAATTCACCATTGATGGTTGCTAAAGAATATACATACCAAAAAACTTAACTTCTAAAAACTTTTAACTTTCTACCTTGGCAAGTCGTTTGTGGACAATAGCATTCAATATATCTTCAATATATCAAGATAGGTATACCTACATATCTGTGATTACACTCGTATATGTTATTTGTTAATATACATCTCATACATATTTCAGATATATGAACATAAATATACATCGAAGACCCTTCAATTTATGTCTGTTATATTTGTCGTCGATTCCTTCACATATGAGTTATAATGGATCAATTTTGTCGAACTTGCTTTAGTGGTCTAAACATTTCAACAGTCAACATATTACGATATTATGATGGGGCCGCAGCAGTAACATGCAAGTATTTCTCCCATATATTTTTCGCTAAATGACTTTCGTGATCTGCTGATAATTATCTTGTCCTTAGTTTCAGCGTACATTTGAAATCTTGATTCATTCGTTATTGTTTTAACTTAGTGACTTCTTGCTATTATATTCCTCTCGGCATTCCTATTTCTTCGTTCCTCACAATATAATATTATTTCCCATCATAATCGCAACGCTTTGGAAGCTTCTGAAGTAGACGAAATTACCACATAAGAAGAGGATACTTATTCCTGTAGTCGAGGAAATCCAACATAGCAAAGTACATGAGCCAAACATTGATCCGACTGAGCAATTTTCGCAAATTTGAGTATATGCTGATCGCAATAAACACTTATAAAATCCTCCAATAATCCTGGGCATTTTAATGTCTAGTATCTTAATGTATTCATCACTTGAATACCCAAGTTTTTTTGAGTCATTATCATCTTCTAATTTTCTATAAAATAAAACACAATAAAATAATTTTGTAATTCTGTTTTATTGGGAATTTGAATTGTGGAAGAATCCACTTATGCTAAATGTAAGTGCTTAGAAAAGAAACTTAATTAATCTTATATTTTAATACAAATATCCTCTCACATGTAAAAACCAACTGCTTACTCTCTTCCAGTGGTGGTCGACTGTATGCATAGATTACCCTTGAAGCTGTTCAGCTTTAGAAAGTGGAATAAAATCGCATGGCATCAGATCTAACCTATTTTCCGGATCAACTCAGCATTTTCTTTAGTCCAAAATCCATGTTTGTGAGCTTTGTTTGTTATTATGATGCCAAATATTGCTTTGTTTGTTATTGTTTTGGCAATCTTTCTCGGTAGCTTGTTGCTTTTATATACCAGATGTAATGAGCACAAAGCTTTCTGAATAACAAATGATTGTGCAGAATAAGCCAATGGTCCATAATGGCTGAAGGTGTGCATAAGTCGAAAAACTTAGTATCCATTGTCCCTGCCATATGTTACTTTTCTGCAAAAAATTTAGAGTTGGTCCATGAGTCGCATGGGTCGGGTCGGGCCAGTGTGAAAGAAGCATCTTCAAATGTAATGCATATGACAAGTATATTCCTATATCCATGTATCAAATTACTTTAAAAGGACCATTGGATATACAAGTATTTGGCTGCAGCTATTACAAATCAAATCGGAAAGGTGATGAAGCATGTCGAAATAGCACAAACACTGGAACGTAATGTTAAGAAGCTTGCAATAAAAATATGATGATGGCATTGCTTGTAACTTGCTTTTCTCTGTCATCACACATTCTAACAAATGTCCATCAGCTGTTTTTGATCAACAAGTTTTGTAGTTTTTGAAAGTGTCAAACATTTTATGTAGGTGAAGCAGGATGTACACACATTTGTTTTCTTTCAATATCGTTAATATTGATGATCGGTCGTATTTATCATCAGAAGCCAAAGCATATCAAAGCTGAAGAAAAAGTCTTTGTGTCAACTACATAATACATG
Organism: Amiota minor; assembly: GCA_037043295.1. NCBI lineage: Eukaryota > Metazoa > Arthropoda > Insecta > Diptera > Drosophilidae > Amiota > Amiota minor. The sequence continues at coordinate 339,024 of JBAMAW010002395.1, forward strand.
GGTTATTTTTTGCTGCTTTTGTGATCTTTACACAGTGAATAGCATAATAAATGACTTAACCAACTTGTCTCGTCCAGCTGATCAAGAACATAAGTATGTATATATGTATGTATGTATGTATTGTATGTACATACAACCTGCAGAAGAAGAAGTCTTTGTGACACTACACAACACTTGCGTTATGTGTTGCCTCAGGCAGTGAACAGCATAATAAAGCGCACATGGCTTAACCAACTAACTGCCTCGTCCAGTTGATCAAGAACATACATAAATACATTTTATGGAGTCTCCAATCTCTTCGTTCATCTGTTACAAATTTCATTCAACAAATTTATTATATTATTCATTGCATGAAGATAATAAAAATAAGTACCATGTATACTGAAAAGTGTAGTGTGCAAGTAAAAATTCAATTGATATTTCACCTTATAAGACAATAACAACAACAAGAACAACAACATTAAAAAGAATGTTTATTAAATTTGTGATGGAGATGGTTTTCTTTGAAGTTTTTTTTTTTGTTGTTGTTTTTTCTTAAATACTTGCAAATTTTTGCTATTTTAGCAAGAACTCAATTGGGTCAGTAGACTGAAGAAACTGAATAATGATGATGAAATGATTAACCAAAAAAAAAAAAAAAAATCGGTTAACAAAATGTGATTGTGTGTAGCGGATAAGCAAACAAAACCAGAAACAAACCAACCAACCACAAAAAAAAAAAGAATGTTGAAGGAATGAAAGAAATCGCTTTGAGGCAAAGCAAAAAAAAAAAGAATAAACACAAAACAACATACACACACACACATACATAGATACATAAACAAACTGAATAAAAATACATAATACAAAAAAAAAAAAATTAAAGCTCATACAAAATACAATACAATATAAAATGAAGACAATGAAAACAAAAGGAAATTCAACTATAAAGAAATTTTGGGCACACTTCTTCTTTCAGAATCATTCATTTGGACAAAACATATTTTGAATCAATAAATATTATTAGTACAATTTAAATCAAAGATATCATGAAATCTGGGAACTTGTCTTCTATTTTACATCTTTTATGGTTTGAGATTGTTAAAGACATGAATGACATTAGTGGGTTCAAAAACCAAAGGACATTCTTATGCACAAATAAAATTTCGTACATACATTTACTCTGTCTGTAACTAAACCAGGAGAAATACGACTTCTATCTAGATACACCTCGGGTATCATATTAAGAAAATTGATCTTCTTAGTACCTAGGCCCAATCGAGCAATATTAGAGAATCTGAGAATTATGTTCAACCCTTAGTTGGATATGATGCTTAGGATTGTCAACAAGTAAATCATTCGGTTCAAGATGTCACATAGCCATTTACTTTTAATGGTTCAACTTCCAGTAAATCTTTATGAAAGTAGATAAGCCCCTAGGTCAATATTATAGGGCACTTATTATTAGATTAAAGAAACAGTTTTTTTTTTAACAATTCATTGCCGGAACTATAAAACTAAAAGTAAATAAATCTACCGCAATGGCACCATTTAATTGGAACTGCTGACTTTGACAGTAGTAATGGTTATTTATAATAATAATCATGAGATGTTGATGACAATAATGTTTTTGATATTTAGCACAGATACAAATAAAGCAATAGTAAAGACAATATTGTAACAATAACAAACAATTAACAACTAAACAAATAATTGTTAGTACATAGTATCTACTCTGAGACTTGAACAAAGTGATCAACAACAATGAATATGAAAATCTTTGAAAGAATATATGAATCTGAATCTGAAACTAAGCTATACATAGAGGATTGAATGTCGGTATTCCAATTACTAAGCTAATTATAATTCTATTATTTTCTCATAGCGACGCAAAAACGTGCACGCGCACATTTCTATTGCATAAATGACTACAACAAAAAAAAAAAAAAAAAAAAAGCTGTCAGTCGGCAAATGAATGAATAAATGTACATAAGCATGTATGGAACAATGAATGGTAATGGTCCAAATAGACAGACAGACATACATATATATATATATATATATATATATATATAATACAACCAATGGACCAATCGACTCCAACAAACCGATTGAATGAATATAGTAGACTTGAGGAGAAGATCAAGCAATGATTGATCTATTTTCATAGTTGAACCACGAAAAACTTTGATTAACGTTTAGTAATTTGTACTAGAAAACAAAATCTCAATAATTAAAATCAAATCAGTTCATCATTACAGTGAGATATTGCTACTTATCAGTAAAATAAATTTAATTAATTTCGAGGAAATGACAAAAATAAAACACTCGTTTGTTAGTAAAATTGAAAACATGAAATCAAATCAGTTGAAGTAAGTGATGATGTACTTTGCCTCCTTACATTTATTATATTTTACACATTTTTACTATTAGTGAGTTCAAGGGCAGCCCAGTCCATTGAATGCAGCAATTGATATTTTCAGTGTTAAAATAAACTCAAGTTGTAAAAGATTCTCACTCTCTCTCTCACTCTCTACAATGATACAAAGATGCTGCTGAGTGATTATGGATAAAAATTACTTCCTATAGATGATCATCATGGGATTGTTTTTCTTTTTTGCACTTATCTGTATGTATGTATGTATTCACATGCGTGAAGACTATAAAAATAAATCGCTTAGCAACATATTAATTCAAAAAAGATATATATATAACATCTGATAGATTTAAACAGACACAAGAACTGAAAGTTCCACGGCATTATAACAGGCCAAAATTCAGTAGCATCATTCATAATATCTTTGTGTATAATCTCAATAATAATATTACAAATATTCAAGTTTTTATCGTTGAAATCTATGAAGCAAATGAGAGCAGATCAGATCAGATCAGGCCATCAAATATAGGTAAGTAAGCCTGCCATTATTAAGTTAATAGAAAATTTCAATAAATTTTTTTTTTTTTTGCAAACAATTACCTCTTTAACTTTAAGACGCTTTTCCTCAACAGTTGGATCAACTGAAAGATTCTCATTGTTATCCGGAGAGCCACCACCGATGCCGCCACCCATGGGCAATTGTAAATGATTAACATTACCAATGGGAATATTGTTTATATCTAAACCTGCAGCTGCTGCCATTGCATCACTATGAATATTTTGTTGGTATTTTGCTGCTGCTAATGGGGCAGCGTGATGGACAACAGGTGGTGCAACACCTTGTTGCGGTTGTGCTTGTGGTTGTGGTTGCTGTGGTTCATCTCCATCATTATAATCAGCAACTTGTGGCACGCCATCTTGGTCCTCATGTTCAGCAGCATTTGGTGCTGGTACTTGTGGTAAAGCAGCTTGTTGCTGGTGATCCTGTTGCTGCTGGTGTTGTGGTTGTGGTTCTTGTTGCTGTAGATCATCATGCACATTCTTTTGCAATTGTGGTACATCAAGTATTTCACCAAGTTCATCCTTAATCTTTTGTTGCAAACGTTGACGATCACCAACAAAATGTGGATCAACATCACGTGGTGCATGCACTGCTAATGGTGGTGCCGGTATGAAAATCTCTGGACCAGCTTTTTGGAAGTGCTTGTAAACACTGAGGACCCGTTCGCCCCCGAAATTATCCGGCAATAGAAACATGCCGCCAAAGCATAGGAAGCACAATGTTGCTAGCACTAAACCGATGAGGCATTTTTCACGTGTATGGAAATTCGATTTGCGTGCAATTGGACCAATGCGATACATGATTTGGTTGTTGTTTTTCAATTTTTGCAAAATTATTGGAAGAACCGTTTATTATCAGCGTTGGTTGGTTGGTCGAGATCAGAAGGAGGTGTAGTGGTGAGTGCACTGATGATGGTTATGGTGATGACTGAATCGCTTGTCTTTTGTTGTGTTGTGCCCTTGTCCTTGTGAATTGATTGACGACGAACGAAGGACGGAAGCAAAGGGTTAATGGAGGGTGGTGGTTGAATCTTGAAAGCAGCAGTTTATCGATTACCGGCTTTTTGTATTCCTTCTTTAACATGCACACACACACTCACACACATATACCCTTCCTTTCTTATTCTATCCTTCACACAACTTTGATATCTTTCTTTAGTCACTTGCTGTTGTTTAAGGTTTGTTTTAAATTCGTAAATGGGGAAACCAAAAATATAAAAAAGAGAGATTTAGCAAAATCGAATCACGAACAAACAAAAGAATGAACGAAATGAGGGAATAAGAAAAGAAGAAAAACCAAAGAATCCGCAGCAGCCAAAATTGTGGGAGTAATTTTGTATTATATTTGCGCGCAATCCAATGATTTATTTTGTTATTGTTTTTATTATTTTATAGTTGCTGCTGCTGTTTGTTATTGTTGTGGCTGACGTTATTGAAGCCTCCTCCTTTTGGTTTCTTTTTTTTTTTAACAAATTTCACTTCACTTGCACTTTTTTTTACATTAATAAAATGACCTCCTGAATTTTAAAATTCAATTTTTCCAAAACAAAAAAAAAAAAAAAAACACAACAACAAGAAACAGTAAACATTTATTTTTCGTATTGCGATAATGACGATGGAGGCGGCGAAGCAAACTAGTTAAAGAAGCCACCGCGACATACGAAAAATCCAAAACAAATTTAAATAAATTTAAGAAAAATATACCGCGACGAATAAGAAGAAGACACGAACGAACGCAATCACAAGCAAAAAACGACTGCCACTTTCAATGGAGAAGAGAAGAAAGAGCTCCAAAACAACAAAACAAAAAAGCAAAAAAAAAAAAAGTACAAAATACACTATCCCACACACATATGCAGAGACAGCACAGCATACCACATACACACACACAGCTCCAACAGTAGCAAGCAAGTAAACGGTGCGTGCTCTTATGTATGTATGCACATACATATAAACATATTGTTGTATATAAGGGATTTATGTATATACATACATATATTTATATACAACAAAAAAAAAAAGAAGATGTTGAACAGAAAAGTAAGTAATGTTACTTTATTTTTTTGATTCATTTTATTAGTTAGTATTGCCAAATGCAAAGTAAAAGGGAAGTCAGATAGTTAGTTGATCCATCAGGCAGTCAAGTCATTCACTCATGTCGGTGGAGCAGACATTCAGTCACTGTTGTTTCGGAGGCGGCATGCAAACTAAATACTCAATAGCAATAACAACAAATGTACCGTTACCGGAGAAGAAGAAGCTTTACTAATATTATTTTGTTTTGTTTAATTGCTCTTAGAGAGTGGGGAGAGACAGACAGAGAGAGAGAGAGAGATCTTGGCATAATTAGTTTTGTTTGGTTGCTTTTTGTTGTAGGTGGCTGCTACTTGGCTGACTGGGACTGACCAGAGATTATTTGTTGTATATTTTATGTTGTATCAAATGTCGTCGTTCGTTGTCTTCTTCCTTTCTTTTTTAAACAAATATCGATGTACATATATTGTTTGTATTTATGTATAAATTATCTAAGAAATAATAAAACTAAATTTCCATTCACGCACTTTATCGGTTTATTTATATTCATCATTCGTTTGCACAATTCTCTTGTTACACGTGAAAATAACGCAAAAATCGTTTAAAAAAAATCACGGGCGTTGTTATTGTTGTTGCCTTTTTCGGCACTTTACAAATTACAACGTGCTGCTTCTTCAACAAACGACAGCCACCAAGCAAATTTCAAGGTATTTGTTCAAATAGTGTTTCAAAATACTAGAGAAATCATATGTTAAACTACCACAGCGCTGTGAATGGCAAAATTTTAGTGAGAAAGCAGAAGAAGAGCAATTTGCATTTTGGTATTGTTGTTTGTTTGTGTGTATTTTTACGTTTATAAACGTTTGTTATAAGATGCCAAAAGAAAAACATCAGCATTCTAGTCGTCAACGCAGTCGAAGTCGTGATAAGCAACGTCGGCGTTCTCGTGAAACTATTAGAAATCAGGATGACGAACGTAAACATCGAGAGAAAGCTGCTAAAAATTCAAGTAATAAACACCGCAAAAATCGTTCCAGATCTACATCTTCATCATCATCGTCGCCGTCATCATCATCATCATCATCTTCATCATCTAGTAGTTCTTCAAGCCCTAATACAAAGCAGCCTGCTGCAAGTAGCAGTTCGGCAGCCAAATTAATCAAAGTTCTTGAACAGCGTCGCATGCGTGACTTGGCCCAACGAAAACGTGCTAAGGCAGATCTTAAGGCAAAAGAGACACCTGAAGAAAAACGTTCGCGTCGCTTGCGCGAGAAACAAGCAAAAGAAGAAAGACGTCGTCTGCGCATGGGTTGGGACAATGAATACAAGCAATATTCCAATGATGATAATCCATTCGGTGATTCCAATTTAACTTCGACATTTCGCTGGAGTAAGAAATTAGAGAAAGAAGGCTTACAGAATGTCTCCAACAAAGCAGTTGAAGTGCTCTCACTACAAAAACAATTGGAAAATCGTCGTGAATTGGAAAAGGTAAAGAAACGACGTATGGAACGTGAACTAGAGCGGCAGGCGCGCGATGAGGAATTATTGCTGCAGCAAAGAAACAAAGAGGCTGTACAATTTCGAGAATGGGAACGGCAAGAAGATCAATTTCATTTGGAACAAGCTCGTCTACGCAGCGAGATACGCATACGTGATGGCCGTGCCAAGCCTATAGATTTGTTGGCAAAATATATATCCACTGCTAAATTGGAAGATGCCATCGATATGCATATGCACGAACCATATGTACTGCTCAATGGGCTTAGTATTGATGACCTGGAGGATTTGCTAGTTGACATTAAGGTCTACGTTGAACTGGAAAAGGATAAAAATATTGAATTTTGGAATGATATGGTTATCATTGCCGAAGATGAGCTGAAGAAACAGCGCAAGCAACAACTTCAAATGGAAGGCACTGAAATAAATCGCCGTGATGGCATACATCAGAGTGTCGTCAAAGATGTGGCCGACATTTTCCGGGGAAAGAATGCAACACAACTTGACGAGATGCGTAAACGAATTGAAGCGAAAATCAATCAACGTTCCGAAGGTGTTGACATTAGTTATTGGGAAAGTTTACTCTCGCAACTAAAGGCACATATGGCACGTGCACGCTTGCGTGATCACCATCAGGATATATTACGTGAAAAATTACTTATATTAAAGAAAGAACAAATTGATAATATTGATAACGAAACAATAGGCAATCCCGAAGAGGAAACATTAACAACGCAAGAAGAGCCTATGGACACTTGTGAAATGCCAGGTAAAAGCGAAACATCATCAGATCGTGAACGTAGTTCCAGTCCAGTTGATTTATTGCAAATTGCACGTGATCTTTACAATACGGGAGGCTACAGTCCAACATACTTAGGAGATGCAGATATGGAAGAGAGTACTGAAGTACTCAGCGATGCTGAAGACGAACGTCTGACGCATCTACTGCGTGTCAAAGTTGTGAAATATAAACATGAACAGAATACTGATTCATTGACAGCACAGGAACGCAAAATGTATGCCGAAGCACGTAGGAACATGCAAGGTGACGAAGTTGAATTCTCAGTAGAGGCATCGATTGAGGCGCCTGCACTAATGGCTACCGACAAATATCGACCACGTAAACCGCGCTACTTCAATCGCGTTCACACTGGTTTCGAGTGGAACAAATATAATCAAACGCATTATGATATGGATAACCCACCTCCCAAAATTGTACAAGGCTACAAATTCAACATATTCTATCCGGACCTCATGGACAAATCCTTAACACCGCAGTACTTCCTGACGCCATGCGAAGATAATCCCGATTTTGGAGTGCTACGCTTTCATACTGGGCCACCATATGAGGATATTGCCTTTAAGATTGTCAATCGAGAGTGGGAATTCAGTTACAAACGCGGCTTCCGCTGTCAGTTTCATAATAACATCTTTCAGTTGTGGTTCCACTTTAAACGCTATCGATATCGAAGATAGGATATATTTGTTTTTCTTTTTATTTCAATTATTTAAAAAAATATACCATAATTTTTTTTTTTGTCTACATTTAACAAGATTTTTGTAATGTTTTTAAATTTACTATACCAAATATGTTCACATAATGCTGCAGTCCTTAATTGGTGCCTCTTCCACACGTTTGACTGGATGTCCCGCAGCAGCACGCTGCACATTCTCCAAGACACTTTCATGTTTGGGAAATGCAAGCGTTTGTAATTTTGAATGCACTAATGTATCGTCTATTTTAACTTCGAAAGCACCACGTCTACCCCGATGACAGACAACTTCAGTACCGGGCGCCATTTCGTTTAAGAAATTTTGTAGCATCTGACACTGGGTTGCAAAATTGCAAATGCCACTTTTGTAATGATAAATAATTAATTATAATTATGATGGTGGTATTTAAAGGAAATACTTACCAATACTCCACATCCACTTTGACCATTGTGCTGTGGGTGTCACTTCTTGCTTTGCATTCCTTAGATCAATATGAAATCAAACAAAAACGAAAAATTATGTAAAATTCATTTAAAGTTTGTGTTTTGTTTACATCAATCAGCTGATAGCTATGACAGTGATATAAAACGATAATACAGTAAATTCTCACTAATTTGAAACACTTAGTAATTGAGCTACAGTCGGATCCGACTCTTCCATAAGGAACTGCCCATACAATTACATATTTTAAAGACACTACAATTTCTTCATATATTTAAATATCTCAAAAAGCAAACTCTCCTATAATGAAGTGATTCAAAGACCCTAACAATTTCGTTATAGAAGAGAAGTTCGAAGTGTTCTAATTTATGGATTGTTTTTCGTAGGAGCAAAGGAGACAGACCCCTTTGCCAATGGCTATTGTTATTCCATGCTTCGAAACACAAGACTGTTTGGATCAATTTCAATTAATATTGCTTGTCTTTCTTGGAGAACTTCATTGCTATCCTGATATATATATATATATTATATTCCTCAGAGCATCGAGACAAATTATATTTGGGCAATACCAGTTTTTTATAATTTTCTTCTTATTATTTCCATGAAACTTTCACAAGAACGATATACTTAAGTACAAACATTGAATAGAATAGAAGTCCAAAATTATATATACAACAAAAAAAAGAATTCGAATTTTGTGCATATAATCTTAAGGATCTTAACAGGACATTGTAGACTTACATACATAATATGCAATGTAAACTATATGATGATGTAGAGGAAAAAGCAAAGAAATTGCTAGGCACTTGCGATGGTTTCCCATGGACCAGACTCCTCCGATTTCTAATCATAAACCTAGAATCAACAGAAATTGCAGCAGACACAGTTCCGAAGAAAATCTTGGTTCTAATGAATATTATAAGTTTCATCGAGGCCACTGTGACGAGATGACTAGATCACGTCCTCATCCTAATTATTTATCTAGAATCTAAAGTTCTTGTTTCAGAAACGTCGTTTAATACTTCATAAATCTCGATTTTATTAACTAAAAGAATTTGTATTCGCTTATCTTTCAACAGATCATTCATACATGCATGAAAAATATATGACATATGTAAATGCAATTCAGTAATTTCTTATATAAAAATATATATCTTTTACAATACATTAATATTATTATTATTTTGTGTGTATTTTATACAATATTTGTAATTAACAAAGATCGGTTTTTAATTAATCTTGTGACTTGTAGTCTTTTTTAAATTTTTCTATAATAAATTGAATTCTTCTAATCTTCTTCTTACTTGCCAGGTTCGTTCCGAATAACCTTGACATATTCATTACATGAAATAGTCTCATAATGTGACATGGCTTGTGGGCTTAGGGATACATAAATGCCAAAAGTGATTTTTCCATTTAGTTCACGAGCGATAGTACGCATAACTTCAGGTGACTTTTCTCCAGTATGTTGATTAACACATATCATTTCACATCTTCGACATGGGCCATCGACACGAAAACGAAAACCGTTTATAATCATTTCGCAGAATTCGGCTTCTTCGAATGGTGTCTTTGAATCGATTATGATGTTGGCACGAAAACGATCTATGGTTGTTTCAATAGGTTCTTCTAGGGTGCGCAATTTTTTCGCAACACAGCGTACTGAGGCAACATTGAGTACTAAATATTGTGCGTGATTTGCAAAACTTGTCGTTCGATTACTATTGGAATTTTGAATATGTATCAAACGCAAACCTTCAGTGTTAAGACAGCAGTTTATCCATTCCGCGACTTCATCGCCACAATCTACTCCAGATACTGGGTTACGACAAACTTTACTTGTGCGCACCATTGACGAATTGTTTTCCATTTCCAGTGGTATTATTATACTTGGAATTCCATCAAATTCCAGCTGAAGTTCATTACGAGCAATTATAATTTGTGGTTTTATCAAGCAGAGCTCATTATATTGTTTTTGTGTTACAGCCACGCCATTTTCATCGACAATCATCCATTGACGATCGAATTTGAAGCCATCTTTGGTTATCTCCCAACTAGTGTCAATTTTAAAAGCAGCACATGATTTCAGGGGATAAATGTGGAATTGTAGCACTTTCGGTTGCATGTGTTCGGGTATGAATTTCAGATTTGGCGGTAAATCATTATAAGACTCTTCTATGAAACGCAGGCGATCGCCCAACTTAACTGTAACATAATACTTGCTTATCATGTTAAGCAGACGTTCAACATCCTTCAGTTTCGACATATAACCAAAGGAAACACGCACAGCACCCGAAGGGACGCCATTGATTAAGTCATTGTAATCACCACAAACACGACCAGACTCATATTGTTCTATGACTGTAGCATCACTTAAATTAAGATATGATTTGCACGCTCCCAAATTACAAAAACATCCTGTACGCAATATTATTTTATGCAAGGCTGCTATGCAAGCAACTTCTCCATAACCCACATAGGTGCCAATATCATTAAGTAGGTTAAAGGTAACAACTCCACCTTGCGTTGCCTTATCATAATAGCCGCAACGATTATAAAATTCAACAACTGGCTTCCCATTGTCATGCCGGAATCTGCTCATTTCTTCATAACAATACTTGGCCAAGCTGAAGACGTGTTTTGAGATGCGTTCAATGCTACGCTTGGACGGAGTTGCTTTCACTAAACGTTCTATAGTCTTAAAGCCTTCAAGTAGCCCAGCAATCGATAGAAATGGCAAAGTACCATCCTCGAAGCGTGTATGAAAGACACTACGATAAAGTATCCTATTCTTATCCGTAAAGGCAAAGTCAATAGTGCCGCCACCATAGTATTTTTTCTTCATCACTTTCTCAGCACGTTTGTGCACAAGTAATGCTCCAACGCCCGTGGGATAGCTGGTAATAAAGACAACAAACAATACAGATTATATGTAGTTATGTATACTGTACATTTAATATAAGATGCAATAAAAAATGAAACTTACCCAAATAACTTATAAAATGAAACGCATACAAAATCCGGTTTATACAACGTTAAATCCAAAAAACTTGTGCCTACATAGGCAGCTGCATCTAAGAATACATAATGATTATTTCGATGTGTGACATCTTCATCTTTTTCTTCTTCTTCCGAATCCAATCGTATTCCATGTTTTGTCAAACCGTAATTCTGTATACGATCTATTAATGTCAATGGTAATTTGTAACCGCTAAAATTGCACTGGGCCGAAAAGACAACCAATGAATTGCCAGCACCAAATTCATTCCTTAATGAATCATTTGGTAGATCACAGTATAAATTTTCCAATAAATCATCTTTGGTCAGCATAAATTGATGCTTTGTATTGACAATCTCACGCATACCCAATACGGATGTATGATTATCTTGACAATAATAAAAATTCCCTTTCAACGGATATCCATCAGTATTTTCAAAGCTAAAACTTTCCGCTACTAATTTTATGGAAGCTGTCGCATTGGCCGTAAATATAACATTATATTCATCGTCACGTGTATTAAAAAATTCTAGAATTCTATATTGGAAATATACAAAAGTTTTATTTAGTTTTTTTTGTTTTTGATAAATTACAATACAACTTACTTGAATCGCACTTGATCAACAAGATCTCCGGTGGCAGTACTAGTGTGCGGGTTGCAAAATATAGATTCTTGTAAAATTTCCGAAGCATTTTTTATTTGACTTTCAGCATACAACGTTGAACCCATATGATCGAGGTATACCGTGTCTAAAATATTTCAATTATTTATCAATTTATTGTGAAATTTACATTCAAGGTCGTCTAGTTATTATAGTCTCCTATAACGTGTCTTTGTATGAAGAAAAACATTTGCTGCATTTTCAAAACAAAAATCAAACTTTTTAGAAAGAAACATTTATTTATTCGGATTTGCATATATGGTGGTAGGTACAAAAGCTAACAATTTTGAGGGCGAACACAATTTCCGTTTGCTTCACAAATTGTACCAAAGCAAAGACTATGAATACTCTATAGACTTGACTTTGACTTGCTTCTCTCTCAGCTTTTAATTCCCGGGATACCCAAAATTATATACAATTTGTTGTTGGAGCTATTTGTCCAATCTATGCAAGATTCATGAGTAGAATAGAATTTATGAATGCATTCCTGCAAGCATCTACTTAGTATACCAACTTGATTGTCTTAAAAAATAGTATAGATAGATTGGATCATGTGCATGCCCAAAATAATAATATGCACATATGCTTCACTTATAAACAATGTGAAGTGTATCAAAGTTTCGATGAAACGAAACAATCAAAGTTATTGATTTTATTTATTCTGATAAGAAGATGGGTAAAGTGGTTTTGAATTCTAATAATGAGATTGCGTTTTTTGAACTAGTTTTTTGTTTGTAATTCTGTTACAGTTATTAAATATTATCTATTATCTATTGTCATTGTTGTTGTTGTTGTTGTCAATGCTATTTACGGTATTTTACAGGTCTTACTAATGTTAACAAACAGAAAATCTTTAAATGAAACATAAGTACTTAGTTTATCTATAATATTTTGAAATTCTATTCTATTAAGTGCACGGTATACAAATCATTTTATACACACACACACGCAATCATGTTATTGCTTATGAATTAAAATAATTAAATATAATCAAAATGATTGTTTCCAACTTCATTTTTGCTGATGAGAAGAAATCCAGTTATAAAGCGGTGAATATACATGAGTATGTATATACATACATATATATATATATACTTATAAGTATGTGCAGTTATATTTGTTAACTCACCGCCAAATCGTTTAAATTCTGATTTCATCGCTTCCAGATCCTCTGGGCCGTACGCGGTCATAACATTTGACATTCTTATTTATTTAAATTAAAAATACTGCAATATAAAATAATAAAAACCGAAAAAAAAATGAAAATAATACAAACGGGCGACAATTTGTAATGAACACAACAACCAGCTTCGAGTAAATAAATGTCAACCGTCATTTTACCAACACTGACATCATTATCAGTTTCATGAGCAAACTACTTAAACGACGTCGCTGCGAACTGCTTTGTTGGCTTTGACAGCGTTTACAGCGTTAAACTACACAATCACCATCAACGTCAACGCTGATTAATAAGCACAAATCAGCTGTGCATTTTTATGTATTACATTTAACAATAGAATAATATTAATATAAAGTAAACATGGAACACGAATTTATTAAAAGTTGAATTACAAAAAAAATATTAATTCATGGTAATGGTAATATTTTTTCTTTAATGAAGTTGCATATTCATTAAATGCAATGATTTATGCTTAACACATAATAAGAAAAGAACATAATAATATTAATATTAATTAATCCCTCCTTTTTTTTATAAACATTTATTAACACAAAGCTATAAAATATTATTGTGAGGGAAATAAATTACAGAGATTGATTTATACATATTTTGAAGAAAATAGAGAAAAACAAAGTAAAAAGAAGTACCGTCCTGGTTAGTTACTCGGCTAGAGGATTTGGGTGCGAGAGAAGCATGTCTTTGTATCGGCTGCTGTGAAAGTTTATTACTTGGAGAACTGTAGGCATGTTGAGGTCATCATGAAGCGTTGATTTCCTAACGAACCAGGGGGCATTGGTGATTGTCCTGAGAGCCTTATTTTGTATGACCTGAATTTTCCTGCGATTAGAAGGGCGTGATGTACCCCATAACTGAATACCATATTTCCAGGAAGGAGTATTTTAGATTAAGAGCTTATTTTCCAAGCTAAGTTTGCTCTTTCTACAAAGGAGCCAGTTCAGCTTTTTAATTTTGTAGGAACAGGATCGAGCAATGGTGGCGATATGATATTTCAGGCCCCCAATCATTTCTCCTTAGGGTGAATGAACACAGTTGTGATTTACTTGAGTTCACATTGATATTCCATCTTGTGAACCAGGCTTCCAAACGCTTCATATATGATTGCAGGACTGAAACGGCTTTTATCGGAGATTTGTCAGCAGTGAGAACCGCAGTGTTATCCGTGTATGTCGCATTGGAGATCGGTTGCGCTATAGCAGCTGTAAAGATGGTGAAAAACACCTGCCTGAACAGCTCTGATTGAAGACTTAGCATCTCTGTATTTTACGACCAACGCAGTATTGCTTGCCCTCAAGTGCAGATAGAATGTGGTGAACGACTCGATGAACTTGATCCGGGATACCATGGTGTTCTCTAAAAGCAATTTGGTGAATTAGAATGACGTTCTGGGAGCCCAACGCAGCCACTGGATTTGCATTGAAATAGAAACGTAATAAGAGTGCACAATCAAATTCGCTGACTATCGTTTACGATAGATGGCAAATAAAAAAAATTCAAAAAAAAAAAAAAAAAACAAAATTAAAATAAACAGATATAAATAAACATCAACTACTTACGTATTTGCCATTGATTAAAAACATCAAAACATAATTTCCCAGTTACCAGTTCGCTTCATATGATTCAATACATTTTAACTTCTGTCCTTCAATGATTTGATGGCTAGAAGAGACTATAACGACGTTTTTATAGTTTCACCATATGTTGTTTGTTTCATATGATTCAATACATTACAACTATTGTAGTTCCTCTCCTGGGAATCGGGAAAAGCCGATTCAACAAAAACAACAACAACCCCTTCCTTTATTGCTTCGACGACGATTTTATATAGTTTGAATCATATGATTCAATATTTTACAACTTTTTTCTTTTAAAGCATTGAAAGCGTGAAAATACGGTAAAGCCACAAACGACGTTTATGTAATTTGCACTTCAGTGTCTTATTATTTCAATACCTTTTATTTTAAGTGGGCATATTAAATGTCAGAAGATGGACTCGAATAGGATTTTACAAAGTACTCTCAATGAAATATCTAACTATAGTTCAGATAGGATAATACGGTACAAAGTGCTGTAGGTTTTAGTGGTGTTAAGAGTCTATTTTAGGTATATACAGTAACGTGCAAAACTGAGCAAATGTTTGCAAATTTAACTTTAAGGCGCTGTAAAAATATTAATAACCAATCAAATTCAACAGAAGTAATTATATTTTATTCATTGTTTAATTCTTAAACGAAATAGCTAAGAAAATAACTGAAGAGACTAATTTAACGAAGAGAAAAATTTAAAAACTTAAGAGAACTGCTATGTACTCAGTTTTGCACGTTTCGCTCTTATGGGGCTTAAAGCGCCGCTTTAGTATTTAGTCCATAGTCCTTTATTTTTAATTACATTTTTAATACGCTTGGGCATCCTCTCAACAAGATTCTCAATAAAAGTGTGAAGAAATTGTTGCCATTCATGTTATGCACGATACCACAGTTCTTCCATGTTCTCAGGAGCCCTTTTATTCTTTCCCAGCTGCCTCTTCATTATTGCCCACAAATTCCCAAATGGATTGAGGTCGGGAGATTGTGCAGGCCAATTCATTATCTGGAAATTTTGCTAGGACAGCCATTCCTTGACGATATTGGCGGTGTGTTTGGGATCCCCGTCTTGTGTGAAAACGACTTCCTCTACTGGGTACGTGCTCAAGTCAACAAAATCTGGCAAATTGGTCTGAAAAATATTCAGGTAGTCTTCCTTTTTCATGATACCAATTATTTTCACAAGTGGACCAATATGCCACCATGTAAAGCAACCCGACATCATCAAACTGCCTTCTCCATATGACAGTTTGCCTCACATGTTGTTTTTGGAGGCTGTCATTAGGTCGACGCCAGTAATAGCTTATTCCATCGGTCTGCAAACGATTAATCTTCACTTCGTCCGACCAAATCATACGCTTCCAATCTTCAATACTCCAATTTCAGTGACTGTTTCTGAATGCGTGACGTTCTTCGATGTTTTTGGTCGATATTTTTACAGCGCCTTAAAGTTAAATTTGTAAACATTTGCTCAATTTTGCACGTTACTGTATATGTGCACTATTCTAGTTTTCCAACATTTACATGTGGGAAGTATTAAATTATCGAAAATTTTATCGAACTGAAATGAAACAAACATGGATAAAGCAAAAACTGAAACGGAGACTGATATGACCAAGTAAAGACCGTCCAAAAAACTATTAATCACAAGTTAACATAATAGGTATGTATATGTACATATTTGTTATGAATATGACTTTTGGACCAATTATCGGTTTGCCGTCTCTGACCATATGTCAACTGTATTGTTTCATTCCATTTCATTTCCATCTACTTCAAATCTTGTTAACTGTATCACATTAGTATTGTATTTTTTTCTGACAACAACACAAACTCGAAATAAAAAAAATTCTTAAGCTCAATGCTAATTTTTTTTGTGCAATAAATCAAATATTTAAATTTTATTTATTAATTACTTTATTTATATAAATTGATAAATTTTATACATAAAATATTTATTTTTTAACGAACATGGAGAAATGGATACAAGGCACACTTTCCAAATGTCTCGGCTGTGTTGTTGATAAAAAAATCATGAAGTAAGTGCTTAGATGATTTTTATAAGTTTATATATATATATATATATAAAATAATATATACGTATATATTAAAGTTTTATCTTTGCATTTAATCAAAATATTATAAAATATTTGAATCAAAAGTGACGCCGAAATCGAATAAAACCTGCACACTGGCAAAGGGGAAAATAACTGAATTTTATGTTTCATTATTATCAAACACGGTCAGCTGGAAAGCTGAAGAGCATCACGGACGGCCTTCATGCATGACCAAATTGCCTAAATTTAGTAATTCACACACATATTAAAAAATCATTTAATTTTCAAGACAAAATTTCATTACCAAAATTCATGTACAGACAGTCAAAAATCATTGACAGTCAGTGTCTTCTTAAAAACAAAAAACCGCTGTTATTTGGTAATTTTGTTTTTTTTTTTTTATGAAGAAAGGAGGTCTTTAGAATATCACTAAGCGAATTCACAAGAATCAGGACTCTTTATCGATAAGCGAATTCAGATTCTTTAAGAACATGAATTAAAACCTGTTTGCTTTCTTGAAAATCTTTGTTATAGTAGGGGAATTCACTATATACACATATATGTATACTAGTTATCCCGGCGTGCGTTGCTACGCCCTCGCACAAAAAAGATAAAAGAGCATATACGTATGGAAACATTTCTTCCTTTGATGAAAATCAAGGAGATATGTGGGGATGGGAGCTATAACAGAGAAAGGAATGGAGCGCTGTAGACGATGACCGCCGATAAAAATAAAAAATGGGCCAAGTGCGAGTCAGACTCGTACACGGAGGGTTCAGTACCAGATTGTGGTTTTATGGGAGGTACCCCCTCTATTAGTCTGATTTGACTGCTTCCAACAAATGTACCGCGCCTATATCAGAAACTTATAGTTAGACACTAATTTCAGTTCAATAGTTCAAAAAACAAAAAAAGTTTACCGAATAGGAACCTGATTTTTAATGGTGGGTTTGTATGGGAGATACTCCTCCTAGTTGGCCGATTTGATTCATAGATGTGTAGCGCCTATGTCAAGAACTTATAGTGTCTAAATATCAGTTCGATAAAACAAAAAAAGTTTTTCGAATAAGAAACTGAGTTTTAATGGTGGGTTTGTATGGGAAGTACCCTCCCTAGTGGACTGATCAAACTGAAATTTCACAATATAAGTCTCTGATGCATAGCTACCAACCATCGAAATTTCAAGATCGTGGGATTACTGGGTCGTTAAGCTGCCATACAAACCAAAATATTTCTTGTATGGGGACCCCTTTCAGTTTTTAAAAATATTTTAGTTTAGTATTTGTTGCTAATTCCCGGATAGAACTACTACATATTCTGTAAAAATTTCAACTCTGTAGCTATTACGGTTTGCAAATCCATTCCTTCACGTTTTATGTCACAGCTCCCTATGTCCGTCTCCTAGTTCTAAGCTACCTCCCCACCAATTTTCAGCCAAATCGGTTCAACCGTTCTTGAGTTATAAATAGTGTAACTAACACGACTATCTTTTATATACATATATTGTGAATCTAAAGCATTCTCAGATCCCCTTGAACACACACAAAAAATTTCATCAAAATCGGTCCAGTCATTTAAGAGAAGTTCAGTGACATACACACTCACAGAAGAATTATATATATAAAGATAAAAAAAGAAAAAACTGTGTCTTCAACATAACTTTGTAATTGATTAGCTACAATGCCAAAGGACAGTGATATTACTCTCAATACAAACTTTTGCCTTGAATGCAAAATACTTTACTTTGCCTTTACAAGTAATACATAAAACCAGTCCAGAACATATGGAATTTAATTTTGGGGCATTACAACAGAATGGAATATTTTAACCCATGCTCTTCCAAAAACTTATTGATATCCCATACTGCCAACTAAGTGAAAGAAGAATACACCAAATATAACGAAAACTATATAGAGCGATTGAAACCCCATAACTACGTACTAGCTTTCAATCTTTTAGACAACATCATTGGTATGATAGGACTCAATTGATTTACCTTTTAGAGTGGAATGAATCATAGACTTGAGACTTGTTCAAAACGGACTGAATCACGATGATTTACTTTGGTGTTCAGACTGGCGTTTTTGAATCATGAACAACCTTTTTTTATGTCAGTTACACAAAATTTGCTAAAAAAAAACATTTCTAGAAATCCGAATTATGGCGAATCAATTTGTAATTCGACTGTGAATAGAATCACATTCTACAACAACAACCAATGAATGATGTCATGTTCCTTGTGGTTGTTGTGGAATCTGATTCGAATCAATGGTCGAAACATAATTGATTCGGATCAGGCCCAGTATGCATGGGGTATTAGTCCAATTTGCTTTTCTGCATCAATTGTATTGTATTTTTTTTTTTTTTTTTTTTAGAAAATCTAATAAATATTGCCATAGTTGACTATGCTATACACTTATGTATATGGAAATGCACCTAAAGCAACCCTAAACAAACTTAAAACTATTTACCACTCTGTAATAAGGTTGTCTTTTGGTGCCTTTCGCACCACACCAATTAATAATCTTCTATACGAAGCAAACATACGTGTGTTACCTATCGAATAAAGAAAGCCCAAGCAATATTCAAGCTTTAAAATTATACTGAACTCCAAACTCTCGCACATTAAACAAATATACAAAAAAAAAATTACCAATTCAAAGAGACAACCGAAACGACTATCCTCCCGTCAAGAAACTATAGATCAATGCAACAAATTAAAATTAAAAAGAGCACCTATCACAACAAAAAAAGAAAATATTCTACCTTGGTCTCTAAAAATTATAACCGACACTTCCCTTCACACCTCTCTGAAAGAAGATACCGTAAATCTAACAACAAAAGTTCACAGATCTCAAGAACACCGCATTACCGCGTGTTTCTTTACACTGACGGGTCCAAGTCTGTAGACGGAGTATCATACTGTGAAGCCAGTGAAACAGAAATTATAACACAACAGTTACTAACCCACTGAAATTTCGGCTATATTCAAGGCATGCTAGGAGCCATTTCCACAGACTCTCTCCTCTTTACAAGCAATAGAAGATATAAATAGCCAAAAGTATTATCCTGTATCCATCAGGAAATTACTAGCCTCTAAAAATAATAAAATATAACTAATATATGGGTCCCCGGATATTGCAAAATTACAGGCAATGAATTAGCAGACGAAAATGCCATACAAATTACCCCTTACCATAACAAATAACTTAAGCCTTTCTGATATCAGTAAACACCTGACTCACCACCTCATTAAAAAATACAAAAACGTAAACCCCAATAAAATAATAATAAATAATTTCAATTCTAATAAGATACCACGTACCGACACATTAAAATTGATGAGGCTAAGACTGGGTCACACCAAACTAGCCCACAGCTTTATCATTAACAAAACCCCGCCACCAACCTGCACAAACTGCAATACAATCCTAACCATAACACACATCCCCTAAAATTATCCCTTATTCCTTAAATATTTATCACAAGAAATTCCATCTTTTAGAAACATGAAGCAAAAAATATCATTTCTCAAAAGCTCTAATCTATACCACAATATATAACGGGTATAAATAAAATCTATACATATAATAAAATCGTAGACTTTGTCAGCTAGTTCCCGTTTTGTTTATTTCATTGAAAATCAAATTACTGAAACACAAGAAGCTTTATTGCTTTGCGCACGGCATAGACTTTATTTCGTCAAAATTGACCCACAAAATATTATTTAATTTATCTATATATGTATGACACCGCAAAACTCGAGAACGGCTGCACCAATTTTGATGATTTTTTTTGTTGTTGTACTCATGGAGTTACCAGTCAGGTTCTTTGTTATATTTGGATCCGGTAGATGTCACTGCTGCCAAGATATAGATAGTTTTATGTCCTTTTTTTAAACATTTTTTCATTTTAAAAAAAAAATTTTTTTTTTAAGAACAAATGAATCTTAAAGTTGCTTAGGTTATGATAGAATATTAAAATATAATATACCAATTGAAAGGTATTCTTCGCAAGATCTATATAATTAAACGACAAATATTTAATTTGTTAATCCTATCCTGTTTACACCAGTGAACCGATTTTGACAAAAAATACACCAATTGAAAGGTATCTTCGCAAGAACAATCTCAATTTAATCAAAATTGGTTAAGTAGGTAAGAAAAGGTGTTAAAGATAACCTCTTTCCAATAACAACAACACGCAGACGTTGTGAACGTCACCAGCTGTGTCTAGAGTGCAAGAGATATGCAACGGAGGCGATGTACTTCTATTACACGTTCGTGGTGCCAAGTCTTTTGAGGATTTACGATTCTATAATTGGGATGTGTATCCTACGACAACGAATGGTGTGAAGCAAAACAAACTAATTCTTCAAGAAAACTGCGAGAGTAACTTGGGTTTATTTGTGGTTTGAATGTGTTAGTTTTATGGAAGGAATTCAAAGATGATATGAGTAAAGATTTTCTTATAGACTACAGTCAGGATATTTCTTATAATCGAACTCTTCTAATAATCGATGATACTCTTCAGACCCATAATACTTCATGTCAAAAACTTGGTCTTCCAATCCCTGTTTATTTCCCTGTTGATTCTGTTTTCAGTGATAGTACTAACCGCGTTGAAGGAGAAAATATTTTGAAGATATGTTTAATAGAGCTAACGTAATATTATAGATAGTGATTTACGAGAAGTTTGGAATCATGATACTGCACACGCAAGTGGTGGGGAAAACTAAGAACTCAATTTTCAGTCATTCCAGTTTTTGCCATAAATCCCAAGCTCAAACGTTTCAAATAGTTGGAATTTTGTTGAGATAGCCTGTGTTTAGTTATGGACAATTGTATGTTGTCGCCAGTAGAGTTCGATCATGCAATGGTTTGTGATTTTATATTTCTGAGGCATCAGATCAGGGCCATTTATCACGTGATAGTACTAGAGCTTTCACGAAGAACATTGTTCACAGAGCAGTGATTAGCACTTAAAAAATAAATGTTTTTTTTTTTCTAGAATGCGCTCGATTGTGTCGAACGAAACGAAAAAAGAAAAAGTACCTCATTACTTTTACTTTAGTTTAATTTAATGTAAATAGATTTAGAGATGAAGGCCTTTGTCGCTATTGCTCTTAAAACTATAAACTAAGTTATAATTTGTAATTATAATATTAGTTCTGAATAATAATAATAATACAATAATAGTAATAATAATAATAATTGCCATAGTTAAATCAAGCAAATTTGATAATGCATGTTTGCCATCTATGTCTAGCTTAAACCCAAACAATTCACACTACAAACACTTGAACATTTCCATATATTGTGAAACTATCCACATTAGTAAGAATTTTGCTTTGTATAATTAAATAAATAATATGGAGAATTGGATTTCTAGTACTCTTTCCAGTTGTCTAGATTGTATTATTAGTGATGAAATGTTGCAGTAAGTACATAAGCATAAGATCTACATAATTATTGGTATGTACATACACATACTTACTTAGATATGTATGTATTAAAATGTATATAATCACATTTCATTACAACCATTTATAAATTTTTATTTCCTTAGAACTATTTTGGCCATTAAGGATGATGATGATTTTGATAATTACTTTAGCAATCTGCTGAGTGAAGATAATGAAGAGCATCAACTGTTTTTATTGAACTGCAGGCGTTTGCTGTTGAGTGGAAAACATTCACGTAACGCGAACTGGGATAAGATCAATAACAAACCACAAGCGACTAAGAAACCATCGCCACTACTTCCTTCTTATAGTGGCAAAAAGAAAAAGAATAATTACTCTAATGTGTTTGCGAATGATGGCAAGGTTATCACTGATACAATTCTGTTGAAGGGACGTCGTGTCTGTCAGTGTCAGGCGACGCAGCATAAACTCATCAATAATTGCTTGCATTGTGGACGCATCGTTTGTGGACAAGAGGGCAGTGGTCCATGTTTATTTTGCAATAATCCAGTCTACACACCGGAAGAGGAGCAACGTATGCCTAAAGCATCATCAAAGGTTAAAAAAAAAACAACAAGCAAAACACCAAAGGAACAAGGCAAGAATCAGCCGCAGCAACAGCAACAGCAGCAGAAAAAAGGTATACATGCTTATGTACATAGTAACATATGTACCTTCAGAGTCCTTGGCTGCCTGTTGCCAGGTGTTAGCGAGACGTAGTATCGATCACTCATCGGAATCATTTAGGGGTCCAACCGCCACCTGTTGATTATAGCGAAATGCGAGACTTTGTCGTCACAATCGGACGAGGATGGACTGGTCTGATCTCTTATACAGTGCAGTTCAGTAAACGAATAGACCTTTCTCACAACAATTGCTGGCCATAGTGTAGTGGCTATCCGAAGAATAAGGTTCACCTTCATTCCAACTGTTTTAGTAAGCTCTAACCCCTACAGTCTTATATGATTACGTCCAATAGAGGTGGCTCCTAGTCTTTGACTTTCTACCGTGGCTGTGATCTATCATATCCCAGCCAAATCACTACTTAATTGTATTGCACGTAAATTGAACTGAACTAAATCTTTAATTTCTTTTTTCTTTTTCAAATTCATCTATTTGTAGCCTCGTTGCTGTTACAACAGCAACAGAAGCAACAACAACAAGTTGGAAAACAACAACGTAATAATAAATCTCATACCGGTGAGGATGAGGGTTTAAAGAAGGCGATTGCCCAACGTGATCGTCTTTTGGAATATGATCGCAATAGTGAAAAGCGGACTACTGTCATTGATGATGAACTGGATTACTTTCAGGTAAACATTCATTTTGATTTGATTCAAGGTACCTCTATAACGAAGTCGTTTTGAACGGCCAATCACTTCACTACAGAGAAGTCTTCGCTATAGGGGAGTTTGTCTGTTTGTAGTAATATTAATTAGCAAATATTTGTAGGAAAACTCAGTATGGCTATCGGATGCAGAACGTGAGAAATTCGAACGCATGAAACAAGAAATGCATGATATGAAACATGGCAGTCGCATAAAACGTAAAATTAAAATTGATTTTGCTGGACGTGAAATTCAAGATGAGTTGCCAATTAGCAAAGAGTATGAAGAAGGTGTACTGCGTGAAATCGCAAACATTGGTAAAGCAACTAGTACAAATTGGTCGCATGGTCTTCAGTGTGGCCACTCCGATGTGCCATTAGCTCCCAATCTCAATGTAGCTCAGCCATTGTACAAGCCAACTGGCAACAAATCCATCCAACAGTCGCAGTTGCTTGCTGAAAGTCTAGAAAGAATCTACAAACGTGTCCAAGACCAAGAATTACTACAAATGCAAGATATGCGTCAATGTTTGTCCATGCATCAGCCGTGGGCCTCGCTTTTGATGGCCGGCATTAAAAAGTAAGCATTGCACTGAAAAATGTTTAACAAAAAAATCTAAAAAAAAAATAAAAATTTATTCAAAACTCCTTCCAAACAGACATGAGGGTCGCGTCTGGTACAGCGAACATAGGGGACGCCTTTGGATTGCTTCAACTGCCAAAGAGCCGAGAAAAGATGATATTGAAGACATGGAGAAATTCTATCGTATACTTTACAATGGTAAGTAAGTTAAACCTTTAAAGATTAAAGTCTGAATAACAAAATATTGTATAAGCGAACAATAACAAAAACAAACATAATTAAGGGTTTCTCAAACAATGAAAATGTTTGCAGGTGAAACCTAGGTACACTTCTTCATGAAATTGAATGCTTCTTGAAGATGTGCATAGTGACGTTGCCGCGTCAAATATACTCGTATTTGAAACTTTGTACATACAAACTAAAAGTGAAAAATTCATTTTTGAAAAGACAATAAAATCATTTTGCTTAAGAAAAATTGCCCTCAACATATTGTAGCTTTGATAAATGAAACATTTTTATTTTAATATAAATTACGTTTTTTACAGATCCTAATTTACAATTCCCAGATCGTTATCCCACGAGCTGCCTATTAGGTTGTGTTCATGTTGATAATTGTCTGCCACAGGAAGAATATCGGGATTTATTCAAGAATGGCGAATCTGATAGTCCATATGTCTTTATATGCTCACGTCCAGAGCAACTGCCTGTATTGATACCCGTACAAGGCCAACCCAAGATTTGTATGTTGATGAGTCAACATTAATTTCATTGCTAAAAAATCCTTACTAATAATATTTTTCTCTTTCCCTATTTTTTAGATGAATTACCCGTAAAAACACACAATACCGCGTGCAAAATATTCTTACGTGCTCGTTCTAGCACCAAAGAGTAAACCAAATATTGTGGCTTCTAACAAACACAAACAAAACAAATCAACAAAACTATGTGCAATAAATATTCCAATTTTTCATAAAAGTATGTTGATGTTGAGTGTCCAAAGGCAATTTGGTGTTTATTATTTTTGCTGCATGGGAACTATCTACTTCACCTCCTTCAGTAATCGGTTTCTATGTGTACAACAACTTACTGATTCGCACCAATGCGATAGGTATAAGATTATATTATATTATAAATATATGTATAAATATGATTGTAATTGTCCGTAATATTCACTAATTTTAAAATACATAGCACATTATAAATCCTGATGATCTGGCAAATCCATCGAATAAACTCCTTTTCAATCTGGATAGTGTAGAAGATTTTGAGCGAATATATTTGTATTTAATTTGAGGTTTACAGAATTTAGTTGTTGACATTCCTATGTAAGTATTTAGAACTCTGTATACAATATTGTCTTTACGATGGAACATCAGCAATTTTGCAATCAGTTAACTTTCTGGTATCTTTGTATTATGTTTATATAAGAAATTAGCTACCTTTACTCTATCTCTGGCTTTATTATATAGATTTCTGAAACCGCATTTTGTATTTGATTCTTTGTCAATTAATCAATTAATATTTTATGCTTTCAGGCTTGTGTCTTCCATATAATCCAGACATTTCATATAATTGCAAACTGATTTATCGGCATTTGCCAATATAATTCATTTAGTATTAGCATTGACTCAAGCAATTATTGTGGTGTCATCAGCTTAATTGGATATAAGTATCTGCAAAGTTTGAGCTTGCTGCTATGTAGACCCAGTAGAGTATCGTATTGTTTAGAACAATAAGTAGGAGGGTTTTATATAAAATGTATATAAAATTTCTAGTAGATATTACGGCCAAAAAGTCCAAGTAAATTAAGATTAAACAACCATCTAATATCATGGAGGTGGGAAAGAGTTTTAATATTGTACATTAAAATACAACAAAATAACCAACATGTTTTGCTGTACACCAATTGATTTAAGCAATCGCCTCGCCAGTGTTCGACCGTATGTTCTAAGGTCATTTGCTAAAAGATGATGAATCGATTGTGATATCCGATATAAAGCCCGATATATTCCAAGCTATGCTGGATTATGTTTACACAGATTGCATTGATATTACATTTTTTGACAAATGAAGCGAATAATTGTATGATGCCATAAAATATATGATTCCACATTTCTTGTAGACTAATATGAGACCTAAAAATGCATGTCGCGTCGTAGATTTGAGGTTGCCAAGTTGTTTGATGAGCCGATGCCTAATGGAACTTAGCATGGATTTGAATTTATTTGAAATATGTACACAATTTTAATCCATCTGCAGCTAGCTGTAAGGTCATTGCAAGGAGTGTAAGTCCCAGCGGATGTGGCTGTACCAGCCAAACTTAATAAACCCAGTGGAGCTGCAGTGGTCATCAACATAATAATTCACAGCCTGTGAATTTGACTTACTATGGGTAGCGGCGGCGGTATTCACAGTGGCGTTGAAGATATTCATTTCATCATGAAATCATGGATATAATTCGCCTTTTTTTATGAAGTTATTTATTTTATTTATTTATTTACAAAAAACTACCTGGCATAGTGGGCCTTCAGCTCGTTGTTATGTATATAATGTATGTACTAAGAGAAAAAGATTTATGAATGTAGGTGATGTGTGTATGAGATCAATTAATGATTTAGATTTGATTGAAAATATTGGATGCTATAAGGAAGTTTATAGTGGTTGTTATGTTGGTTGGTGTTGGATTGATAAGGAAGAGTAGAGGGTCCACGTTGCTGAAAAATTTCTTTCTATTGGGTTCAAGAGCTGGGCAATATTTTATTATGTGTTCGATTGAACACATAGCGAGCAGGTAATAAGTAGGTTTTTGTGAGTTAGGGTACTGTGGCCTAGTCTTAGGCGAGTAAATTTAATCTAATGTAAGCGGGATAGTTGTTGATCAACGTGTTTGAGAAAAATGGTGCAGGGGACCATTTGGGGATTTATAGATTGGTACCACGAGGTTGTATGGTGGTAGGTTTGTTTTCATATTTGGTGGAGCACACTTTTGAAATATTTTTGGATGTCTCTGGTGTTTATGTTTTCTGTGTGTACGAGGGGTTGTTTAGTAACACTTTTGGTAGTAGCGTCCGCAAACTTATTGACTCTGGTGTTGACATGTCCAGGTATCCACAGGAGTTTAAATTTTGCGAAAAACACTATTATTATGTTACAGACAGCTGAGGGATAGTAGTCACAGCTGTTAATATTTTTGATTGCGTCAATCGGCGACAAGAAGTCAGAGCAGATGCAAAATTTACCGGATTTAGTTTTTAGGGTATTGAGGGCGACTAAGATAGCAATAATTTCAGATGAGAACAGTGATGAGTAAAAGGGAAGAAGAACAAATGTTGTGATGCCATTGTTTTGAGAACCGTCCGTGAAAATGTGTGTATCGTTTTGTATCGTTTCTAGCTTCAGCAAACTTTGCGCGATATATGTGAGGAGCTTTTGTAAGTGTATGCATGGTGGAGTTAATAGCTTCATTGTTTAGTAACCAGTACGGAATGAGTTAATAGGTCGAAGTGCGGATTTGGGACAAAAGGCGAAGATGGGAAGGCAGCAATCAATTTTGGAAATAATAAGTGCTTTTACAATATTGATAAGGGAAATTCCTGAGAATTCACACCATGTGTTAATGGATGCAAATATCGGTTCTAAGTTAATTTGGGGGTTTTTTTTTTTGGTTTTTTAGTTCAATGACTAGGTTCAAGTCATCTGCATAGGACGTGATGCTAATGTCCTTATGAAGGGCAAGCGTTGCTGTTTATTTTTTTATTGTAAGCAATAACAAATAGGACAACCGAGAGAGGAGATCCCTGAGGTATAAGAAAAATTTTTACAAAGGTTTCAATATGCAAAGGTTTTCTTCCGGTGAGAATCTAGTACACCCTCTTTTTTCATCAGAGAGCACTTTTAAAAATTGAAAAACTATGTAGTATCAATGCATTCAGAGGCCCTCCTATGCTGTGCAAGTATCAAGCTTCTTATGGCATTCCTGTAAGGAAATAAGAAATGCTTTCGAATGGATTTCAATCAAGATATAAACCCTACTTTTTTTTTTGTGGTTTAAGATTCGCCTCAAGACATTATAACTTTTATTACTTTTCGATTCAGAACCATGGGTCAGAATTACCAGGCACATGGGTTCAGACTCACTAGTGGTAATGCTGATCTCCTGCTACATACCGCAACAAAGGAAACAACATCATTTCCAATGTATTTTCCACTTTCGCAGACGAGATCTTGGTACATAAAATATGTTGAATGGAAGACCAACTCATATCCGCTTTATGTTATACATTCCATTGTGCTATGAATACATAAAGAGTGAGCATGAAAAAAAAAAACATGACGCATTAACGAGAATATTGCTAGTTGTTTTATAAATCAAAATAATGTCAAATACCAATTTATACAAATAATATTTGTAATATTTACTTAAGTTACATATTATTTTTAACTTATTATTTATCTATTGTTTCCATTTATATACTTTGTGGTAGTCTAACTATATATTGATCACGAAACATTGTGCGTAAAATTGTATGACACTTTAAACGTGTCTCGTGTTCCACTATATCTATACATAAGTCAAATCTTGGGTTTGGCGCACCGACTTTGTAGCCTGTTAAATTTATTAAATATATACATATAAGAATTTGTTAAATAAATCAAAAGTAAAACAATGTTACCATCAATATAGCATGTATTTCCATAAATAGGATATAGTAAATCCTTTGTTATTGGCAAAATTTCGCTTATGTGCGTTTTTTGTTTATTGCCAATATCAAGAAACCGAATGTTGATCATATTATCAACATCAACATTATGAGCTATACATTTGGCGCGATACCAACGTCCATCATCCTTCCGCAATGCAACGCAAATCTCTTTAATCCTGAAAAATAAAACATAATATGCTTTTAATAAAACAAAGAAGGTTTCTTTCCATCCACTATATAACAATTTACTTAGGTCTATAATTTTCTGGTACTTCCTTGTGAGCGAGTTGGCCATATCTATGAACTTTATTTAATTTATCGTGGTATTCATCTCTCTCTGCCCGGTTTGCGAAGTATGTGCAATACACATAGCCATAAGAGTTTAGTGCGGCATCATCTAATATGTTAATATTTATGTTGCAATCAACTGGTATCTTTCTAATTTCAAGATCATCGTAAAAGAAACGTTGGAATGTTTCAAGTTTCACTAAGTTTTCTTTATCAGGCTCCTTCATTTCTGGTTGTGGTAAATCAGAATGTAATGGTGACTCCTTAGGGATTAAGTTTTGTTTGTCATCATCATGAGAATAACTTTCATTGTTTTGATCATCATCAGAATCAGTCGTAGATAAGGAATATAGTGAATTTTCCTTGACCTGCTGATTTAATAATGCCAATATTTCCGTCAATAGACCTTCTCCACTTGGAAATAGTAAATTTCCTTCCGGAAACGAGTTTGCAGGATATTCAACTTGGAATTCAGTCCTTTTCTTCATATGCATTTTCAGCATATCTAATATGTCATCGCCAACTTGCAATGGTATGTTGTTTGGCATAATTAGAGGCATAAATTGCAAGTGCCTCGGAAGGCAGCGAATGAAACTGCAAGGCTTGTATATTGCTTCAATTCCAACGGATAAATACCGATGGCCCGTGTCAAAATCTGTGATATCATAAACATTGCCACTTTTGGATGAAATCTGTGTGCAGTTCTACAAAGACATATGTGCATATTAAATTAGTTAAAATAATATTAAAAAAAAAAATACAGAAATGTAAATTCATCGATGGGAATAAGAAATTATCAGTTTAATTAAGAAAGCTGAAAATATGCATTTCCAAAAGTGTGATGGATTTCCAAAAAATAATATCGTTCACCTTTTCAACTGTCCTAGTAAACCATCGAATCAATTGACCCTTATGCTTATGTAGATTTTGTAATGAAGAGGAGGCTACAGCAGAGCACTTGCTATGCCACTGCGATAGACTAATTTGGACCAAACTCTTTCAATATCTAAGCAACTATTAGATAAGAAACTAGAATCAACAGATATTTCAGATTACACATCTCCAAAGAAAATCATGGATTTTCTAATGAATACCAGAAGAATTTCGAACTGTAACTGTAATAATTATAAGGTTTTCGCAGTGAAGAAGTGACTAGCCCCGCCACGCCACGCCCCGCCCCGTCCTTCCCTTATATAACTTAGTTAAAACACAATAATAATAAAATAAATACCTCGCCCCGAAAATAATATCCGTCATTGGTTTTGACAAGCACCATATCGTGTTTTGTTGGTATCTGTTTTATGTATTGCGAACATTTGGGTGCCAAAATGTCAAATATTCCCTGATAGTTTTTAGTATCAACCAAATTTATATAAACCTCATCAAAATGCGGCACTTTGGTTATATAAACATTACTGCCACTCGCAATGATCTCTTTGATGGCCACTTTATGACAAATTTCTTCATCATCAAAATATGATTTACAGTTGATTTGAGCGATTCGTACTTCGTTACAGTAAAGGATAAATTTCTTATCTGAGTCATAAAGTATTTTAAAGTTTGCCAATTTATCATTAATTTGGCATTTTTCAAAATCACCTTCACCTTCAATGGCAATGGAAAAAGCACATGCCGGTAACAGAGCAAATTCATCAGGTAAGCATTTAACTGTATCGCTTAGCTTTATACAACCGTCGTCAATCAGATAGATTAAATGAAGTTCTTTTCCTGGTAGAGAATCGATTATGATCGCACGCCGCCAACCTTCTGTGATGCGTGCTGCCACTAGGGATGTTTCATCTGTTGTAGTAAATGTTTCTAAATCAGAACTTTCTATAGCTTCTGTCAAATCCTTAATTATGATATGCAATATAAGTGGGCATTGGACCAATGCACATTTTCCATCATCGGAGATTTTAACGATCTTGATTTTGTTTTCATTAAAAGATAAAAATTTCTCCAATGATGCAGAAGCAGCAACTAGTTTTGCAACCTTGGATGGTGACTCTCCTTGAGTTGGGGCTGCTTTTGCAATTGTTGATACTCCTTCATTTACGTGAAATTGAGCCGCTTCCCCATTCTCCACGCGATTATCAGATTCTAAAGCAGCATGTGGGTTTTGGGCGTTCGATAGACGAGGACTATCATATGGAACCAATAAGCTAGTCAAAATAATTTATAAATAATTATCGTTTTTTAAAGATATGAATGTAAATATTGTTATACTTACGAATCGCACGTAAGCTGGCCTTGGCGCCAATCCAATTTGCGATTTCGTTCGCACATCAATGTCGCCTCTTTTTCGCAATTCCTATTATTGCATTTTTTCTTAAATTCATCCAGTTCATAATACATTTCTTCTATTATTTTCTCCAATAAACTACACCACTCACACAAAGTTAGACGCTTGGAAAAAGAAAAAACTGTTAGGTTATAATATAGGAGTTGCCAGACTGAGATAGAAAACTGTACTGTACTGCATTTCCCCTGTGATAATATAAATAGTGCAGAAATATTCATTTTAATAGACAGGGTACAGTATCTATAGATGACTGAAGAAGTCTAAATACTATAACAATTAATAATAATAAATAATAAAGCCTACCTACATTTAGCTAGTTTTATGGATACAATGCTGATTACTCGTATTACTTTAACCGAAAAAGGTACTGCCAACTTGCAGTTGCAATTCAGTGAAATTTTGTTTGTTGTAACACCACGTCACGCGTTGTTCCGTGCATGCATTGATGAAATAGCTGTTTGTCATTTCTAAAACCCTCAAACAACCCTTTTCTATCGAAACGTAAGAAACAATTGAAAATATCTAAACTTTTAATGGTAAATAAGTGAGGAGTTTACTTCACGAATAAATACAATTTAATTGTTTTACCTAACGCGCCTATGCGACAACGCTTCATTTGGAGTTACGTTATTGCTTTGCAATGAATTAGTCAGCTGCCAACTTGTTTCTCTCATTCTGCACCACTGCTTGCATTTACGTGTGGTAATTGACTTTGCTGGTGAAATAATTTGAGTTTTTCTTTTCATAGATAGCAGAATAAATTTATGTGCGCGGAAAATATTTCTTATAATCAAAAAAAAAAAAAAAAAATTTAAATTAAAAACTTCAATATTGTAGCTGATTCATCCATCCTTTTGTGGATAATTATGTCGACAAAGTCAATAATGCATCTAGTTGAGTGGAAAAATATAACAAAATACTAAAATGCAAAAACATTAAATAAATAAACGTCGTAGAAAATCGCCCTGAATAAGCTAATCTGATCATCCGAAAAAAACAAATTTAAAAAAGTGAAATTTGCAGTTTTGCAATTTGTCTCAAAAAAAAAAAAGAAAAAGAATTTCATCAATAGACATAATATCATTAAATAAAAATGGAAATAGATTGGCAAAGTAATCTTACCGAAGTGAAAGATCGTGGTCGGTACTTACTGCAATCGGAAAAATGGTCGGATTGTCGTTTCCTAGTCGGGACACCACCAAATCAACGTTTAATTGCTGGACACCGTCTATTCTTGGCCATGGCATCACCAGTCTTTGAACGTATGTTCTTTGGCAATTTACCGGATAAGACTGACCCAATTGTTATACCCGATGTGCAGCCAGATGCATTCCATGTGATGCTCGAGTACATCTACACAGATCTCATTAATATCACATCTTTTGATAAAGCATGCGAATTATGTTATGTGGCCAAGAAGTATATGCTCCCGAATGTAGTTGAACGTTGTACGCATTACTTGTGGGCTGATTTGAGTCCAAAAAATGCATGCCGTGCATATGAGTTTGCAAAATTATTTGATGAGGAACGCCTTATGGAAAGCAGTATGGAGGTGAGTGCATTATTTCAACTGAATTATATTATACACACATACATATATATATATATATACATATTTTGTATGATTTTGTTAGCTCATTGCGGCAAATACTCGTGAAGTTATTGCGGATCCATCATTTTTGGATATTGAAGTTTCCACATTGATGGCTATTCTTGATCAAAATCGTTTAAATATTGATTCCGAGTTGGACTTATTTAATTGTCTGTTGAACTTTGCCAACGAACGTGGCATACTGAATGACGATGATGATGAGAAAGATGACGACATCGAAGAGGATTCTGATAGTGCAAGTGATGTTGCAGTGGAGGAAATAAAAATGGAGCCTGACGTTGTAGCCATGATGGATAATCATGTCGAAGAGGAAGAGCACAATGATAATTTTCAATCCAGTTCAGGGGCAGCCGCCTTTACATCGCCTGGAACATGCGACAATGTGCCCAGTGTCGCAGATGAAGTGGTTGTGGTTGATGTCGATGCGGAAGCTTCTGATAATGAAGACAATATTATTGAGGATTTATCCAGTGCCGAATCAGCAGCAAATATAATAAATATTATGGATGCACAGCGCACTATGATGGATGAGACCATGTTGCGGGAGGCAGTAAAAAAAATACGTTTTCTTACAATGACGCCTCAACAATTTGCAGAGGGACCAGCACGCTCTAAACTATTGCAGGAGAATGAAGCACTTGCCATACTTATAAAAATTTCGAGTCCAACTATTAATGATTGTCCAATGCCAGAAGGATTCTGTCAATCGCGCAGTTCTCGCAACTTCTATGAATCACCTCGACAACGTGATCTGTCATCTCATCCTCATTCGGTGCATTCAAATGCATCGACAAGCACTTGCTTTGCAGGTACTAATAACATGGAAAATCTTAATCATGTCTTTGCAATTTTTAATTCTTGTGCAGCTGTTAGGCCATTACCAGCAACTTTGGCCCCAGTTGCTGCTGCAGCCGTTCTTATCTCAACAAACCAAAATGGATCTGCTGCTAGTGGCTTACAACAGCAGCAACAGCAGCAGCATCAGCAGCAGCATCAGCAGCAGCATCAGCAGCAACATCAGCAGCAGCAGCATCAGCAGCATCATCAAGTAAGTTTGAGTAACTATGGTGGTGGCGGTGGCGTTGGAGACAATGGTTCAGCGGCATCGAGTAATGAAATGACCCGTTCGTATTGCGTACGCACCTTTAATCAACAATTTGATTATCGGAACTCAAGTGTAACCGATT
Source organism: Amiota minor (assembly GCA_037043295.1). NCBI lineage: Eukaryota > Metazoa > Arthropoda > Insecta > Diptera > Drosophilidae > Amiota > Amiota minor. Next base: position 373,374 of record JBAMAW010002395.1, read on the forward strand.
GCGGTGTAACGTTCCAAGTTGATACAAACATTTGGATATTGGGTGTTCAGGTACCCACACAAGTATTGTGCGGTGAATTAATGAATTCGGCTGGCTTTACTGAACGCTACACGGAAATTTTATACGCACATATACAGGATATGCAGGGCTCACGTATTACGTACACACATTGCACGGCACGTGTACGTTATGATTCTTTACTTGACATCACATTCGACAGACCCGTTTATATTTATCGGAACCAAATCTACAAAGTCTATGTTGTCTTCAACAAGATTGGCTGGTACACGATGTGCTCATGTGTTCCCGATGTGGTCTGCAATCGCGTTAAATTTATGTTTAACGTCGGAAATCCAACTGAATCGGTTCGCGATGGTCTCATACATGCTATAATCTTTTCTACACCACAGGATCAATCACGCAACATGATTGAATAGTGGACATATACAATTATAACTAAAAAAAAAGTAGTAACGTTAAATGTTTTTTTTTTTTTTTATTAGATTTATTCTACTATACTGGCATTGCACCAAATCATATAATAGGCATCAATAGTTTAGTTAATACGCGTACGCGTGGTATTCGAAATATGTTTGTACTACTTAAATACGCAAAAGAAGAACAAAAAGAAAGAAAAGAAAATTGGCGGAACACAGTTTGGTTTTTGGTACACGACTACCACGCGACCCTCCCATTTCCCTTAATGACAAACCAAAATTGATTAATAGCCTCAAACACGAAACACAAACAACGAAACATACTATCTCTTTCGTGTCCCGCTTTAAATGAACATAAAATACAGAAACGAAGAGCGCAACAAGTGCGTACTCACAGAGTACAACAACAACCAAAGCATTAGAAACGAAAAACTTACAAAACTTCTTATGCTTTGTCTTGCAGTGGTTTTAAAAAAACTTAACACTTAAAAACATTATATTAAAAGTTAAAAACTGAAAAAAATAAGTATGCATCTCTCTTCACTAATATTCATTTGTCATTAAAACAAAAAAAAAAAAATTTTTTTTAAATCGGCTTAGTATAGTGTGCGCTAAAAAATTTTAAAAATTTGGTAAAAAAGTGCCTGTATCTCGACAAGAGCGCCACCTACCCGGACCAACTGAAGCATAAACCATCTTGGTAACCCCATAAGTAAAATAAAAAACAATTTATCAAAATTGAGATTAAGAGTCACAAAATTTCGTACACTCGAATTTTATATGTAAAGATTAGATATATGTACTAGGGATGATTGTATGTGGCTGCCATTTGTCAATGGATTTTTAATCTAATTGTTTTAATTTTTTTTTCTTCTTTTTTGTTTTTTTTTTTAAATATAATAAATGTTTGCGATAAACAAAAAGAAATATTGTTCTCCCAATTTTATTGTTCTTTATAATCTATTTGATCTGTTCACAAGCGCTCTTTCGCACATGTTGATTGAATTTGTAATGCATTGGAGATAATGGGCGATCCGAAATTAATGCCACTTTTATATTTTTTTTATTTATTTATTAAAAAACTTCTCTGCAATAAAAAAAATTTTGCAGGAGTGAGGTTCTATATATATTTTGATTTGTATTAAGCACGAATATTATAAAAATAAAGCCAGATAGTCTTTAGTTCATTAGTAAAAGATCACCAAAGTGACTGTAGCGATAAATAAACAATGTATGTGAGAAAATACAAAATAAAAAACAAAATACAACAAAGTTTTCTTTGATATTAGATCGAATTTTGGAAGCTTCCCACTTTCCCAATGGCCTAATATTTTCACTGGAATTTAAGCATGGACTTTGACTGACTATGGCTTTAATAGAAATGGTGACTCTAATAGCCAACTGTAGACTATAAGCACAGTATGCTTTAGGTCACCATTGTAGTGCATAATTTTTCCATGTTTGCGTTTCGGAAAGGTATCCTCAAAACCGTTTGTGGAATGGGGAAGTGGGTTTATTTTTTTATGAGATCCTTTATTTTATCTAGGGGAATATCTTTTTCGAAAAGTAAAATATTCTCATTCGATTTGTATCCTTCATTATATTTATTCCTCGAATTTAAGAGTTGCATCCTGACTAAACTGGAGCGCAGATGATTGGAAATTGGAACAAAATAAAATTGACAACAATCCGATTACTAAAACTTTTCTATTAATATAGACAATCATTAGAATTTTGGATTACAAAAACCTTTTTGGTTTAAAACATTTTTCAATGTTTTCTTTACTTGAACTTTGAGTTTTGTTTGGATTTCGTATCTAATTAACTAAATATTTTCAACAATAAATAATTAAATTACTTTTATTGCAATGTAAACTCTCTTCCAATTAGACAACAAACAAAAAAAAAAAATAATAATAATAATAATAATAAAGAATATAGAAACAATTCTCTCTTGAAGCATAAAAAAATGTACAAAAAGATTTTATGAAATGAAAAGAACATTGGAGTCCATAAGTTAGATAGAAACACACAAGTAAAATATGTATTGCCAAATGCTTGAACTCGGCCGAGAGTGGGCGGCAGCATTAATTGGCATTGGTCTGAACTGAGTGGCTATTATTTGCCATAATTGGCGCAGCCACCGCTGGCATATTCTGGTTCCTCACAGGTCAATGTATGTTCATCGAAAACCTTATCCTCGCCGCAACTAATTAAACGTGGATAGCCCTCAACACAAGTGATCAAACGGTGGCAATCACCTTGGACAGGGAACCGTGGGAAGGGCCAGAAGCGAGCAGCAACCGATTCAGGATCGACTTTAGTGGGACACTTGAAGCCAACAACAGCTAAAAAATAAATAAAAATTAGGAGAGTCAAAGTTGAATCATACTGGTATACGCATATAGGTTTCGATTTTACCTTCTGGATTGCATGACTCAAGCAACTGATCTGGCCAATTACATCCATGTATGCGCTCATCGTATGCCAAACCAGCATCACAATCTTGTTCATGTGGCTCACCATGTGCACACTTGATGTAAGTAGTCGAGCATTCCTTAGACACGGCGTAAATACCAAATTGATATTCACAGCCATGCGATGAAATTGGTGTCGCTGATTAAGACAAGGGAAATTGTTTAATATGTAAAAGTGAAAAGTGAAAAGAAATCAAAATCATAACTTACGATCCCAATGGCGACCTTTACAATCCACAGCCCAATTGTAATTGCAATGATTATGCACAGCGCCTTTGCCATCGAATAATAAACCATTCTCACAAGTCTCCAATGTCAGGGTACCATTTGTACAGAGAAAGAATTGATCACAATTCTCGGTATGCGCATATGCCTGTTCACCAAACTTTTCGGGGCATTCAGGTGCACCAAGCGCCACAGCTTGTCCTAAAACAATATGAAGTTAATAATTTTGAAAGGTTTATTTTTAAGGAAGGAAGACACCATACAATATTTGTATATGTTTTTTTTTTTTTTTTTTAAATATGTGAATGGAAATGGTTTTTAAAATTGATGATAATGATGATGACGTCCATGCTTCCTTGAATACAAACTATGGTTTGTCGTTTTCGGAAGTGTCGACTTTCATTAGTGCAGCAGCAGCAGCAACAATATTTCCCCATTTATCTCCTTCACCATATCATTAAACCTGAATTGTTAAATTGTAAACCATTCAATTGTGAGCCATTAGTTTTAGTGGTGTTCACATGTCGCTAACTAGTTTTTTTTTTTTTCTTTTATATATTATTACATATACATAGATACATATATTTTTATACACTTCACACTTTAGTTGAATGTGTATACTACGATATTATTTGGAAAACGGTGCATTGAGTATATTGGCAGGATGAGTGTTGCATTCAAAGTTTAAGTAACCTATTTCATTTGTTGTGTCAAGGATGAGACCCTTAGATTTGAGAACGATGAAACCTAGTCACCTCGTCACTAGAGTCTCAATTAGGCCAATTGTAGCAAATATGGAATTCGTAGTTTTGGAGATAGAATACAGAAATATTTCTATCTATGTCAATGTAATCTAATCACTAGACAACTTATCTACCTTTTTTCCCTCTATCCTTCTTCAACTACAATATACTATAATACAAACAATAGTCAATCATCATACCAACCGTTTTTTTAAAACTGATTAAAAGCGTTTTTAAGATTCTCGAAGAATTGGAGAGAGTTATGGTTTTTTTTTTACTTATTATTTCTTTTTTTTTTATTAATGGATAATGTAACATCCAACAGAAGGCAAGTATGTAAGACCGCACAAAGAAATTTAGCCATATCCATCTGTCATCTTTCTACAAGTGCAATTTTCAGAAATAAAAGAGCTATAAAACTGGAAACAAGTGTATGTAAGTAGATAGCATTCAACATACTAATATCTATTTAGAGAAAATTTTAAAGTATGAATTTGCTATATGGAAATTCTGGATTGCATTGGAAAAAGACCCCGCTATAACTTTTACTATTTTTGGAGATATACTGGTAGTTATTATGACCTTTCTTTATATTTAAAAAATGTTGATGCGATCCCCATCAGAGCAAACCTGACTACAGAGCTATGTACATAAATGGGCCCAGTAAGTTTTAATTTGTCATAAAGGAAATTTCATTTTTCTTCCGAAGCCCCACAATATAATTTTACAGTTGTAGAGTTATCATTTTCAGTTATATATTTGCTGCCACTTATGGACTTGCTATAGTGCTATATGATAGTGATTTTTGTCTTTCTCCAAAGGCCTTATAATATTGGAAAATCCATTATTTGTACCCTAATTTGAAACTTCATTTCATGTGGTTTGGGTTGTCCTCGATTTACGTCAAATATGACTCGTTTCATTTAATGACTTGCTAGGCTAGATTCATAATTCCGCTCCCATAGAAGCTCTGAACCTTGTTGCTGAAAAACTCGATCAAACGATTTTCGCAGTCTGCCATTGAAGCAACTTTTTTGCGCACAAGAAAATATTGCAATAAAAAAAAAAAAAGAGGTGTTAGTCGCTTGGTGTCAGATCCAAACTATACGGTGGATGCATTGAAACTTCTCAATCCAGCGCCCTGAGTTTTCGGCGAATCATTTTTGACGACATCTTTTCTATTGGCGAACTCTGGTCACTACTTTTGGGCAATCGTTAACTTTTTTGTGGACAAAAGCAACTCATGCTAATGCTTTCCAATCCCACCAAATGCACAGCAATACATTCAAGGCCGTTAGTCCCGGCTAGGACACCATTTAAATTGCTCCACTGCGCTTTAACTGGGATCGTTTCCGTACAACTTTTTTTTTTAAAATGGATTGATTTCATACAATTTTGCCAAAGATTCGCTGATGGAAATTCGATCCATTATTCATTATTTTAACCACCTTGAGGCATTTTCACCTTTATCAAAAACAAATACAAAAAATTTGTAAAAAAATACCAAATTTTTTCCTTATCGCGACATCCACGACACGACACGATTTATCTCACAAATGAAGAAGGGTTTTGTTTTTAAAGAAGAATCGTACTTAGATATCTAATAAGCCCAAGTGTGCATTGCTATGATGGATATATTTTTCCCCAGCCCAATATTAGAGTAAACTATAACTTCCATAGTTTTGGAGTTGATGTCCAGAATTAGTATACCAGTGTGGTGCTATTTTTATGATCTTTCTTTAATTGTGAAAAAAAAAAAATGATACCATTCTCATTAATTTAAACTTAAGACAGTCAATTTTCATATGCTTTTGAAATCACTCAGGACTATCCTGCCTTATCCTAGCAACTCACAAAACAAGTGACTATCAATAGATTTTCAACTTTCAATATGAATGGGAATGGGAATGGGAATGGGATGATGGGATGATAAAGATCAATTACAGGTATATTTTTATTATTAAACATTATATTATTCATTGAGAAATAAAGGGTAATCTATAGGTGGTCAGATCTACTCGACTCCAACTCGCTATAACTTGTTTCTTAATTAATTTTTTTTTTTTTTTTTTCTGTTTTATTGCATTTTCTATGACGTTGGCAAATCAGCGTCATCTTCATTCAATTGATGCAATGCAATGCAATGGATGACTACTTGTGGGAGGGGTGGACGGATCATGATGTAACAACCACTGCACCGGAATGTCGTGTGTCGCCTATACGATAATCTTATAAAAGTGAAAAAATACACAACCTGTTGCTGCTGTTGTTGTTGTTGTTGTTGTTGTTGTGGTTCATACTATTATAAGTTTATTTTCGTTGGCGGAAAACAATTTTTGCCGGTGTGAAAGAAAATAAAGAAAATAAAGAAAACAAACAAACAAACAAACATTTTTAACAAAGTCAAGTGAGTGAGTGAGTTGGATGTGTTTGATGATGAGGTTAAGTGATCTGAGATCTGAGATCTGAGCGCGAGATATCACCTTTTGTCTCCAACATCAGAATGTCATTGTTTTGATTGTGTTGAAACAGTAAAAATTTAAATAAAAACCTTTAGTTATAAATATTGGTATTGTGATATATACTTAAGTATACAAATGTGTATCCTCTTTATCTCGTATACACAAAGAGTATAAAGAGATTTATAAAATTATTATTAGTAAGTATTATTGAACTGGTTAAACCAGTAAACCAGTAAAATGGATTCGATTCTTGAAATTTGACATTTGATTTAATTTGTTTCTGTCTGTTTCTATTTCTTTTTGTATATAAATATTGTTAATTTTGTATAATGTAAGAGAAGCCATATAAACAACTTCAAGTACAAATCATCATCATCATCATCATTATAATTTGTAATTAAATATCTACTCTAATTTATTATTATTTATTATAAGTACAATAATACAAAACAAAGTACATTACTTAATTGGAATATATTTTAGTATTGTAGGTTTACTGGCAAGTTAAATTAAAAGTGATTTTTTTTTCAACCAGTTTTCAAATATACAATATAACCACAATAACCAATAACCAATAACCAATAACTCCAGGCAAATAGCCTTCAACACACACACACACACACAGATACCAAAATGTATCAACTATAAAAAATCTAAACTAGATCTGTTGCTACTGCTACTACCACTAATAGTATGTAAACTTGCTTAGATATAACAAATAAACGTTAGCATTTTCAACCATTGGCAAATCGGAATTGGTAACAATTTACTAATATTTTTTGGTTTACAAAACAAAAAACAAAAAAAAAGGTTTTTCCTTTCTCTTAATGTTCAATAAACAACCTCACTTACTTACTTACTTACTTACTTACTACACACCTTAATATTGTATACAATTGTATTGTTTTATGGTATGTGTTAATTACCATTCCAAAACATTGGCATGGACTACTTCAGTGGGTGTATAAATTGTAGGCCCAATTATTGTACTCGCATATTTTTAGAAAGCAAAGAACAAAAGAATGTTCACAGAAAGATATTGTCTGTATATTTCATTTCATTTTGGATTACATCATATAATTTACTATACCTTTCAAATCTACACTCCCGATCAATCAAATCAAATCAAGGTGTTTTTAATTAACAGAATATGGAAATATTTTTGAAATCGAAATATTAATAAAATTTGCATAAATAAATATATTTTTTTCATTATTCAGTACTCAAATTTATTCTCAAATAAACCAAATAAAAATCACAGTTTTCAGTAAAAACGTTTTTCTTTTAATTTGTTTTTTTTTTTTTTCTTTTTTTTTTTTTTTTTTGTGGAAAATAGGTAGACTCAAAAAGGACTATTTATTGATTGATTTATTAAAATTAATTATTAGTAGTATACAATATCTCTAAAAGTTGTCTGTAATTTTCAAAGAAATCCATAAAATTATGAAGAAAATATGGAAGAGTCCACCAGGAAAGCCTTTAAGCGAATAATTCGCCGGAAAGCCTCCAACAAGCCTCCTTGCTTTTGAATGAATCCCAATATTTTAACCGAACGGAAATTGCTTGCTGAGTCACTCCCAACGATTCTGAGAGTTCAGTTTGCGTTTGGCATGGATCTTGATCCAGTAAAGCCTCCAATTCCTCATCTTCAAACTTTTTGGGTTGGCCAGGACACTCTTTGTCTTCGACACTAAAATCATCACTTTTGAAGCGTCGAAACCACTCTCTGCATGACTTATCGGTCTGAGCAGATTCACCATAAAGTTTCTCAAGCATTCGATGGGCTTCAGCTGCACTTTTCTTCCCATTAAAAAAGAAAATCAAAACTTCCCGCAAATGCTGTTTATTTAATGCAAATCTGGACATTTTCGAAGAGGCATAAAACAGGTTTGTGTCAGCAACAGACGTTGATGCACACTTATTATTGTTGACAGATGTTGTCAAACCTTTCCAATGGAATAGGTAATCGCTTCCAAAAACGGCCATAACTTGCATGTGGAGCCATCTTTTGAAAACGAACCGAACTAATTTGTACTCAATAAAATTCAACTTAAATTGAGATTAAATGCTTCTAAATAGTTTAAAATAAAAACTAAAACACCCCTTACCAACTTACGCTAACTTTTTGCTCGGAACCACATCACATGGACTAGCGAGTGGCATTGGATCCTTTTTTCAGATGGTTTTAACTACTGCTTCCATGACATAAAAAAGGAAAAACACTATTTGATGATGATGGGCATCATAGCCGGCATGGGGTGTGGGGTGAAATCTCCTCTTATGGCTCATTTGAATTTCAATTTGAAGTAATTTCAAATACACAGATTATTAATTAAGCTTAAAACATCATAAAAATATGAATTAACGCGAAGTTTTTGGACGATTTTTGCGTTTATATTAATTTTGAATCTTTGAGCCTATTTGATTGATCGACAAAAAGTGGCCAGTTTAGAGGTTCCCCAAAAAAAAAAAAAAAAAGAAAAAAAAACAAATTGAATATTAACATTTTTAATTGAAATGCTAATGTTTATTTGATTTATTTATGAAATGAATACTGAATAATAAAAAATATATTTTTGCCAAATTTTGGCCAGAATTTCGATTTCAAAAATTCCATATTCTATAAAAAAAAAAATCTTAAATCTATTTGATTGATCGGGAGTGTATATGTAATATAATATATACATATTTATGTTTTATATACGAGACACAGGAGTTAGTAGCCCGATAGCCCGACAGATGCTGTCCTGCCCCCCATTTCCAAAAACTTAGTGGTTACTGATTGATCGGCCAGATGAACTTAATTATCGGATATTTCATATTTTCATTAACCGTCGCCTGGATTTCTTCAAATTTTTCTAATTTCGACTATCACGAACACAACCAAATAAAAAATTCAGTCGAGACGTTCTCAAGTGATTCGATGACTATTTTTTTTTTTTCATCATTCATTTTTAGTTTTATAGATAGATCGAAGAAAAGAAATTCCTTTTTATATACGAGATAGAAAATAAAATTTGTTTGACTCATGTGTACGGTTGGTTCCAGCCTTGGACATAGGTTAGTTTTAGATCCAATAATATTTGCAAATCTTTCAAATCGTTTGTCAAAAATCACAGATATTACTCATATACTCGTACATATCAAGTTGTTGGTAACCATCAACTTAGAAGGTCACAGGGATGGAGCCTCCCATTCATTCAACGGAGTCGGCATACACCATGAGCCACTAGGCGGTTTGGTTTGGCTTTGTAGCCTTTGTTGATGACAATTACTGTTTTGCAGGATTTCGTCGCGTGCCGTGGGCATCATGAGGTCTCTGTGCAAGATGGTGTTGCGCACAAACCAAGGAGCCCCAGTTGTGCGGCGAAATGCCTTGTTTTGGCAGGCCTGGAGTCTCTGAACGCTCTAACAGTTTGAATAAATAAAAGTTTTCATAATACTATGGACAATGCTGGGGAGATGTGCATTGTTGTTGTTGTTGAACTTCTATTATTGATTTTATTTCTATTAGTGTCTTGGGCCGCGGATTCGACAGCCGTGACAAATCAAATACGAATATGTATAATAGTTAACAATTTTTTCGTCTAAAGTTAAGTCAAATTTCTCTAATAGGAAAATTGAACATAAGTCAAATATGAAAAAACTTCTAAAGATCTTAAATTTCATCTAGCCCACATTCAGTATTACCAAAATAAAATATTTGTTCCGAAAATTGCATCATGTACTTTTGTGGCTTGGACTTGCATTTGCATTCATTTTAGTGGTACTTGTTTTTATTTTTTGGCACAAACCTATGTGCTTTTGTGAATCCTTATAATAGACCTTTTTGGTTCCCGGGGTCACATTTGAAGAAAACGAAGCTAATTGATCCGGAAAAATATTGTATTAGCATTAAAAAAGGTTTTTGATGTAAGGTGGTGAGCAAAATACAAAAAGCATGGATCCAGATTGAAAACCATAATTATAAATTTAGCTCAACATTTTATATACAATAAATAAATTGAACAAATGTATATGTAATCTTTATTAAGACACATTTTTAGAGTTCCGGATCTAAAGGGTAGCAAACGGAATCCATCCGTCCGTCCTCGGGCTCTATCTCATGAGCCGTACTGGGTAGTTTCGCAGAATGTGTAGTTTAGTTCAATCGGGGCTGCAACAAATACTAAAACTAAAATAAATTAAAAAAACAATGGGGGTCCCCATACAAAAAACGAATGGGCTTTTATGGGAGGTATATGATCAAGTAACCTAATGGTCTTGAAATTAACACGATTGGTGGAAATGAATTACAAACTTATAGTCTCCCCCACTAGGGGTGATACCTCCCATTCAAATTCAGGTTCTTATTAGAAAAACTGTTTTTTTTATTTATTTTGCACTATTGAACTAAAGTTTAGACACTATAAGTTTTCGATACAGACGATACATATTTGTTGGAATCAGCCATATCCCACCACTAGGGGGGTACCTCCAAAAATACAATAATAAATATATATAATAAGTTACATATATACAAAGGATTATCTGTTTACTTTTTCTACTGATTTCAATGGTCTTAAATTACTTCTTAGAAGTAATCATATCAAAGTTCCTTAGAAGGATCTTATAAAAACCTTTTTTTTTTTGTCAATGATAGATGGTGAAAGTATATTTATTCTTAAGGCGTTAATCATTAACATATGTATATTGGATATTGATCAAACTTCTAGGGTTTTACCATATCTTAGAGCAAAAGGAAAAGAAAATATTTAAATGTTGTTTCAAATGATTTTGTTAAATTTTTGATACAAACAATACCATGTACTTAACAATACCATACATAATCGTATATGAGTGTGTGTAGTAGGGAGTAGGGTATATAATAGTCTGATTATGTTCGATTAGTTTGTATTTGCTTTGGCTTTGCTTTGATCTTAGCTTGGCTTGAATTCAGTTTAGTTGAGTTGAGTTGAGTTGAGTTGGCTTTAAATGAATTGACTTGAGTTGAGTTGAGTTGACATGGCATGGCTTGGCTTGGCTTGGCTTGAATGGGCTTAACTATGAATTTGAAAGTAAAAGCTTTTGAGTGGAACATGGTCTAAGGTTTGACCGCATGCTTATTATTGGCTTTATTATTGTTATTGTTGTTGGTGTTGTTGCTTTTATGCAATCTCATAAGTTGTTGGGTTGGCAAAGAAGCGAAACAAACAAAATTGAAAGTAGGCAAACTTTTTTGTGCTCATTTTTTTTTTTTTTTTTTTTTTGTTCCATAAAGACACAAAAAACACTTAAATTATATAGAAATAACATACATACATATTTTATAAAGATTGCGGCATAGTTTTGTATTGTGTTGAATGGTTGGTTGATTGATTGATAAATGGGTCGATGAATTTAATGATTGATTGATGAAAAAAAAAGCATTTACATAAATAATTTATTTTATTGTATAATATTTTTTTTCTTTTTTTGTTTTAATTTTTATTCTTGTTTTCTTCTTAGTCCTTTAATCAAACTTACCGTAAGCTACCAGGAGAGACAGGATCAGAATTATACTTCTTTGATAAAAACCAAGCATTTTGTAAGCTTCAAAAAAATATTGGCAAAAATTTGAAAATTTAAATTTTAAAATTAAAGAAATTCTGCAGCACAAAACAAAGTTTTTCTTGATACAAAACACAAAAAAAAAAAAAATACAAATTTAATTAAAGAAAATTATAGAATTTTTTTTTTATTATATTATAATTTTTTTTTTTATTTTTTTTTTTTTTTGTAATTTGAGCGCGGCGCCTCTTGAATCTTCCGTTAAAAGACGTTTTAACAGTTACGCGTTTCCAACTCAACTGAAAAAAAAATTGTTTTAAGACGAAGAAGAAAAAAAGTTTGCAAAGCTTGAAAATATTTTTTGTTATTGTTGTTGGTATTTCTGTTGATTTTTTTTTTTTTTTTGTTTTTGTGTTGTTATTTCATGTATTTTCATTCGATCTGTCACTTTGTTTTGGCTTTATTGCTATTTTTTTTTGTTTTTTGGTTGGTTTTTGGTTTTTATTTTTTTTTTTTTGAATTTGAAACAAAGACAATAAATATAACAACAACACGACACACATACATGTGAACATTTGGAGGCTTGAGTATTATTAGTCAGTAAAGGTAAATAAATGCGTGTGCGCATGCGCATATTTATTTGCTTATACGAGGTGTGATTATAAAATAAGAGACTAGATTTGATTTGATTTGCTGCTTAGAAGAAAGATATTTTATCCAAAGATCCGCTGCGAGTAGTACTTCACATACGAATCCAGATTAGAAGTCTTACCCCCGTTCAGAATTTTCAAAATTTTTGAACCTCTCTCGCTCTCTCTCTCTCTCTCTCTCTCTGTTATCTGATAATACCCAATATTTCAGCTAAAAATACAATATTCGGTGAATTTAAATGACAGCATTAAAGATTCACAAATCAATCTGTATAAATCAGGGCTGTCCAACTTGGTTGATTCCCTGTGCCATATTGGAAGAAGGTGTGATGATTTGACCAGCAACAAACACAAAAACAAAATTCTATTTATAAAACAAAAAAAAAATTGGAAGAACGTTATCTTCGACTATGCCGAAGATCAAATACTCTTCACGGAATTTGTATTGGAGGTACCCTCCTTAGTAGTCCGATTCGGCTGCTGTACTGCGTCTATCTTGGAAACTGATAGTGTCCAAGTTTCAGTTCGATAGGACAAAAAACGAAAATGTTTTTCTAATAAGAACATGAATTCGAATGGGTGGTTTGCATGGAAGGTACCCGCCTTAGTGGTCCGATTCGGCTGGTTCCGACAAATGTACTGCGTATGGTAAAAAGCAAGGTTCATGCATTTCCTGATAAAATAAATATTATTTCAAACATTAGTTTACCAAGATTCAACATTGCAAGGAAAATTGAAGACTTTGTCCGAGAACATATTATAGCAACAAAGTTTCGTGAACGCATTGCAAAATTCGAATACTGTTCTTTGGCACTTAATTGAGAGTTGCGATATTAGCGATACAACAGCACAATTGGTTATATTTTTACATTGCATTGATACCAAATTTAATATTACCAAAGAATTGTGTTCACTGATTTCAATGCAAGGGACTACGACGGTGACAAAGACCTGTACGATGAACTAAAGTTTGTCTTGGAAAAATTTCTAATTTTATTAGAAAATTATTCGGTATATCGACGAGGTAGGAGTATCGGGAAGGCTATATCAAGACATTAAAAAGGTCATAGGAAGGGTAATAATATTCGTTAACCATTTTATAAATCATTCACCAGGAAAATTTGTGTGCGAAAAGATTGAGTTTGCCATATGTCACAATACCAATAATTAAACTAATCAATTTTAAAAAGTCGCGCGCGTTAAATCACCGTGAATTTAGCCCTCCGATTAGTGAGTCATCCGTTGCCCTTATTCTATATAAAATTTCCTTGGAATACATGGGGGGTTCGGGTATACTTCCCATGGACCATCAAGCAGTAATTTCAGTTTGAAAATGGTCGCCTTTTCACTCATGAGAGGGTTTAGTGGTATGTTATTATAGATTTCTTCCGAAACAGAAATAATTCAATTCTAATCAATTTAATGTGAGTCAAATTTGTTTGATTTGTAAAGCAAAACTTCTCTCCGAGTTGGTTAATTGAATATGCAATAAAAATAATTTTATTGGCATTTAATGAAAGCAATTTGATTATCTCTGCCAGACAAAGAAATAACAAGGACAATCACAAAATTCATTTATTATGATTTGTGTTAAATATTTATTACAATAAAATATCTCAAAACTTGGCGCTTTACATATGTTTACATGTTCTTCTTTCGATTAAATTAATTAAATTCTTAGAAATGTATTTCATTTAAAATTTCTTCTCGGATATGGGATATACTTGTTCGGTTATATCGAAACGCTCAACTAAAGTCGACAATATAGGTGTTGTGCCCAGTTTATAAGTGTAGTCCAACTGGGTTTTAGCCTTTTTGTTAGGCATTTCGACATTACGCAAATAGTCAACTGAATCTTTGCGTACAATGCATATATCTATATTCGATCCAGATCCGCAATCATTGAACACCCCAGCAGAAATGGCATCACACATAAGTTTCTTGGCATCTGCTTCATCTAAACCTGGTTGCCAACGTGCTTCAAAGATACCCATTGCAGCCAAGCTGCCTGAACCCAAAGTCGCATAAGGTACTTTATCAACGGATCCTTGCTGATGTACTGCATAAACATGTGGACCAGTTTTGTCGACTCCACCAACCACCATAGCAGCGGTTATATGATTTTTAAAACTGAAGATTTTCCGTTTCAGGAGTACACTGGCGCAAACGACGGGCACCTCATGATTAGTATTCAAATTATGCAATTGCAGGTCTGCTGCTGTCATTCGTGTTAAAAATAGTGCATCGGCAGCAATACCAGCTGCGCAGCAATAGATATTTTTGGCCAGATAATGTATCTTAGAGCAATTTTTATCAGTGACAAGTTTTCCTGCTGTGGCACGCGTATCAGCGCCTAGCACAACACCATCTTTATAGATAAGACCCGCTATGGTAGTGCCGGTTTCTATAGGTTTCGGCGGCTGAAAACCCTTTCGGATAAGTGCATCATTTCTGTGAAGAAGAACTTTGTGTTCTAGATTGACTGAATAAGTTTTCGTAGTATTACTCACCGCATGCAATTCACATAGCTGAAACCAGGTTCTGGTGCATCACGGAAATGTTCAAGTTGCATTTCAGTTTAATTTCAATAGTAGTGAAAGGTTAAGTTATTATTATTGAAAGCAGGTACGGGTCCTTCAATTTTCAATTGGACTATGAAACCACGTTATATCTATTTTTTATTTTACTATTTTTTTTTTTTTTAAACTTACGATCAGAAAAGTTTAGTTGCTTTCCTGAATAAATTTAAATAAATAAATTGAGGAAATTGACAACTAAGGCATTTACATACAGTAGAAAGAAATATCAGGAAAATTCAGGAAAATTAAATGAGAGATCTAATAGATAGTAGGCCTATACGAAATCTTTGCCAAGATTCAAGGTGTCTTGTGTAATTTAAGCTTCTTCTTATTCTTTTATAAAGTATTATGTATTGTAGATGTGTTTCCCACAAAATACGATTTATTACATTTGCAGAAAGACAAGCAACTTTAGGATTAGTATTTTGTATATGCGCCTTCAGGCCACATACATACATAAATTTTTCCATACATGATTTATTGTAATCGATTAAATTTTCTTCAACGTTTCGCTATATATAGTATTGATATCTAATGTTGTAGTTTTTCCACACCACGAGTATGTTGTATTTTAAAACATTCACCATTGGATTCGTAAACAGACAGACTAAAGGCCTGTTGTCACATAAAACAGAAGCAGATCCAGATATCAGAACAGAAACAGAACCAGATAATAGCAAATAAAATAGAACTCAGGGCCCGTCCACACAGAAGCTTATAGTTTAGCTGTTTGATGATAAAATTATAGCAAGTAAATTATTTCGGCTGTCTATTACATTAGAGTTGGTGTTCCTCAGGGCAGTGTCCTAGGTCCCATCCCGCACATGCTGTTTACTAGTGATAGTTATACCAACGCCAACCAATATGAAAACTCTAACTACAAATTATGTGAACGACACTTCAGGCGATCTATTGTACAATAGCTGCTACCGCTTCTCAAAGTGCTCGTGACGAATTTAAAACCAGACTTCAGGCGATGGAACATAAATCCGAGATCAATAAAGGTTAGGCCCTCTGGAATTTGAAACGATGCACTTCTTCAAGTAACAGATAATATGTAGTCACTTGGCCATGCCATATCTTGACACCCTAAACATTGTGAATCTGACATTAAAATAACGAGGCTTTATTATAAATTGTTTCATATTCGTTTTTAGTCAGATATGCAGCATGTTTATCATCTTCTCGGCCACTTTGTACTCTTTATAATAAGAGATAAGTTATCCCAATGTCATCACACCATTATTTTATTTAAGTCCACGGCCAGTCTTGACACATTAGGGGCAAATGTACGATTTTCTTTTGAAAAAGTATTAATTTTGTTATTTTATAACCACACCTCGTTTGTATCTATGTGATTTATATGTTGATTTTATGGATAACCAAAACGTGAGCTGAGATTTTTATTACGTTTTTATAAACAATTTCTTCTCTTAATAATTAAAACTCATTTATATAATACAATATTATACATTCACATGTACAATGTCTTCTTGTTCTTACTATTTATAAATTTTTACATATTGTATTTCTATACAGTACAGGCAAAAAATTATAGTAATTTCAACTTTGACCATTCACAACGCAGTAAACATAATAGATTTCGAACTGATTTCTTTTAAATTTTATATTTAAACAATTTGCCTTAACTACTATTACTTTTAAATATTTTTAACAAATGCAGAAGTATTTTTAATTAATTTACTTTAAAAAAAAAAAGGGACAAAAATGAACACCAGCAAAAGTCTACATACAAAGAAGAAAACATACAAAAAAAGGGGGTTCCCCCAATAGGAAAATTTGCGCATGTATAAGTATATGTGTTAATGTTTTACATTCATAATTTAGTCATTGTTTGGACTCAGTTTTCTTAAATTAATAATCCAAAATTATGTCTCGACTGGTTTGAACCAAGGATTGCATCAAAGCCGCCCTCTGTTTGTCCAAAAATTCTAACAAATTGCGAAATGAAAGTAGTGTACGGGTAATAGTGTTGGAAAGGGATATATCAATATTTGAAAGGAGAAGGCCCTGAAATTGGAAATAGAAAATAATTTCTATTAAGATCTGGTTACCTTTACCAGACTTTAACCATATTGAATATCTACGTTGGGGCGCCGACTCCGGAAGCATGCAATTACATGACAAAATATGCTTTGAGAGAAATATTCGATGAATTGGGTAAAATTATTCAGGAGCACGCCAAAAAATTGATACATTCAATGCCAAAAAGTCTAATTGAGATCCTTAAATGTAAGGGTTATGCCATCTGTTATTAAAACGTACATATTGTATGTTCAAGATTTTGTTATATTTTTATGATTTACCTATATTGTCTTTTCAGTCATTCATTCTACCCCCTAAAAATCAGGTAGTCAATATCAATAAACTCTCCAAGAATCAAAATTATCTGGATCCTTGGCCATAACAACATTGCGGGCAACGAAGAAGCCGACAAAACTGCAAAAGACGCATTCAAGTTCCCACTCATCTTTTACGAAAACTACAATATCTCTAGTATCATAAAATATATCACGACATACTTTAAAATAGAACCAAGCTTTCTTATTGCCTTCACGAATAATCACTACAAGAATACAATACACTTAAGAACTATATTCACACCTATCTCAGTTAAATATGTCCTCTCAGATTGCCAATTCTTCCAAAGGTCCAGAATTAAATTTCTCTCCCACATTGACCCTTTAACAAACCTCTTCACCCTTTCCAAAGAAAATATTCCAAAACTCAATAATTTCATCAAATATAATAATTTAAAAAAAAAATAATAAAAAAAAAAAACCGATACGATACAATAAATCCTTAGGAAAACATAACCACAATATTATTTTTCGTTACTTTCTTTTTATTTTTCAATTTAATTTCCTTTTAGCTCGTTTCATTTCGTCCAGCATTTTTACAATTTTTATCCCTTCCAAATAATAGATATCCTCAATGTCCTCAAAATAGGGGCTTGTTTCAATGATGATAATAGTTCGTTGTTTTATTTATGGAATTTTTCCATGGTGACTCCACACTTGTATTGTCATGGTGGAAAAGCACTATTTTCTTCACCAAATGCGGTTGGTTTTGCTTCAAATCAATGTCTAATCTGTCCAACCGCTCTGAATAATAATCCCCGGTGATTCTTTTACCTTTTTTATGGTATTCGATGTGAATGACATGCATCCCAAGATAACTGTCGCCATAGCCTTGTTGGACAACGGACCCACCTTGGCCTGTTTTGGTGTAAGTTCACCGGGAGAAGGCCGCTTCTTTGACTTTTTCTTGGTCTCTGATGTATTGTGATGGACACAGACGCAACTGTGTCCAAATATTTATGTAAAATGTGATTTACCCACTCAGTTGTGATCGTTCAATATTATTCCATGGATTTAATCGACGATTTCTGGAGTGACCACATTTTTTCAGGAAAACAGCAACAACAGCAGATTAGCAATGAACTAAACATAAAAAAAAAAAAAAAATTAAGTAGTGTGCCTCACCCTCATAAGCACAATATGTAAAATAAGTAGAACTTCTTTAGCGAAGGGAGGAAAATCAAATCGTTATTCGGTTAATGCGTTGGAAAAAATTAAATTATAATTAATCGAATAGATCATTGACATCGATGGAAGGCAATTGATATGAATTTGAATGGATATGTCCAAAGAAACTATATTAACCTACATCAAAGCTGTTTAATCCTAGAAAGTGCAATGTTCTGGCTATTCCTTTGTCTTATGTTTCACTTAGAATTCATCTGGATTATATTAAAACATCCCCATCAGTACAACAGTTTTGAAATCGTCATGGTATCTCGCCAATAGATCAGAATTATAACACATGAGCGATAATTCAAATACTTATTATACTCAATAACTAACTCAATATTTGGTAGTTTCTTAATCAATCACTTATCCTTGGATTCAATTTAATTTCAATTTCCATGGTCTGTTCAATGCAATTAACTTAGCCTCTATTTTTAACAATTTCATTTGGTCCATAATTATTTAATTATTTATCTCACTAAAAGGGGGCTTACACGATATCCACGATATCAAAAGGTCACGTTACTCATGTTAGTTAAAATACTTACTTAAATCTTTGATTAGCTAATTGTATTGAATGATTCAGAAAAGATAAAAGAATAAGCCCAAGAAATTTGCCAATCGTCCAACCAGAGATGGTAAAGGATTCATCTAGGAATTATAAGTAAAATGAATGCAGTATTAAGATGAAATATAAAATCTTGTATAGTTCATTTCTATAGTCTATGTTTATTCAGTTTATCTATCATGATATCACATACTCTTTAATGCTAATAAAAGTAATTTTGATTGAAATATAAAATAGCTCCATGGAACTGTATTTATATACATAATGCATAGTCGTACATTCCAGAATATATCTAAGCTAAGTATAATGGTATAATTATAATGAGTAAAATGAAGAAACATCTCCATTTTGGCAAAATCAATAACCATCAAGAAGAATTCCCAGTTTTTTTTTTACTTTTTAAATAAATTCCAATTATAAAATTTTGAGATCCATGGCCAATTTTAGTTTTTATAGTTTTCTATTTCCCTTTCATGTTGTGCAGTGTGAGTGATGTTTCCAGCATATTGTTGTTGTTATTGTTGCAACTGTTACTTTGTTGTTTGCGCACAACAATCACAATAAATGTCGATTGTCCGATCATATTACATAACATGGTTTAATATTTCATTTTTCTTTCTTTTCTCTCTTTTACAAAATCTCTCATTTCTTTTTCTTTTATCATACTCCATACAGTGAAAAAATTTATAAATTCGACATGAAGTTTGTAACAGATAAAAAGATAGAAGGAAGGCATCGGAGACCCCATAAAGTATATACATATATATTTCTTGATAAGCTCGACGAGACGAGTTGATTAGGTCATGTTCGTCTGTCTGTCCTTCTGTATGTAGTTGTCCTTAGTCCTAGTTTTGAGCAAAGATTTTTTTCACAGGACGCTGGACATTTGTTGGAATCAACCGAATCAGACCTCTAGCGGGCGCCTCCAATACAACCCCACCATTAAAATTCAGGTTTTTATTAGAAAATTTTTATTTTGTTTTGTACTATCAAACTAAGATTTGAACACTTTCAATTTCTAACCCATGTCCGCAAACCATGTAAATTTCAAGACCCTAGGAATACTAGATCATATAAATCCAATATAAACCCAGATTCAAATTCATGTTCCTATGAGAACAACTTTTTCATTTTTTGTGTTACCAGTTTTTTGCAGTTTGGACAGTATAAGTGTCTGACCCATATTCACCAATCGTGTACATTTTCAGAGCCTAGGATTACTGGATTACAAATATTTCTGAATGCTCAAATACAGGAGCGTAGACAAAAACCTTCTCTAAAGGTGCTTGAAGAGTATATCAACTTTGGCATAACCGAAGTTAACCTTCTTTTTACTTGTTTTTTTATAAAATTTTATTTTATTTTTTTTTACGAATAAATATGTCAGCATGAAATTGTTGTTATAGTGAAAGGTCATTAAAATTATATATACAATTTTTTAAAGCTGCTTGGCCTCCTCTTTCTATCATTAATCACTTTCTTTCGTAGTTTGTTAAAGTACGAGAAAGAAAAGAATGCATTGATTATTACCAAAATTAATTATCATTTGCCAGGGATGCCCCGACAATATAGACAAGTGTTTGAAGTTCCCTGATATGTACATCTGAAGTACAATAAATGTTTACAGCGATAATCAGCTGCATAGAACTTTCCGAATTCATTTGCTAAAGGGATGATACTTGCACACAACAAATCCTTCAGCGGACTTTAAAATAGACAAAATTTTAAAAAACTTAGTAAAGGGTAACAAAGTCTCCCGGTCGTATCTATCTGTCTGAAAGCGATAAATTCAAAAACTACCGAACGTATTTTCATACGATTTGAACCCATGGATGGAGTGATTGATGAGAAAGATTATAGGTATATAAATCATTAAGGTTTTTTGTAAATTAGCTCAAAATATGATGGTGATTGTAGAAAATGTCAGAAAAATTAATGCCATGAACTGTGTTAAGCATGTAACCAAGGTTTCGATTATGTCATAGACAGCAGAAAGCAGTGCATCTGATGTGGGTTACATCAGCAAAATTTCTGGTATGGCTACAGTCCTTAAAACATCGCTCGAAGCAATTGACCAAGAGAACGTAGCAACTGGGGCGCCGGGTATTGCTAGTATTGTAATAAAGTTTTTCTAAACAATAGAAAGATTATTTCACTAATTGAAATCCTTTGGGTAATTTGTCAAATACAACATGAAGATGTTATTAACGAGGCAACTATGGATCTTCAAGCAATTCTAAGGAATTCAAACAAGCAGCTTCAATTCAGAAACTCAAACATTTTTTGGTTCGGAAAGAAAGCAAGTTGTTTGGTTCTTTGGATAGATACTACGAAACCTTAAAAGAGCTTCAGAGATCTATCTGAAGTGACTTATTCAAACCAGGCGTCTGCCAACTGTATCTCATGTTGCTTAATAATCAACAGAGCAAGGACATTTGGAATCAATTATCATACAGTCTGGGCTTGGAACTAAGGGATTAGCAACTATTTCCAAAATTAGTTAGTTAGTTAGTTAGTATGGACACCAATTGGTTTAAACACTAAGGCATCATCACATACTCATTCCCCGATTTTGTAAGAATATCAAATAGCCCATGGCAAACAAACATATCTGAACTTTGTTTTGATTTCTATCATTTTTAAATACCAAAACTATCAAGTTCTATTTTATACCAACAATAAGATATAATAATATAATAAATTTGCGTCTGGCACTTAGCTTTATGTGACTCTCATAACTGAATAGATAAATAAATTTATTACATTCATGTGAGTTCCCAGAAACAATCTAAAAAGCCAATCAATTAACAATAAGCATGGTAAAAAATATAGACTTTCCTCATACTGATGGTTCTGTACCAGGTTTCTATGCCTCTAAGGAGCCACATTGCACCTGCATAATTCCTAGAACATATTGAGTTCATTCCATCATGAAAGTAATTTCAATATAAATCTATTGTAAAATATGTAAAAATCGGATTTAATGATTTTTTGAATGAAATTAATGGTAGAGATGAAAATTCTTAGATTAAGAAAACTTATCATTGTTGTATGTATAAAATTTAATTTTTTGGAACACCTTTTAAGTAACTTATATGTAATAAGTATATGGATGTAAATGTAAATAGATTTTATAAAAATCTCTATGATATAAAGTTATATTAAAAGTTTGAGAATCAAATTAAGTTGAAATATTTCCGAAAAATTTTATTTAGACGCAACGTATGACGACTTTAGCTTTTGGACAATGGAAACATAATATAATTTTTATATGTAATTGATAGAGATATTGGTTATAAGAACTTGTTAGAACTGGTTAGAATAGAAGATATAGAACAAGTCAAAGAAGTTAAGAAAGAAGATAAGAAGATTCCATAAAATAAGGAAAACATGGGAGATCGTTTTTAAAAACAAAAAATAAAGAAAAATTTTAGTGATTGAAAGGACTTACTAGAACTGGTTAGAATAGAATATATAGAATAAGTCAAAGAAATTCAAAAATCTGTTTAGATAAGAAGTATTAGGAAAATAAGGAAAAATACAAAATAAAGAAAAATTTTAGTGATTGAAAGGACTCACTAGAACTAGTTAGAATAGAAGATATAGAATAAGAAGAAGAAGAAGTTCAAAAATCTGTTTAAATAAGAAGTATTAGGAAAATAAGAAAAAATACAAAATAAAGAAACATTTTAGTGATTGAAAGGACTCACTAGAACTAGTTAGAATAGAAGATATCGACCAAGTCAAAAAAGTTAAGAAAGAAGATTCAAGAAAATAAGGAAAACATGAGAGATTGGTTTTAAAAATACAAAATAAAGAAAAAATGTAGTGGTTGAAAGGAGTCACTAGAACTGGTTAGAATAGAAAATAGAGAATAGAGATAAGTCAGAGAAGTTAAGAAATAAGATAAGAAAATTCAAGAAAATAGAGAAAACAAGAAATATTGTTTTTAATAACACACAATAAAGAAAAAATTTAGTGATTGAAGGGACTCACTAGAACTGGTTAGAACAGTAGATAAGGAGCAAGTCAAAGAAGTTCAATAAAATGTTGAGATAAGAAGGATTAGGAAAATAAGAAAAAACTGATAGATTATTTTATTGTAATAATACAAAACACTAGAAGTTCGATGAAATATTTAGGTAATAAGAAATAATGAAAATAATCTAATAGAAAAATTTGAGATTAAATTACAATATAAAAATTTTTATTATTTTCAAAAAATTATAAAGAAAATAGAAAGTATAGAAAATTATAGAAATACAATAGAATTATGGACTCAGATAGGAAAGGCAGCTTGTATAGAGTTTAGAAATGATAAGAAATAGAAGAAAATAAATGGTTAATGTAGGGTAAAAGTTAAGAATAAAAGATAGTAGAGAGATAAGATTTACAGATGAATATGAAAAGATATTTTTTTTTTTTGTTTTATTATATTACGAGTACATTAAGAATGAAAATAATATCGCATTATGCTTTCTTTTCTCACATAGATAGATAGATAGATAGATAGATATATAGATAGATAGATATGTATTCTTATGGTTGTAATACAATTAGATAAGGAAACAGAATTTTTTTGTCTGTCATACGTTTCAACCATACAACGATTGAGTTTCAGTCATCAAAGTTGTTGTTACAAAAAAAAAAAAAAAAAAACACACAAAAAAATAATTATACTCTATAGGAATAATCTAGACTACACATGGTACATAATATACATATAGATAAATGACTACACACGCGATGGATTTAAGCCGAACTCATTGACAATGGTTTGTGTTTAATGGATTCTGAATTTATTACAGTTTGGATTGGATTTTTCTTCTTTCAGTTCACAGCTGTTGAGAATGAGACATCGGCGGGTAAACTTTACATTGCGTCAGTTAATGGTAAGTGTTTACTCTTTCTTGTCATCGGAATCCTTGTACCAATCCTCACAACCGGGTACATTTTCGGGCGCATCACACATTTCACTCACATCATTGTAGACTTCACCAGTTTGACAGCCAAGATCACGGGGATCTTCACCATTCAGGCAAACGTAGAATTTCTGGCAATCCGAAGGATGTGGATATCTGGGATGTGTAACAACCTGACCGCGTGCATCGGATTTTGGTTGATCCCGAGGGCAAGTGAAGCCACTTTCTGATTTGCGTTCGAGATTATCGCAACCCTCACGCTTTGCAGTATCGGGCCAGACGCAAGTTCCTGAATATTCATCGAAATGCAAGCCAACGGTGCACTTCATTTCGAGGGCATCACCATCGATGCAATTGTAGAAAATATTACATACATTTGCTTCCGGATGAGCAAAGAAACCATTTTTTCTTGGGCAATATTTTGTGGATTTAGGTTCCTCTGTAAATTTGAAATCGAATGTTAAAGGATATCCTGGGTTCTACATATTTTATGTTATTATTGATTTACTTACGCAATTCAGTACGATCTTCACAATCGACATTGAAAGGCTGATCACATTTGTTTATCTTACGATTCAATGGATCAAAAACTAAACCATCTGGACAAAGTTTTGACTTCGGTACTCCTTCATCGCATACATAATATTTATCACATTGTACATCATCAGCGTATTGCCCATTCGGTTTGGGACATATGAAATCAGCAGCAACTACAAGGAAAATATAGTAAAAATATTGTATAAATAAATGATCGTGATATACTAGTTTTCAAATCATTCATTCAATCATTTCCTATGCTCTATGGGTACCTTTGTCTAAGACTATAAGTACATATCTACAATCTTTAACATTTAAAGTTTTGTTAAATAATTCATTAATTCCAATTGTACAATGTACATACATATATATCTTTCTACATTATAATCATATCATGTTTGTCTTTCGCAACGTGCCCTGCTCTATGGGCGTTGGCATGCAATAATAATAATAATGGTAAGTAAACGATATACAATAATTTCCTGATTGCCCATAGACGTCGACAATGATGATGATAATCGTGGTGGTGGTGATGGTGATGATGATGATGATGATGACGACTAAGTCAACGTGTCTAGTCTGGGCACGGCTCGACTCAATTTAATTTTATTTAACTTAGCATAACTTGGCTTGTATCTCTCTCACTCTCTCTCTCTGGTTTTATTAAGTTTGTTGGCTTTACAGGCTCCTACGGCATTTATCTTGCAATTGCATAACTTGTTAAGAGTGCAGACCCCGACAGACAGACAGACAAACAAACAGACGAACAGAGACTGAATTCAAAACCAGTTCGCTGTAGTCACGAATGAAATAAACCACCAGCAACAGCAGCCGGTTTTACTATTGCCATTACACTTAACTACACAATTTTTGTATTTGATTTAAGCAAAATAATTTGTTCTTCTTCCTACTCTTATAATATACCCTACCCTTAATATATAAATAAAACAGTTTGCCATAATGTAAGACAAATAATCATCATCGTCATCATCATCATCATCATCATCATCATTTGGCATTACCTTTGAGCTTATGAATTTGTGGCTTCTACATGAAATGCTTCCATGAGACACGGATCCCACGGACAGTTTCTTAATATTGTATAAATTTAATAAAAGGGGGCAACCCTTTTCAGTTGGACAAACAAAGTTGATTGATCAATTTGCTATTGAAACAATCAATTATACATAGAAAATTGGGTATGAAAGAATGAATATGGATCGGAAAATCGTTTGATTCCGCTTATAAAGAATTTATTGCAAATTTATTGAAAAGCAAATATGACCTTCAAACTTTAGGAGTCTAAACCTAATAAAATAGGTGGATTACTATTACTATATAATCAAAAAAAAAATTTTTTTTCTATATTTTAAGTTAGGAATTTAAAAATTTTACAAGAAATTGAAAAAGAAACGTGGAACTAAAAAGTTTTCCACTTGTAAAAAGATATGTGGAAACATAGGTTTTTAGTCCTTTCCATTTCAATCAATCTAATTTTCCAATTTTCTAAATTTTAAATTAAGAATTTCAATAAGTTAAAAGAAATTTGAAAGGAAAATCTTTAATTAGAGAGAGTTACCTATGTTTATCATAAGTAAATAAAGGGCCAAGTGCGAGTCAGACTCATACACGAAGGGTTCCATACCAGATTGGGATCTGTATAGGAGGTACTCCCTCTAGTGGTCCGATTTGTCTGATTCCAAGAAATGTACCGCGCCTATATCAGAAACTTATAGTGTCTAAATTTCAGTTCGATAGTCCAAAAAACAAAGTTGGCCGATTTGGTTGATTCCAACAGATGTGTAGCATCTACATCAGAAACTGATAGTGTCTAAATTTCAGTTCGATAGAACGAAAAACAAAAAAGTTTTTCTAATAAGAACCTAAATTTTAATGGAATTTTGTATGGGAGGTACCCTCCCTAGTGGTCCGATCCAACTGAACTGATTTCGACAGTAAAAGTTTCTAATGTATAACCACCAACCACCCACCATTTCAAGGTTGTGGGAATACTGAATCGTATAGCTGCCATGCAAACCAAAATGTTTCTTGTATGGGGACCCCTTTAAGTTTTTGAAAATATTTTAGTTTTAGTGTTTGTTGCTGATGCCCGGATAGAACTACATATTCTTTGATTTGAATTTCAAGTCTCTAACTAATACAGTTCATAGTTCTTCACTTGTAAAATACTTTTCCCAGATTATTGTATTATTTTATTTAAAGGGTATTTCCATTAAAATGAAAACGAAACAATATTGGTTCCTATGTTACTTGCCTCTTACCTATGATGATATTTTGATATTTTTTTAATTAATTCTTATTTTCAATACAATTGTCAATTCCCATGAAATGCATTTAACTTTAAGGTCTTATGCCTTTCACTGTGTATGGGTTTGTTTTCTTTTGGTTTTTTCCATGTAAAAATGTAATTATGATTATAATTTTGAGGCCAATGTCAGTCTCAACTTATAAAATGAATTAATTACCAGTAAAGTAACTTTTGTGGCACCTAAGAGAAAGAAAATAAAAAACAAGGAATCTGTGTGTGAAATTCCATAGTCAATATGCAATCGCTTTCTAGTTTGGTTTTAAAACTGGATTCCATTGGATAATTTAGTAAATGTTTTACTGGAATTGTCTTGAATGAAATACCAAAAGTTAATCGTATCTCATTATAAATTCAGACCGGTCGCTGGTTCTAGATAAAAAGTAAGTAACTTTTACTGTGCCGGTTAAATTTAATGATTGTGTTAGGTAAAACTGAGATATCAGGTCAGACCCGTTCTGCAATATAATTATTTTTCTGAAAGCCTTGATGGCAAAAAGCAATACAGAAAATTAATATCAATTTTCCTTTACTTTCCACCCCCAATTTTTTGTTTTGTGAACTAATGATATTGAAGTGAATCGGAAAACTTTGATTTTGCCATACTAACTGAGACAATAAACATCTCTATAATAAATTTGTCAGCTTAGAAGCCTTCGTCTGGAAAACGAACTGATAAATGGATTTAACTTAATCTAATCTACTTCTAATGATTCCATATGTACTTTCCGATACATGGATCTCAAGGCTTATACATAAGTAGTATATCTTGGTAAGTATAAAATGCATTCTGGCAGCATTTAGCCTTTCTGTTTTCTTGTTCCTCAGTGGAAACTTAAGTGGATTGATGATTAATCAGATTTCTTTTATAAATTTAATATACAAAATTACAGATTATCAAGATAATACAATTGATTACACTCACTTGCTGTTGCCACACATACTGCTAACGTTACAATGACACAAACGATTAGTTTCATTTTCTTATATTCAGGCTTTCACTTTATAGTCCAAAATTTCTTTGGGAAAAAAAAAAATACAATGTGCAAGGTAAAAAATCCTTTGTGCAATGGTAAAATATGGAAATTGGGTTTTCTTTCTTCGGGCCAAGAAACACACAATTTAATAAAGAAACAACTTCACCGTATGCTGGTTTAACCTAAACTAACATCGATTCGTTAAAAAGTCGCACTTTTGAAGACTTTTTTTTCGTCGTCAGGTTACCTCTGCCTGCCTCTGCTTCCCATCATCATCATCATCATCGTCATTAGCGCAGGAAAGGCTTGGAGCAATCACAAAACATTCGATTGGCAGACGAACGCATGCGCAAAGCACAATAATGGCGACAACTTGTTATTACTGTTGTTGTAACTGTTGTGCTGTAGCATTAAAGTTATACATACTACAGACGAGGCTAAGAGGCACTGAAAGCAAGTTATCCCAACAGAAAACTTTAACTTCGATTTCACTGAAACTTGTAATACCTTTCACACAAGACATGTGGAGCAAAATAAATAATTTTAAAAATCCCCTACGACTATCAAGTCAATTTGAATAGATCTAATTATAATAATTACTAATAATAGTAATAAGTGTCAGTGATACTTCAAATCCCTGGATGAAGTTACGTTAGATATTCCTCTCGACACAAGTTCGAAGGCCTAGAGGCCTCATTGTGAAGCCTGGGGCTTTTGAGTGAGAAAGTTGGCGGTAGGCTGTTGATTCCATTCGGTGCACCAGAATATAGAAAATTTTGTTAGAAGTCTACTCATTTATCTACAATATATAAAATATACTTATATTCTGACTTTATTGCCTTTAAAATCTACATTTTTTATTTAATTGAATTTGTCTTACGTTAATAACTTTTAGAGAGCTTTAAGATACAATTATTTTTCGATCTATCTGACCAATTTTGAAGAGTGCATATTAGACTTAAGGTAATCTCTGTCTCATTCATTAATTGATTTCAATAAATAGATACATATTTATATAGTAATGACCAAAGTATTATATAATATTGTACTATGATCTTCAATAAGAGCAAACGTGAAACTATGAGAATCCATTGAATAAAAATTTTATGTAAACTAAGGGAAGGGTGGAATTTAATTCACTTGATCACTCAGTTACGCCAATCGAGGAGGGTCTTTTGTAAAAATCTCCAAGATTCTGATATTTAACAAGAAATCCAAGATTATCTTTGCAGGTAAATTTGTAATTTCATTTGGTTCCATGTACTGGTTACTCAGTCTAAGTTTCATAGTGAATGAACCGCTGTCTCCTCGTCTACATTGGTCGTTTTGACTAATCCGCATATTATGTAGATGTTTTATAACTCTGCAATGTCCTTTTAAAAAGCCTTAGACAACACGAAGACCTTTCTGTGTTAGTTCCAGTATTTCTTGTATTCTTTTACGCAATGTAAAAGGAATGAAGGTTTTTTTGCTACTCTAATATTTTGTTATGTCCAACCAATATTGCTTCGATTTATCATTAAGCCATTGTTTGAGTTTTATTTTAGTGAAACTCCAAGGTAACAGGCAGAATGTTTCTGGTCCAATGAGGATGTTTGAAGGCCTTTTTATGGTGAGTTCATTTTACTGTAATTGGTAGCTTTGGTATAAAATCATTTTCGGTTCTACCGAATAAATTTTGAAGAGCACATACTATTAGACTTAAGGTAATCTTATTCTACAACTAAAAATGTATAATTTTTTTAAGTTAAAGTTTGCTATGAGACTCTTTTGAATAGTATAGGATGATTTGTATTCATGATGCAGATCCCCAATATCTTTTCCAGTTTATTACAAATACTATGTGAAAATGATAATACCATATACACTCTAGGCATCTTGGAAGGTATAAAAATGTGAAAAAAAAAGAAAAAGAAAAACAACAAAGAGTTGTAACCAAAAATGAGGGAAACAAGAAAAACAAAAAAAACATATAAATTAATTAATATTCAACTTCAATGCGCATGCAAATGTTTATAAATACACTTTAAAACAACAACAACAACAATAATCCCAAGAAAAAGGCAATAAAATAACCAAAAATAATGTTGTTTTTGTTTTTTCTTATTTATTTTAACCTTTTTTTTTTCTTTGTTTTTTGTTTTTCTGCTTTAAGCTTTTCTTCTTTGTTTGAACCCAAATTCAAATGTTTAACAGACAATCAATCGACAGCAAGAGTAACAGTAACACAAAGGCAACGTCGTTATTTCAAATTTGTAATTGACCGACTTAAATTTATGTGATTTGTTTTTTTGGTTTTTCATTTTCTATTTGTATGTTGTATTAGTATTTGTATTTGTATTTGTTTTTTATTTTTTTTTTAATTTTTATTAATATTTTACTTTTTATATTTTAAGTGAAATGTGAAATAATTTTACCTTTCTCTATGAATTTTAAACAATTTACAAAGAAAAATAAGTAGATCAAACGTAACTTCAATCAATCAATCAACCAACAAACAATCTATCAATCAAATGTTACATAAAGAGGATTTTAGACATAAAATATAACAAAGGAAACCAAATGGCATAACCAGGTTTCCAGGTAAATCATTATTATGCTGGTCATCATTTAAATTTGTTTATCTGGAAATAAATACATAAACTTTAAGCAAAGTACTCGTACAAAAAAAAAAAAAAAAAATAAAATAAAATAGATCATACACAATATATGAGAAATAATAGATCAATCAAAAGTTATATATTATAGAAACTAGCAGGCCCCGGCGCGTTATATTGAGAGATGTGATTGTTTTTTTTTTTTTTTTTTTTCATGTTAATGTTATTTGATGAACAATGTTTTTTGTCAATCCCTGAGGTGCATAAACAAATAAGCTTCATGGTTTGCCTACGAGTGAACACGCAACATATGCACATTGTCCATGTGAGAAGTACGGATTTTCTAGATTTAATCCACAAAGGGACATTGTTTGGCCTTGTGATTTATTAATAGTCATTGCCAATGCCAAACGCACGAAAAGCAAACTCCGGATCAACACCATTTTACTCACCTACAGACAAATAGTGACACCTGTCTGGCTATATGGCATTCAAACCCCGGGAACGACTGTTCCTTACATTAACAGAACATTACAATCAATGCAAAACAAAGCCCTACGACGTATAACGTGCGCGTCATAAATTCTCTCCTGGATCATGACATGAAAACGGCAAAAATAGCTAAGAAAAAAATTTTTTTTTTTTTCTTTTTGTTATAAATATTGACTGCTGAAATACCCCAACCCAATAGCAAGGGTCCTTATTTACAATAGAAGGCCGCGACGGCTAAAACGCGTTCACCCGAAAGATCTCCCCAAAAGGATGATGATGTCAAATTCTTCAAAGCACACGTGACTATCCTAAAGATGATACCAATCTTTAAAAACCTTCGGGATGTTTTGACGATTTTCTAAATAAAGAGACACATTAACAAAAAAAAAATTTTTTTTTTTTAAATTATTTAAATATATTTTGCACCAATGGTCTAAACTGGCGCGCTATCTGCCATATCTCACTCAAACGCACACAAAAAACTTCATCACAATCTGTCCAGTCGTTTAGAAAGAGTTAAGTCACAAAACATCCGTACAGTCGAATTTTATGAAATAGCAATCAATATTATAAGGATTAGGTTAATTTATCTAGTTTCTAGGCAAACCATAGCAATACTGGTGACCATGTGAATTTATCTAGAAATATGTACATAACATATACCTATATTGTATATACTTAAGTAAAAAGAAGAGAGAAAATATTCATTTTTTTGTATATTAAAATAATTAACACAAATTAAATACAATAATAAGCACAAAAATTGTGTATGCGCCAAATTTGCAAAATTTTGCTTAACAAAAGTAATAATTTTATTAATAAATAAATAAATTTACTATTCCATATGCCATGCGCATACAAATATACAAAATTTATACAGACAGGCCTCGTATAACGCGGTCTTGACAAAAGGCAGTTTTGGTTTAAATTGGTTAAAAAATTGTGAATAAAAAAAAATTTAAGTAGTGTGCCTCACCCTCATAAGTGAAACTTCTTTAGCGATGGGAGCTAAATCGAATCCATATTGTATTTTCCTAAATAGCTCCAATATAATAATAACATCGTCAAATTTTGATTTTCGTCACATTTCATTCTGATATTTCTTGGATTTAATCCCTTTCGCTAAAGAAATTTCACTTCAAACAAAAAAATATATATATATATATACCCAGTGCAGGACTCGATCCCCACGATATCGGTTTGCAAGTCCTTCTCTCTAACCACTACGCCACGGAGACATTTCAATTGTATTGCCTAAATATCTCCAATATAATAATAACATCGTCACATTTTGATTTCCGTCACATTTCATTTTCATATTTTTGTGGATTTACTCCCCTTCGCTGAAGAAGTTTCACTTCAAAAAATAAATTAATTAATAAAGTAAAATTTGCTTTGAATTGCACTGTGCCACACCTAATAGCACAAGTGCATCATCTATCTATAAGGTTGCTAAGGATTATCTTACATTACTACTTTACAGTGGTGATTCGGGAGACTTCTTCTTAAAGCCAATGGTAGTTTATAAGTGCCTTGAAGAGTATTATCAAAGACAATTTATCGTGTTTTGGAAAAAGCGACAAAAAAGCCTGGATATCAGCAACACTTACTGCTGATAGATAAACCTAACAGACCATTATTCGAATTTAAGCCTCACAAATGTTCATGTAGTTTGTTTTCCTTGCTTCAATCGCTTGATCAAAGTATAATTCTAAAATTTAAGTACCTTTACATGAAACATACCATGGATTGGTTTTTAAATAAAACGGAAAACCAGTCTAAAATTTCAAAATAAAATTGGGGATTTAGAAAAAAAAAAAGATTATTTAATAAGATGATACAGACGAAGCTAACAAACTTCTTTAAAATGAATAACCAACAATAGCCTAGCGCGCTTTGTAACGCCCTCTCGGTCAAGTATTTCGAGCGATTTTTTTAGGACTGTGGCCATACCAGAATTTTTGCTGATGTTGAATGTAAGTTTTTGGGTCTGGTTTAAATTTAACGGAAGCTTGAGAGCTGAATGTGCTACCGATGATGCTGTACGGCACTATTTTTTCTGACATTTTCAACAATCAGCGTCATATTTCAGCCAATTTACAAATAAACCATAATGAACTATATGCCTATAATCTTTTTCATAAATCACTCCGTCCATTTGTGAAAACCGTATGAAATTACGTTCGGTAGTTCTTGAGTTTATCGCTTTCAGGCAGACAAATGCGGCCGGGAGACTTTGTTTTATAATAGTAACCGCGTTAACGAGGTCTGTCTGTATATGAAACATCGAGTCACATAGATACAATAATTACTAAGACTAGCACTGAATGACAATGATGATGTTCATCTCGTCATGTTTGATAATGATGATAATAACCAGTCCAGTTGTCCTTGAGAGATTGCTTCATCTTCAGCCGGCAGACAGGCAAGACAATAAAACTTTTACTCTCGTTCCGCATAATTAACACACGACATACTAGTTGAGATACTCATATCTGAGCAGAGCTCAAACAGTACACATCTCATCGCAACATCTCATATCAACTCAGCTCAATTCAAGTCAAGTGGAATCGAATCAATTCAAGTTAACAAATCAGTTAGCGACCAAACAGATCTGAAACCAACTCGAATATTCAAAAAATAAAAAAAAAAACACACATTATAATAATAACAACAATTAATGCTATTAATAAATTTATGGCATAATTATCAGATTCATTAGAATTTTAAGATTCTTGGAATTGCTAACCATAATGTTGTTGGCCACTTGTCGTAATCAAATCAATTTTGGCAACTGTTGATGGGGATCTTGTTGGATCATTCAGTCAATCACTCAGTCAGCCAATTAGTTGGGTCAGAGTTCAGGTTAGGTATGTAATATTATATGTCAAGTTAGTTTACAGATTTATTGATGTTAATGAAGCTGCGTAAGCTCATTTGCACCCAAAGCAGTTTTGATCGTTGCTTTTTGGCTTTTTGAGTTTTATATTTAGTTTCATTTTGGGTTGTCAGCTTCCACACCCGCAAAATGTTGATTTATTTCGATGTGTTGTTGGTGTTATTAGTGTTACAAGTATGTAAGCATCGTATGTGTGCTTACATACAATGTGGTCGGCAGTCTCGCAAAGAGATCGATCTCTGCTGTCTACAGACAGACAGATACTCGATTTCAAGGTTTTTTCTGCAACAACTTGCAATCATCGTCGTACATCGTCGTCCGGTTGTTGCATGATTTAGCCTAAATATAACGACGTATATTGATTTCATTGCCTGAAAGAAGCTCTGTGATTTCGTTGTACTATATTAAGAAATAATAAATTAACATTCGAACATCGATTGCATCATATAATTTTTGTAAAAACCACTCAAACCAAATAAGGACTTCCTTATCACAAGGTTTTTTTCCATTCTTTAGTTATTGTCTTGACCTTCTCCCAGCTGCCCAGTACTTCCTTCTTAGCTCATACTTGTTTGAACGCAGCTTTATGATTGAGGTCAGGGACAAGCGATCGAGCATCCTCTTCATTGGAAGGCTCTCGCTGACAATACATTACTAGCCACATACGCTGATGATACTGCGTTCATCGCCAGCTCATCTAGTGCCAGTGAGCCCTCTGAGATCAACAGTACAAATTCGCAGCACTGTACGTTTGCGCTTCTGTCCAACCGTTACGCTGCATAACTCGATCATACCTCCGGTGGGCTCAACCAACTACCTGGTAAGGATTTTGCACAAGAAGCTGATCTGGTGTATTGTCAAGACTACTGCAACATGTCGCCAAAAACTGCTGTAGCTGAACTTAGCCTTAGCAACAAAGTAACCATCTATAAGCCTATAGCGGTGTCATCCTGGACCTATGGTATCCCTTATGGGATACTACTGCTGAGTCCAACGTCTATCTCATCCGGAAGATACAGAACTCTGCCCATCACCGAATAGTAAACTTTCTTTGGTACATGCATTATGATTTTATATCCAGGGACTTGCAAATCCTCTAGGACCGTGAGCATATCAACTGTCACACAAGTCTGTATAATAATCGGCTAAAGACGTACGTCAATAAGTTAACATCCGCTCTGGCCATTGACACCTCCAGGAGGACGCTCAAGCGCTTTCACCCTGACAACAATTGGGAACACGGACGTCCAAGAGAACGCAAGCTCCTTTTCTGAAGGTCAAATTTTTGTTGTCTTTTGTCAAATATTTTCTGTAAATTACCTAGACTATAAATGAAGCTGACATGATTCAAATCTACTTTCACCAACCAAGCATATTTCAAAATCGTGGGATTAGTGGATCGTATAGCTCCCATACAAACCAAAATGTTTCTTATATTTTTAAGTGATAATTTAAATTTTTTTGAAAATATTTTATTTTTAGTATTCCCTATTGCCCGGATAGAACTACACAATGTATGAAAATTTCAACACTCTAACTATCACGGTTCAGGAGACATGGCCCGATGACGGACGGATAGCGTAGCCTTAGTAATAGGGCTCCGTTTGCTACTCTCTGGGTCCGGAATCCTAAAAAGGTTTACATTCGCAAAAGCGTATTGTCCATGGAGTTTTTGGACTATATTTTATTTTTGAAAGAGTCTAAATTTTGTCTTTTTAATATGAATAGATATAAGATTGGCTGGCGCAGAGTGGGAGTAGCACTTAATCCCAAGAACAAGGTAAAAACTGTTTAAGAAAGGAGGTCTGAGCATAATATTGTGGTGATGCATGGTGGCTGCTGGAGTAGAAAATCTAATATTTATCAAAAATACTACGGACCAGGATTCTTACAATATTTATAATAATATTTTTTTTTGCTTTGTGTATTATATATTTATTTAGAACCTATTAAGCAACATATAGACAGCAGCAAAATTTCATGAGGGATTCAGTTATCTTGAGGTTTTATTAGGTTGGATAGGGAAAGAAATTATTATTAGGTCACGTTTGAAGCGGAAGGGAAGATCCAAAGAATGATATCGCTTGAATTACGGGCTGTTGTCTAGGAGTTGCACTGCGAGGACGTTTATGTGGTTCTCAAGTCGATGTTCTTAGTGACAGCAATAATAATGTGATGGTTTCTTGAGGTCAGGGTGAATGTCACCGTTGCGAACATAAATAGGAAAGACACCTACTATAGTACGTAGAACTTTAAACTGAATGATGATAACGTTGGGGGCCACAGTGGATACCTGTTGCATAATGCTCGTATAATTGTTATGCCACTTTAAAGTTCTAATTTGAATCCGATAGAAAACATTTGATTCGAGCTTGAGAAACAAATCCAAAAAAGAAAGATTTCTAGCAAAGCGCAGTTAAAGAGAATTTATTTTAAAATTGACCCCTAGTGTCCGATCAAACTATAAGTTTCTAGTCCATTTCCACTAACCATGTAAATTTCAAAACCGTAAAGTTACTGGGTCGTATAGCTTCCCTTACAAACTCATATGTTTTTTGTTTAGTTTTATTAATTATTGCTGTAGCCCCGATAGAACTACATAATCTAAATATGTAAATATGTCTATTTATTACAGTTCATGAGAAAGAACCTGAGGTCGGATGGACGGACAGCTTTAGTAATAGGGTTCTGATTTGTTACTTTTTTGGGTCCGGAACCCTAAAAAGTAAAGTTTCAGTAGTCATACAATGCTATAACTAGAATTTTTATATATTTTTTCTAGTACCATGACTTTTGTCACTTCCAACAACTGTTACTATTTTTTTATGTAACTATTACGAAGGCAATAAAGTAAACCTTACTTTATGTTCATGTTAATAAGAAAGAAACTTGTATGACATGACTTTTCCTAATCTTATTTGCTGTTCCTTCACTTCTGTAGATGACTGTATACGAGTATTTAAGTGTATACTTTGTATCTCCATTTTAATACAATTAGGTAAATTATTTTATTTTATTTTATTTTATTTTATTTTATATGATATGATTTATTATGTATGTCTCGTGCGAACACTAACGAATCGTTGGGGCGTTCTCATTTTATTGACTGTAGCGCAGCAATAGCAAAATCATCGTAGTCAGATATGTTCTGAGTAACAATTAGGTAACTTTCTATTTCCATAATAGCATTTAATTCTTAATTATTGTATTGTTGTTGAGAATGCATGCCTTGAATATTTATTAATTAATTTTCAAGAAACTTAAGTCAAAAACTAAATGAGTCTTGCAAGAAAATTAGTGCAGGTGCACCACATAATTGTCTATGGAATTACATTCATGTATGACACATTTGCATTTAACAGTTATACAAACAAATTAGGTCTATAAAACCAGATGAAACTATATGTGATCGTTTGGACCGTTGATCATAAAGTGACATGTACATAATCCCTTTGAATATCCCTATCTATTGCATTCCAGTGTTATATGCATTTGATTCCATTCGGATTAAATTGACGCTCTGATACTATGTCTAGTCTTATGTCCTTCTAAGAGTGCTAAGAAAATGATGTCTATCGTTACTGGTATTATACTCGTATTCATTATTTAACAATGCCCAATATATGTCTAAGTTTGACTGTGTGGTTAAAATGTTCCTTAACAATGAAAATCACTATCTGTAAGTATCCTATATCTAAATAACTTAAAACGGAACTTTAATTGATCAAATAGTACAATGGTGCAGTGCACCCAGAACTTTAATGACACAACTGCGCAAAGAACTGTATCAGTAAAAAACCACTCTGTGTCAAACGCTGCAAAATTGGCATTAGTGAAGAATACTTAATGTACTGCACTTCCACAATAATATGTCCAGTTATAAAATACAAGTCAAGTATCATTCCGCATGTGAAACAAATTCGATACCTCGGCTTGATCCTGGACAAACGACTCACTTGGCGTGCCATATAAAAAGTGTCTCTCAGAAACTACGCAGACTTGATTGATTATTACGCTATCATTAAGTAGCAAACTCCTTATTTATAAGCAACTAGAGGCCCCGGTCTGGCGCTATAGCATACAGATGGAGATTCACTAGTACCGTGGTATGTGAGAAACACAATACTTCACCGAGGCCTGACAACATCAGCAGTGTTAAATGAAATTAATTTCCACAGCAGCAGATATAATAAAAGACTTCATCAACATCCAAACTCGCTGGTAGCCTCACTTTGTAGTAATCGATTATACCGACATCCCAAAACATTTCATCATAACGATTTCCCGACAAGGAGAGCATAAAAAATAGAACTAGAAATTTTTACCTGATCATTGGGGGTTACAGATGTTCAATATTAATCTACAATATATATTATGCAACTTGAGATATTTTACATAACATTGAAGTTTTTCTTATTTCCCAATAGTTTTGTACATCTTTATCTTATCTCCCCGGAAACTATGCACGTAACACCACAACAAAATCACCAGTCTTTGGGTTCCCAGCCACCAAGGTATACGCGGAATTGAATGAGCCTACACGGTAGCCCGACATATCAGCAATGCCCAATCCACTTCTTTACCCCAACCAACGCCAAAGTCCTACTAAGTATTTGCCTAAATAGCTTCAATATAATAATAACATCGTCAAATTTTGATTTTCGTCACATTTCTTTTTCATATTTTTTTTGGTGTTACACCCCTTCGCTAAAGAAGTTTCACTTCAAAAATACTGGAAGTCTTGGACGATACAATAAAGTATTTCTTGACATCAATAAAGTATTCGACAATGTTATTAAATATATGTACATATAAGCTAGAGCCTGCCACAACACCTATATGACGTCACCAAAAAGGTATGTTACTGGAAGATATTTTATTGTTAAAAATAAGGAAAAACGTACCTTTTTAAAAAGTATACAAGCTGGCATCCTCCAAGGATGTGTGCTGAAACCTCTCCTCTACACCCAACACTACAATCATCAAAGTTCGGCACTTTTGCAGATGACACTATTATACTTCAGGCCACACTCAGACTACAAGGAATATTGTACTTGATGAACTTAAGAAATGAACCAACAAATGTTGTATTACAATTAATTGCTGCAATCAAAAATTATCAGGACAAATATTGGTCCAAAATGGTACATAAGAAACAAAAATATTCATAAGGACCTGAATAAAATATTTCAACAATAATAGAGGAAATCCGAAATACCAGCAGATAACATCAAATAACAATAGATTTACGCGAAAGCGCAGAATTTAACAGTCTACCCATCCTTAAACTTCGAATTGTAGTGAAACACGTACAAATGTAAGAAGCATTGAGGTAACATAACGACATAACATAAATGTGCAAGTAAACAAATATAAACCTGTATCTAACATTTATTTATTTATTTTTTTTTTTTGTTGTCTATTCTATAAAATTGAATTCAAAAAGTGAAAATGCATATGTTAAAATTCTTTTAATAAACAAGCAGAGCAAATTCGTTAAAATCTATAAAAAGAAAAACAGGGCTGCATTGATGCAATAATCGATAACACGAAGCTTACAAAATTTGCCATTCACATTTCCTGTGAATGCCTAGCAGCCAAGCAGCAGAGCAGCATAGGCATGCATGTGTGCGCGTTTGTGTGTATTTGGTGAACAGAAGAAGAGGAACATACTTGGAAATATTTTTACTTAGCTGAAAAATGTTATTTTAAGTACTTAAATAACATAAAAATCTATATAATATAATAAATATTGTGTGCACATTTTATAAATAAAATAAGGTAAGTAAAGGAAATGGACAGAATAATGTTTGCAAGAAAATGTGTAAAGTGTAAGAAATCGGGAAAACAACTGAGTCAGGCTGACCACCGACTTGACGCCACCCGCACGCACACCCTTTCTTATATGATTATACTTGGTTTATTGATTTTTTAAATTTTTGTTTGTTTGATCTTTTGATTGCCCACAAAACTAAATTGTTTATAAATGTGGATTTATGCATTGGTTTTATTTTTTAGTGTATTACAAAATATAACAAGTAATTTGTTAATAAAAAGAAAAACTCGATTATTTCGTTTGGTGACATCATCATGGGTTGATTTTTGGGTATTGGACAAGACCGAATTGGCTAAATGATAGTTAAAGCTAAGCGCTGCTTACATTATTTATTGCTATAATGATTTTAATCATTTAGAAATATGACGGTGATGATGATGTGAATGACATATGTTTTTGTTAATATTTTATTAGTTGATTGACAGATTGTTTGTGTTTAAAAATTTCTTTCTCTTTGTTTTTTCTTCCAGTCTTTACACAGTTTTATGCACATTATTCTTTACTATTAAGACGCTAAAACAGTAGCAACGGGTGCAACTAAAATAAACAAAACTTTATTGCTGCTTACCTATTATTGTTATTTGTATTAACTTATTAAATAATCATAAGCGCAACCATGGATCGTAAGGCTGAATTAGAACGCAAAAAGGCTAAATTGGCTGCATTACGGGAGGAGAAAGATCGCCGCCGACGTGAAAAGGAAATGAAAGATATGGAAGAAGCAGCTGGACGGATTGGTGGCGGTGTGGGCATTGATAAAGACCAACGCAAGTAAGTACACGTAAATATAACAGAAAAGCCATATGCTACTTACTCCTTTTATTACTGTTTTACTTTAATCAAATTTCAATTGAATTTTATCATTTGTGATATCTAACTCACTCATATTTCACTTATTGCATACAGAGATCTCGATGAAATGCTTTCATCTTTGGGTGTTGCACCTGTTTCTGAAGTCCTGTCTTCGCTATCTTCAGTGAATTCATTAACTTCGGATAATTCCAATACACAAACGCCCGATGCTAGTCTACAGGCGAATGTCAATGGACATGGGTAAATATTATATAATGATTGGTTTGTAGCGACTTGCCGCTTTTCCACTAGATAGGGGAATTTAAAGCTTCGCATTTTGGCTGTCATATGACATGGGTCATTGTTTCAGTTTTGACAAGGGGCAGTTGTACAAGCGGAAATTTTTCTTTGTGCAAAGCAAAACGACACACAAATTGTATCGTAAGATTAATGGTGCTGTAGGAGATGATACTGTGTCAATTTGAACCGTTGAAAAGTGTTTGCGGCGTTCAAAACGATAGCCAGTCGTCCTAGAGCCAAAATAACCACTGATGTCAACAAAATCATCCGAAAAAATCCATGAAAATCATCATCATATGTGATTATCAGATGTATCACAGTGGACAAGCTAATAACTGAAAATGTAAATAATTAAATGCCATATGAGTGGTCCAACAAAATCAAATCGACCTCATTTCCACCTGTGATTTATTGGTGGGAAACACAAGAGGAGTCGTTTATGAAGTCATTGGAAATGGGGAAGTACGATAATATCGTTCTTAAACAATCGTGGACAAGGAGACTCTGAACGGCTCAAATGATGACGCAAGGCACAATTGATTCCTAAGAAGATTTTGTTATATATTTCGTGGTATTGGAATTGAATTATCCACTGTGAATTGAGCGAAACACTTAATTGTGAACAATAATTTCAAGAAGTAAACTATTTGAAGGATACCATTGACAATAATTTGTTATCAGGATAACGACAGGCAACACGCTTATTTATTGAAGCATCGAAAGCTCCAAAAACTTGGTTGGGATGTTTTAATGCATTCGACGCCTTATAGTCTTGTCATCGCTGCAAAACTCAATTGGTGACATTAAATTCAATACATGAAAAGAAAGAATGAAAGGCACAGATTAACCCAGTTGTTGGCCAACAGGTAGAAGAGATTGTACGAGAAATTACCTTGAAAATTAGCAACAATTTAACGAATAAAACATCGTATTTTTGATCTAATTCCGTTAATCCTAACTATATCAAATGAAACATTTAAAAAGAATGAAAAAAGCGGCAAGTCAATCACCCACACTACAGGCTATTATTTTATATTACAATAATTAATTATGATTTCACTGTATTTGTATTGCAGAGGCGCTGCACTGAAAAAGCAAACACCATTAAATTTAAGTGTCTACAATGTACAGGCCACAAACATTCCACCAAGGGAGACACTCGTCTACACAAAACAAACACAAACCACAAGCACAGGCGGTCACGAACGTGATGGTGCGTACTTGATTACATATTTTCATTATTCCTATTATATTACAATATGTTATTGTATGTTGTTCATCAAAAAAAGAATTTTAGAGCGAATGATAATTTGTTTTTTCGCCTTTAATATCTGAATTATGATTTATCGGTTTGATATGGTGCATATCACTATGAATGCTTATATATTAGATTTCCATATAAGCATGTAAGAAGTTGTTAATGCAAAATATTATTAACAGCCACCCCTTCCTGTTGCAGCCTCTCGCCTTGTTCTTCTTTTAAATGTCATGTCCAAGCACAACAAAACCAATAATAATAGATTATTAAAGATACTCAAATCCTTCATTCTCTAGACGCTTTTTTTCTTTCTGTTTTTTTTTTTTTTTTTCTTTGTTTCTCATAAATTGTTTATTTAGACAAAAATGCTTTAGTGTTGTGCATGGTCTTCTTCTCCTCCTTTTATCTATTTTTCTTTATTCTATATATACCTTTATATTTTTTGTTATTTTACTATTTTTTTTTTTTTTTTTTGTTTTTTATTATCCTAAGTCTTCTTCTAAGTTTAATATATCATTAGTTAATCATTGATGCCCTCTTATATTTCCTACATATATTATCTCAATCTTTGTCCTTTGCTATCATCTGCCCTTTGATTACTTCTCCGCAGCCTATTTGAAATATGTTTTAAAAATTATTATGCAATATCATTGAGTTATTGTTGTGTTGTTACAAAGAACATAAATAAATAATAAATAACATAAATAAAATCCTAAACAAATCATAGTGAAATAAAAATAACAAATACAGTTCTTTCTTGCCACTCCTCGCCTCTGTCAGGATATATGGAGGATTGGTGGAGGCCACGTAAAGGTACTGGTATCTCAGAATCTCTGAATCACACACAAAGAGTAACAGCAAAAAAAAATTTTAAATAAATTGAATCAATCAATTTTAAATGCACAAACTCTCTCACAAACACACACAGTTACACTGTTAATGAAATTTTTAATTGATTGTTTTTATTTTTTGTGTTTGTGTATTTTTCTCCATAAAATTTATTTGCAATTCGTTTGTTTTTAATTAATTTACAAATCAAGAGAAATTCTTTTTCCCCTATGCTTCAAACAGAAACACATACATACACAAATTTTGTTTTGTTTGTTTTTCTTGTTTTTAACTTCATCAGCAGCAAACAACAGCAAACAACAATTAATTTTCTATTCGTTAAGATTTATAATTTTTTTCATTTTTATATTTTAAAATAAGCGAAAAAAAATTTTTTAAATTTAAGCTTTTTTTTACATCTTTTACCAAAGTTATTA
The DNA here is from genome assembly GCA_037043295.1 of Amiota minor. Lineage (NCBI taxonomy): Eukaryota > Metazoa > Arthropoda > Insecta > Diptera > Drosophilidae > Amiota > Amiota minor. The sequence goes on from JBAMAW010002395.1 coordinate 416,796, forward strand.
CATCTTTAACTAAAAACTAATGTATTGAGATAGTGACTGTTAAATTTTATCTATAAACTTTGTTATATGATGTCTAATAATGATAAAGAATGATTTCATTATAGCAGATATGGATTATGGGTTAACTAAGTGTGCAGTTAAGGTCAAATTTTATAAAACGAAATTGTTAAAAACAGCAGCAGCAGCACCTGGAATCTTTATTAGTATATTCTACCAAATTCCTCCATGTTTTTTTTTTTTATCTTTGTTAAGATACTCGAAGTGAATGACACCGCGTGCATACCAAAAAAAAAAAAAAAAACTATCGTCACAGCCTTGTTGGTCGACAGACCCACCGTGGCCTTCTTTGGTGCACGTTGACCCGGAGAAGTCTACTGCTTTGAGTTTTCCTTGTTCTCTGGTATATTGTAATGGATCAATGTTTCATCCATGGTGCAAAAACATCACAGAACACTCGTTTGAAGTGGCCACACAGCTGTGCTTATGATGTCCATGTCCAAATATTCCTGTAAAATGCAATCAATTGAATTGTGTACAGTCTCAGCCACCTCAAGCACTTTCAATTTCCGTTCGTCCATTATCATTCCATAGATTTAATCGACGATTTTTCGGCAAACTGAACGTTCGGCGTCACTTGTCCTATTACGACCACAAAGAATTCAGTAAACCTCTTTTTAACCATTAAAATTGATGGTGCAATGTTCCCATAGTATTTACCAAGCATTTCCTTGGTTTCAGTGATGGTTTTTTTATGCTTGATGAACACACGACATTCATCTATTTCCATTTTTGTTAAATTCACAAAAGTTTGTTGCTTTAAGTGACAATAAAACATGAAACCACATGGTCAATATTATTGAGATTTCAACAGCAAATGAGTGAAAAAGTAAACTTCAAGAAAAAAAAAACAAGTTAACAATGCTACGAACGCCATGTCTCGGATTTTCTAAGGACTTATTGATCAGACTCGTATATCTGAATCTTCTGTGTAAAAGTTGTTTTTAAAATCTATCATAAACATTGCCTAGATTAATGGTATAATAACATAAAAATGTTACTCAGTTCTTTCAGATCAATAGAGAATAACAATCTTATAAAACCTAACAGATACCTTACCTAAATTAGTGATATAATAAGGTGCAAAAGTTACTCATTTTTTAAAGTCATCTATTAACTTATATTATTTCTCATAGATTTCTTATGCTTATCATAAAATAAATATCAGCATGATTTGTGTAACGAGATAAATTGCTTAAGGGAAGTCCATCAGTCAATTCCATGCAAAATCTAATTTAATCTGTCTATTTTGATGCTATATATTTGAGATGAACTGCCCGGATTAATGCAAAATATAGGATTCTCAAAGGAAAAATCAAGACAACCTCGGTTTTTAAGATAATTATTGTATTTATTTAATTTAATACAAACAAACAACAAATCTCGACCAAGCTGCCTTACAGATAATCTTTCGAAATTATATGAACAAAATGTTGTATATGCTGCTCCTTGAAGTTCTTATGGATTTTGTATGGAATGCTTAAGATCCTCAAATATAATTTATAATGATGTTGAAATAAGACAAAACTTGGATTGATTAGTACAGTGGCCTCAAATTTACATATTTCTAATAAATCTTATTAGGGTTTGTATGGAAAACTTTACATATCTTAAGGACTTCAAAACTAAGACAAATAATTTTCAATGACAATGTATTATACAACAAATCTTATAAGTATTAAAAAAAAATGTCATCTGCTGCTGGGGTCTAAAAGATGGTAACAAATCGGTAAACCGAACTTAATGTTTTAAACTTTGAAAGGTTTAATATCTTTGGTAAAAAGAAAGTCCTAATGATTTCTTTGTTTTATCATATTTTTTTTTTTTTTCTTATGATTATTTTTTATTAAGAAATTTTAATATACCAAATTATATATTTAGATTGTATAGATGAGATTTATTTTTTTAAAAATTTGCCTTATTAATGTTTTCTTTTTCTTTCTCTCTGTCTTTCTCTTTCTCACTACTTTATCACCTTGTCTTTCTGTTGTTCGTTCGTTCGTTCGTTCGTTCGCCTGTTGTCTCTGTTGTTGTCATCATTACAGCTCATGCAACGGATTATTATGGTGAGTCAAAAATGATATGGAAAATTTGTTGAATTTTTTTTTTTTTTTTTTATTATTTGTATTTGTTTTGCTTTGTATTCTATGTACGTATTTCTTCTCTTAGTCTTCTTAGTTTCTATCAAAATTTCTTGCTATATATATGTTAGAAGCTTCTTTCTTTATCGGATACTTTGGATTGAATGAAATTAATTCAAAAAGTTAATTGAATCTATTTATTTTTCTTCCTACTGTATATTTGAATTTAACACATTTCCTTTCTTCTTTATTTAATTTTTGGGTGGTTCCAAAAAGTGAAGTCGTACGAGGATTTTTTAAAATCCTTAATGCATATAAATCAAGGATGTTTGATAAAATTCTCTATATAAAACTTCTTATTATGAATCGCGTACTATTTGATGGGTTTTTTGAAGCCCATTTTTCTACCATTCAATGGGTAACACAATTGGCGAAATAAAAGAGATGACTAAATAGTTTTTAGACTATTCTTTTATGACATACATATATTGTGGATGTGAATATATCCCATCGAAACTCCAATAGTTTTCGACGTATCTCGATTATGGGCATGGTCAATCATCACATCATTTTTATTGATGACTTCATCGTTCCATGTTTTGAGAAAGCACCTCATAGGAAACTGATTCCTTTCAATTCCAATGAATTGGCAGCCCAAACGTTCTTTTGTTTGGTTTTTGCTAAGGCTCACAAATGTCTTGTTTCTTTCAAGTCCACAGAATTAACAGTTTAAACTTGTTTTGGTGGTTGTTTGACATAAAATCTTGGTCTGTTCCAATGTTACAAAATGGAAAGTATGTATATATTACCAGGGTAATATTACCGAAGAATATAAACAAACCATATATCATTACCCTTGATCATGTGGGTCAATAATGCAGTTTTTAGAAAGTCAATCGCAGTCATTTTTGTCATGAACTGCGTCAAATACATTTCTTTGAAATCATGAGGTATCCAAATATCGATCTTCTTAACGACTTCAATTATCAATGGCTTCTTCCAATGGAGAAATGGAGAGTAGTAAGGCAACGCTATCAAATTAAAATTTTTCCATAATCAAACCACAATTTTAAGCTCAAAACTTATTCCAATTGCATTATTTTGGTTTTTTATACTCTTCATACAGTGAATAGTATTATAAGTTTGTTATGACCTATGTAACAGACAGAAGGAGTTATGGGAGACCCCATAAAGACCCCATATACACAGCGTCCCATTATCATAAGACGACAAACAACTATGACTAGGTGATGCTGTGTATTCTTGAGTTGATTAAGCCATGTCAGTTTTTGAACTAGAGAGCTGAAATGTTGCAAAAAAAAATAACCTTTTTACTAGACGCTTCACATTTGCCCAGCTGAATCGGATTACTAGGAGGGGTCACTCCCAAATTCATGGCTTCTTGGGGTACAAAAAGACCATAACGACGCATAATGTTAAATGTTGCGATTTACTTGATGCTCTGATGTTCGCTCAACAATTGACAGATCCGATTTCACTTTTTGGAAACACCCCATGTACTTATATTTGTAGTTTTGTATTTATGTATTTAGTTTTTAAGCACATTTGTTGTGCATTTTTGTATTTTCACTATTTATTATTATTATTTTTTGAGCTCTTTTCCACCTCTTAATGTAGTAGTCCGTCCAGTAGTCTATCATAGTCTGTCATTTTTGAATCCCTTAAAGTATTTTGTCAAGTTTAGTTTATAGTTCAAATTTCCTTATTTTGTTTCTTCTCTTTAAAATGAAAATGTTGATTTTTCATTTGTTTCGTTTTATTTTATTTTTTTTTCTTTTATCAATTGTTCTTTGCAAATAATTAATTATGATTTAAATGATTTTCTTAAATATTTTATTTATTTAGAAAGATAATATAAAAAATAAAAAAGAAGAAACTCCACCCAATTTATAATTTTAAAAAAATTTAAAAAGAAAATATGATTTTGTAGTTAAGTAGAAGAAGTGATTTAAAAACAAAAGAAATGAAAAGGTTTTTTTTTTTTCTTTATATTTATAATTAATTAATAATTATTATTATTAAATAAATTATTTAATTTTGTTTAGTTGTAGGTAAAAATTTAAGTTTATTTTATTGAAAAAAAAAAGAAAAAAAAAACAAATGAATATTGTTTTTATTTTTTTGCTTTCAGTTTATAATTTACTGTAACTAATTTAACTTTAATTAATTGATTAATTAATTTATTTTTTTTTTATTATTATTCTTTAAAATAAGTTTTTCTCTATGTCAATCTATCTATCTATCTAACTATCTATCTATTTTTCTCTCCCTGACATAAGAAACAGAGTAGACGCGTTCCGTTCTACTCACTCATGATTGTGTGTTAATTTTGTCGTGTTTTTACCATTTTTGCATGCAATTTTCATTTTACAATTAAAAGGAAAATATAAAAAATTAAAATAAAAAAAAAAAAAACAAACAAAAAGGAGATTAAAATGAAAATTAAGATGAAAATTCTATATTCGGTAGAATCGAAAATGTAATACCTTTCATGAAAAAGACTACTGCCCTTTTACAACTGAAATCTGATTTGAATATTGTAAATTGTTCGAGAACAGTTTTCAGATTTTCCAAACCAACTAATTGATTCTCAATTGACTTATGTGTGTAATTTGTACTGAGGGGGAATTACCCTATAACAATTCCACAATGAACTTTTCATTATCAAAGCTAAACTTTAAATAATCTATTCAATTTTTAATGATCTCAAAACCTCTTGGAATTGATATTTAATGTTTCTTTCTAAAGAAAAATAATTCGAATTCGAACATTTATTAGATAACCCTAAATTATAATAATAAACAAGTCTCCTTATTCATTTATATTTCTATGACTTGAGAATGTAGAGTCTTGGAATGATTCATTTTATTCATATATTGTAGAAAGTGTATTTGGAACATTCTAAGATAATGAGAAAATATTAATACGAGTCTGCTTCGATTATCTGTTTTTTAAGCAATGTTTCATTTTACATAGTTAAGGCGGACTTACGACTCATTAGAAAATGAGTTGAGAAGTTTAGGTATGCCTAGTTGGACTAAATGGTTACCGTCAGTCAGAGTCTGGCACTAACACAAAGAATCAACGTTCAAAGCCATGCCCCTAGTTTGCCAATTGCTCAACTCGTTAAAGACAGGTTTTCCGAACAAACGAATCCGTCTTCCAAATAGATGATGATGATGATGAACAGTCAGATAGGAGGTATTCAATAGTTTCTGATACATCCTCATTTCCACAGCTGCAGTAGAAATCATACATTCTTTGGGCCATTAACCCAGATGTGCAGGGCCCCGTTAAGACTTCCGTCAGCATCTGAATTCTATTCTTGTATGAGAGGATGTTTCAGTTGGTATCTACCAACCATGATTGCCAACAAAAATCGATATGTTTCTAGGATCCTCTCCCATGGTGTTTATCAACTTTGCTGATGCCAACATCAGTTCCATCTTCCGTCTCTTCAAGACATTGTAGCCTTTTCGTATATGTTTTATATTTTTTGTTTGCATAAGTGCTTCAATTATTGAACATTATAGATTTGCCTACGAACTTTGGTTTGATGGTAAACATTCCATATGTAGAAACAGTGACTGTTCCCTTTAGTCATCTATGTAGCTGGGACTGTCGGCAAACTCCAACTTCTTGCCCCAATGAGCCTGAAAATATGATTCATCAAACAAATTCCAGTGACATATTGAAAAAGGTAACATGTGTAAGATGTGTAATACATTATTCAGCGAGAGATATTCTAATAACGCCCTTGTGATCATAATTTAATATTCTGAGAAATCAAAAATGCAATATTTTTTTTTCATGAAAGATGTTCACATTAACAAAAAAAAAAAATAAAATAAAATATACAAATATAATAATATTAATATAAAAGTAAAATTCAGAAGATAAAACCCAACTCTCTTCTTGTCATCAATCCCATCATATTTGGGTGTTCCCAATTTTCCAGAATACTTCATGAATGTGTTTTTTTTTAAGGCTTGTCAAATCAATGAAATATTTTGTTTCTATTTTTTTTTTTTAATTAATTTTTAGAGCAATATTTTTATTTTTTTTTTTTTTTAAATAGTTTCTTAATAAAAAAAAATTTTAATTTACTACACCAACAAAATAAATAAAATATGAAAAAAAATACAACAAACAAACAAAAATCAAAAGAAAAGAAAACAAAAAAAATTTATAGAAAAAAACTTAAAAAAAAACAAAACACAAACAAAAAAAATATGAAATACATTTATTTCTTTATATATTTTCAAGACGAATACAATCTTAATCCGGGGTTAGAGTGGGAGGATGAGTTCACAGGTAGGTAAAAAACAAACGCATGAAATTTTTGAGAAACAGTGACGGGAATCGACATGAAGCAAAATAGGAACGTAACAAATTCACTTTGAAAGCAAAAAAAAAAAAAAAAATAAATGCAAACAATAATTTAAAATTGAATAAAATGGAGATAAATAAAATAAAAATATTTATTATATTAAAATTTAATTAAAAACAAAAAAAAAATTAATCTATAATGATGAGCATAAAAATAATAAAATATAAAAATTAAAACAAAATAAAACAGTTTTCTTATAAACAAAAAAAAAAAATATTCTAGAAAAATCAAGAAAAAAAAGCGAGTTTCAAATACTTTTAGTGCGTTCGAGATCTCTGAACTTTATGCACACATACACATTTCACTCTCACACACACACAAACACATATACGCATACACCTACAAATACATAAAATCACATTGGTTGTACCATATATAGTACAATGAAGCTCCCATTATAACCCTTAGTAATCCTTATTCAAAAAGTAATATGACATTTTTCTTTTAGTGCTTTTGTTCACTCAAGTTTTCTTCGTGACTTACTTATACATACGAGTATAAGTATGCACAAATTCTCTCTCTCAATCAATCTTTCTTCTTCTTTATACACACTCTATAACCCCCATAGACTACTCTATAACGTTGTGATTCACTGGTCCCAACGACTTCGTTATATGGTTGACCCCGTATTTATATATTGTAAATACTACATAACTCTCGTTTATTCATCTCCTAGACGTTAGTAGTAGACCTTATTTAAAATGACACGATATTTTTATACTTTTCACACAGTATTATAAGTTTGTCATGAGACATCGGAGACCCCATACAGTATATACATATATTCTTGATCAGCTCGATGAGATAAGTTGATTAAGCCATGTCCGTCTGTATGTATGCAAACAAATGATCCATCAGTTTTTAAGCTAAAAAGCTGAAATTTTGCTCGAAGACGCTATATGTACACTTGTCGGAATCAGCACAAGCGGACCACTAGGAGGGGTACCTCCCATACAAAACCAAATGCAAATTCACGTTCCTATTAGAAAAACTTTTTTGTATTTTGTATTATCGAACTGAAATTTGGACAGTATAAGTGTCTGACTTGTATTCACTAACCATGTAAAAACTCTAGGATTACTGGATCGTATAACTCCCATACAAACCCCAACCCCTGTTTGTTTCAACTCTCTTTTTTGTTTTCTATATAAATGCACGATTTCTATCCAATCCCTTTCTCTATATTCACACACACACGCACTAGACTTCCATAGATAACCCCCACTTTCAACCTTAGTAGTCCTCGTTATAAGAGAATAATAAGGCTCTTTCTGTATTTGTTCTCGCTTTTTTCTTTTTGGTTTTTTATTTAGTTTATTTTTTTGTTTTATAAAATCTTTAAAGGAAACAAATATTAAAATTTTGTCATTTTTATATTCAAAAATCAATAACTGTAAACTTAATCAAATATGCTGCGCTACTACTAATCAAAAATCTAAGAAGTCGTTAAACACATTTCATTAATAAGCCATACAAATTTTTATATAAAATTCCCTAAAACAAAAAATTAATACCAAAACAACAACAAAAACTAAACTAAACTAAAAAAAAAAAAAACAACACTCATCATATGCATAATAGAGAATGAAGAGGGGACTTACATTCTAGTGCATTTGCTGGGGCTCTAAGGACCCAAAGGATATGAAAGATCATATTTTATTATAAAATAGTATTAGGTAAAACTCAATATAATTAAGAATTCATTCAAAGAGTTCAGTATAACTTTTGTGCAATACAGTACAATATAATATACATAAGTCTAAGATTATTGGGTTCTATGCTCACATAAGTCCCCGGGATTTATTACCCTATAACCTGAATATAAGGACGTGAAGAACAGTACTTGCATGTTCTTATAATATTTATCTTTTAGTTCCTTCATAATTTATTATTTTATTGAAAAAGAAACCAAAAATATGAAATGACTGAATCTTGATCCAAAAATTGATATATTTGGAGCACTTAGAGGACAGAAAATGTTGGAATTGAATTCCTATAAAAATTTAATCGAAAATAATTAAATGGAAAAAGAGTTTAAGCAACTTGATATTTTCCTTATTTCAAGGGCCTGGCAAATGCACTAAAATGGTGAACCCCCATTATGTATTGGGTTCCAAAAAACACAGACACACACACACACACACACACACACACACGCAGACACACAAAACCAAAAATGGAAAGAAAATTTTGATCTAAAATTCGATCAGTCAATCAATTAGCATCCTGGCTAAGTCTTTTCTGGTTTTGGTTTATTTCGGAGATCAGGGCACGCTTTTGACTATTTTTCTCTATATCGCTCTCTTTCTCTCTCTCCCTCTCCCTATCTGTTTCTATCTTACTTACCACCCTTATTTCCCTCCTTCCATTCTCCTCCTATCTCGCTATCTCTCTCGCTTATTGCAGCAAAAAGGATAAAAAGAATAAATATTTTTGTTTTATTTTATATTCTTAATATTTGGTTTTATGAGCACTACAAGTCCAAGAATATTTCTTCTCTATACAATATTAATTTAATTTAATTTTTAGACGTTTATGTTCCTAATTTTGTATTCCATGATCGGTGGTGTAACGGTATAAAATAAAGCAGATATAGGACTACAACAGTTAAAAGAAGAGGGATGAGAAGCAGCACCATAAAACAAAAACAAGGAAAAATAAGGTTGACTTCGGCTATTCCGAATTTGTCATATTGTTCACGCACCCCTCGAAATCGTTTTTGCCTATGAGATAAATTTCTATGGGATCTATATAATCCAGTTATCCTATGGTCTTGAAATTTACATGGTCCGGCACTTAAATTTTCCAAATTTCAGTGTTCGACCATGCAAAAACAAAAGAGTTTTTCTAGTAAAAACCTGAATTTGTATTTGGGTTTGTATGGGAGCTATACAATTCAGAAATCCTAGGATCTTGAAATTTACATGATTGGTGAAAGTGGCCCGGCAATATAGTATCCAAATTTCAGTTCGATAATATTAAAAACGAAAAAGTTTTTCCAATAAGAACCTGAATTTTATTGGGTGATTTGTTTGGGAGATACCCCCTAGTGGTCCGATTAGTCCAAGATATGTCCAGTGTCTTGTGCAATCTTTGTGCAAAATTTCGGCTCTCTAGCGCAAAAACTGAGAGACTAGTTGGGATTTATATATATACAGACGAACAGAAGGCTTAGTCATCTTGTCTCGTCGAGCTGTATATACCATATGGGGTTTCCGATTTCTATTTCTGTCTGTCTTCTTGGCAAACTTATAATGTTATTCACAGCGTGAAGAGTATAAAAATAAGCTGAAATGTAAGGAATGAAAGAATGTGGTGCTTCAACTACAAGACAAGAGAGAATTCTATCCCTATGTCTCCAACTCTCTCTCTCTCTCTCTTTATATACATACGTTTATATATAATTATATCTCTAATAAGATTATTTTCCTATGGGTAAATGGTACATTGTGATCGAAAGAAAAGGTCTATTGTGATCTTTCCATCTACAACATATCTCTTTTATTCTTAAAACAAAAGTCTTGCGCCCCATTTCTCTCGTCAATCTGCCTCGCTCTCTTAGGCAAGCTTAATTACCCAAAGACAGAAACCACTTGAATTTGGGGTGGTTGGGTGGTTGTTTGTATTGGAATCATTCAAATATATAAGTTCTCTTACTTTCATGTGTTCGTTCGATCGCTCGCTCTCTCATTTATTCGCACATGTGTACGTTCTCATTTACTCTCTAAGCTTGCTCTCTTCTCCTCATTTGTCTCTGTCTCTCTCACTATTCATTTACTCCGTCATTTTTTGTTTTTTTTTTTTGTTGATTGTAAGCAACATTTAACATATTTACAATATTTACATAATTTTTTATGTATGTTTAATTATGATGTACAATAATAAAATATATAAAATAATAATATTAAATTTATAATTAATAATTTTAATATTTTCTACATACATAAAATAATTTTAAGGGCAACAACAAATTAAAAGAAAACAAGAAAAAAAATTATAAACTGGGTGGAGATAAAAAAAAAAATATGAATCAAACTCGAATAAAATTTAATGAAAAAACAAAAATAAAATTATGTAAAATAAACTTTTGTTTTTTTATAATTTGTTTTTTTTTTTTTTTTCAATACAAAATTTTCTTAATTTTTTTTTTTTTTTTTTTTAAATTTCATTTCAAATTAAATGTAATTTTGTTTTTGAAATCATGGAAAAAAATGCACATTTATTTATTATTTTATTTTTTAAATAAAATAATTTATGTGTATTTTTTTATTTTATTAATTTTTTTTTTTTTTTGTTTTTCAAATTGATTTTACCGTTAAGGAGATGTAAAAAATTTTCACCTTAAAACAAAATCAAATTTTTATAAATTGAGAGAAGAAATTAATCATCTATCATCATTCAACATCAAATTAATTAATTAAAAAAAAATTAAATATATACAACTAATTTTTATTGATTAGTTATTATTATTAACTGTTTAACTGTCTTCGTCTTCCTTTGGTTTATACTTGTAATTCTTTTAGTTTTTAACTAAATTTTGATGGTAAAAAAGTCATTGAAGGAGACACAGAGAAAATTTCTTTTTTGCCAAACCAAAATATTTTGTGTAATTTTGTTCATGAATATCCCTTCTTTATTTCTCTCCTCTCTCTCTATCTCTCTCTCTAACTTTCTTATGCACTCTTGCACAAATTGTGATACGAAAAAGACAAAAAAAAAAAAAAAAATACGAAAAAAATAAGGTAATCAATCATCTTTAAAATGAAATAAAATTTTCTTTTGAATTTATTCTTTTATTATTATTATTTTCTCTTTATTTATTGTATATTTTTATTTTCTTATAATGTTACCTACTAAAGAGAGAGACAGATAAGAAAAACAAAACACTTAACAGCAGAAAGGACAAACTTCCTCTCTCTCTCTCTCTCTCTTCTCTTCTCATTGGAGAATTTAACGGTGTTTGTTGTTTGTGAAAAAGTTTGACATATGTATGTATCTTGTCTGTATGTGCATTTCCAATAAACTTTTTGCTCTTGATCGGTCGTTCGCTCACTTTCTCAACTACTTGACATACACATTTTCACTCACACACAAGCATTTGTATAACGGTTCATTAAGCTAAATACTCTCACACAGAAACAACACTCTTCCCAAAAATATTACTTTTTTAATATTTGCAAATTAATAAAAAATTAAATTAAAAAATATTAAATAAATATTAAATCTCTGCCTCTACGTTTCTATGTAACACACTCACTCACTTACCAAATCACTCAGTCACCACATAACTTTCTCTGTCACTGTCACTGTCAGTGTCAGAGTCTCTCTCTCTCTCTCTCTCTCTCTCTCTCTCTGTGTTTTAAATTTGTTTCCTCTCATGCGACAAGACTCTTAACGGTACTTTTGTAAAATTCTTTCCAAAAGAATCAAAAAATCAAAAACAAAAGAAAAACACTTTGCAATGAAATGAACAAAAAAAAAAAAGAAATTTGATAAATTTAATAACAGAAAACTTTTGAAAAAATTCAAATGAAATTTACAAAAAATTTGCAAAACAATTTTTATATTGTACAATAAACTACTAAGAATAGAAGGAAAGAAAGAAGAAAAAATAAAAACGATACAAAAAAGATGAAGAAGAAAAAAAAAAAAAAAAGTAGAATTGTGTTCCTGTTCTGTCGATTGTCATATTCCTCTAGCTGTGTTAGTTTTTATACCTTAAACAGTGCTTGCATTTGATGCCCAAGGAGACGACGAAGAGAGCTCGCTACCCCATTTGGATCATGGTTTTACCTCAAAACTACCACCGGGCTTTTTGACACATGGTCTGCCAACGGTTAAGGATGTTGCACCCGCCATCACCCCTTTGGAACAGAAAAAGGAACAAGAGGAGAAAAAAGAAGGTAAGCACTACACACATTTTGCGAATTGTGATTTGTAAAAAAAAAACAAATTCATTATTTGTTTTTTTGTGTTTCCAGTTAAAGAACTTTCAGAGGAACAAAAACAAATGATTGTATTATCCGAGGATTTCCAAAGGTTTGTAATACGTGCTGGTCGTGTCATTGAGCGTGCAATTTGTGAAAATGTTGACATCTATACGGATTATATTGGCGGCGGTGATAATGAGGAGGCTAACGATGAGAAATCACATGCACGTTTATCATTGAATCGTGCATTCTATGATGACCGTTGGTCGAAAAATCGTTGTATAACTTGTATGGATTGGTCAACACATTTTCCTGAATTGGTTGTCGCTTCCTATCATAATAACGAGGAGTGTCCCAATGAACCCGATGGCGTTGTTATGGTCTGGAATACGAAATTTAAGAAGCAAACACCGGAAGACGTTTTCCATTGTCAGAGTGCTGTAATGTCAACATGTTTTGCGAAATTCAATCCAAATTTAATTCTGGGTGGCACATATTCTGGGCAAATTGTCTTATGGGATAATCGTGTCCAGAAGCGAACACCAATGCAAAGGACTCCATTGAGTGCAGCAGCACATACACATCCTGTTTATTGTCTGCAAATGGTTGGCACACAAAATGCCCATAATGTCATCTCTATATCATCGGATGGTAAATTATGTTCATGGAGTTTGGATATGTTGTCACAGCCACAAGACACCCTCGAACTGCAGCAACGTCAATCGAAGGCCATTGCAATAACATGCATGGCATTTCCAGCAAATGAAATTAATAGTTTGGTTATGGGTAGTGAAGATGGTTATGTGTATTCTGGTAAGTCTGGTCTTAAAAACCCATAATATCATATCTCTCATATCATATCATAACATACATATATGATGATGATTATCTATTTATATATACTTATTCCAATAGCATCTCGTCATGGCTTACGTTCGGGTGTCAATGAAGTCTATGAACGTCATTTGGGCCCCATTACTGGTATCTCAACACATTATAACCAATCATCACCTGATTTTGGTCATTTGTTCCTGACATCATCCATTGATTGGACAATCAAATTGTGGTCACTTAAAGTAAGTAACAGACTCGTATCTCAATTTGTCAATTGATTCTCATTACATTTTTCTTTGATTTGAACAGGATACAAAACCACTTTATTCATTTGAGGATAATTCTGATTATGTTATGGATGTTGCTTGGTCGCCCCTTCATCCTGCGCTCTTTGCAGCTGTCGATGGTAGCGGTCGTCTTGATTTATGGAACCTTAATCAGGACACCGAAGTACCAACAGCCTCGATTGTTGTTGATGGTGCGCCAGCGCTCAATCGTGTCTCATGGACACCCTCTGGTCTGCATGTCACCATTGGTGATGAGGCCGGACGGTTGTATGTCTATGATGTGGCTGAGCATTTGGCGTCGCCATCGCGCGATGAATGGTCACGATTCAATGCGACACTTAATGAACTTAAAATGAATCAAAATGATGAAGTTTAAGTTCGTTCTCTCTTCACTTCACTCCATATTTTTTTTACACTCAAACAATCTTCAAGATGATGATGATGGATGGATGCATGCATGCATGAATGGATTGTTGGATCGATGGATGTATACATTGATGGATTATTAGATGTGATGAATCATCTTCTTTGTCTAAGAAGATAAAAAAGAAGATTTTAATCAGAGCAACAAGAACGAAAACTATTTAAAATATATTAAAATTACTTCCCGTTTTGTTTTGGTTATGCATTCAAAATCATATTTTCTCACTACCTTTATGCTGCTTGATGTTATGAATGGAAATGTTTAAGGAAATGTAAATTTATTAAAAGAAATGAAAATAAAATTTAAAAGAAAATTTTTTTTTTAATAAAATGTTAATCTAGTGTTCATTAATCTACAAAATGATGATGATGATGTTAATGACTTAGGATAAAGGGCAATTCCATTTTAAATTAAAAACAAAATGAAATGAAATTTTAAAATTTATTAATACATTAATTTGCCATTTGATCTGATCCATTCGAATTATATTTAGATTTGCTTTTGATTTAATTGAATAAGAAATAAATATGTTTCATTTATAAAAAGAAAGAACTAAAACATTTTGAAACAATTTATAAATGTTCTTTTGATTGATTTAAAAATCTTTTGTAATTTTTATTGGTCTATAGTCCTTGGCGATATTATGGTTTATAAACAATAACAGATCTGATCTGATAAAAAATCAATGAAATGAGATTAAAATCTATACAGAACTTAGTTTTAGTTTTTTAAGTTACTCACTCGCCTTTAATGAATTATGTTTATGAATAATTTTGAGAGTGAAACTGTTTCAAATAAAAAAGTTTTATTTTTTGTCAACAGTTTATTTTTCTTAATTGAATTAAATTCTATTTCTAATAAGTTTTTTGTTTTTAAAAACCTTTATATTATTTATTATTTTATTTTATAAATAAATATAGTTTTTAAATAAATAAGTAAATAATTTTTTTTTTCCCATTAATCACAATTTAATTTAATTTAAATATATAAAGAAAAAACTGAAATTAAAATTATAAGCAAAATTTGAGCAGAAAACATTGTACATTGTACAGAGAAAGCAAGAAAAAAAGAATAACATAAAAATATTTGTATAAAATTATCAAAGTTGAAATGAAATAAAAAATATATATTAACAAATACCTATATACTTACATACAATATATAAAACAAATGAATAAATTATGAATAAAATAATGAATATTTAATATGTACAATTGAAATCATCATGAAGAGACATTTTCTTTTTAATATTCTTTAGTATGAATCATGAGTGAGGAATTTGTGTGGCGACTTGCATTCTAATTGAATTAAAAGTAAGTGAGTAACATACTTACTTAATATAATTAAAAGCTTTTAAGCTAAGTTTACTTGAATGCCTGCCTCCTTACCTCTCGAATTTCTTCGTCCAGTTATTGGACTGCCAACCAAACAAAAGCTGCACACAAGTGAAAAAGTTGTTTGCTTGCGTGCTTGAGATGCATTAATATTTTAATATCATCAAAACATTTATGAGAGACACAGACAAAGACACAGAAAGAGAGCGAAGTTAAATGGAATGTCACAAAAACAACAAGCGAATGAACCAAAAAAAACAAACCAAAAACAAAAAATGAGTAATTCTCAGCAAATGCCATACCACATTCGATTCGGTTTTATGAGACTTTGAATACCTTACGCAATTGGATTTCTTTTATACATTTTATATAGTTTTTTCATTTAAATTTAATTTTACATTTGAGCTGAAGGCCTCTGTCGCTATTGCTCATATTAAAATACTATGTTTTAATTTGTGATTATAATCTTAGTTCTAATAAATTAAATAATATTACATTTTATGCATAAGTTAGATTAGGTTATATAGGCCGCCCGCGAATACACGCGAGTTCACCCAATATGGCTTACTTACAGCCTATTAAGGGAAAGACAAGGGATGAAAAAAAGGGGGAAAGGAGATGATGGGACGGGAGAATATGAATGGGAAATGCTCCACTTGTGTAGACGAAAGGAAAATTGGGCTGTCAGCTCCTCCGAAAAGATGCCCGCGCCCATATCTTTTCCTGTCTTGGATCCCGTCTACCCTAATGGCGTCACCCTGCCTCCAATCATTACATTTTATGCATAAGTAAATGGATTATGTTTGTTTCAGTAACAATTTTGCTTAGTCAGCCTCTAATCGATAGTAAAACTAGATTCTGCGCTCTGTTATTGGACTATCCAAGCGGTTTGGGTGACTCACAACTCTCTCCAAATGGTTTAGATTGTGATGTTGAACAAAATTTCATTCAGAATTCTTAGTATATGTAATTTTATTTAAATATACATGAGTATATATTGCAATCTGGAAAATCTTATAATATATAAACAAAAACCATCGGCAAAATACGTGTGCGAAATGGTACATAGATACAGGGACAGGGGAACAGGTTAATTGCATATTTATCGATATGATCCTCTAGTTGTGTAGAAAAGATTTCCTCTTTAATCATTGAGATTTACAAGTCTCAATGAATGATTGCATTTACGACGGACCAATGCAATCCAGTAATCCTTTGCAGCTGTTTGTGATTGTCACATAAGTATATGATATTTATAACTATTCTATCTTTGTTTTTATTGAATTTTGTCCCGGAATCTCTCAAAAAAAATTTTTTTTTAAATAATAATTCGATCATCCCATCCGGAATGATATCATTCAAATGATATGTAAGTATCTATTAACGGAAAATTACTATGAACAAACACAATACAAGACATTTTTAAATACATAATTTCATGAAAATCCAGGTGTTCAAAACAATTAACTAAGAATGGCCACCACACGAGATTAAAACTAACTTAAAGTAACTCGAGGGTTCCGATATATCATCCGATATCAACACAAGTTGGTAGTAGTTTTACTTGAAATCTAAGACCAAAAGTAACTAACTATTGATATCGATTGATTTCGGAATGAAAGAAATCACTTCCAAATCGTTGAAGGAATGAATCTACTACTGCTACATAATTGGATTGATTCATTTAATCGATATGATATGCGCTTTTAGGTAGTAATTACAAAATAATAATGCACAAGAGGCTCAAATACAATATTTTCGGAAAAATTTCTAATTGGCAGTGTGACTACTTTCCATCTGAATCTTTTTATACCTATGTTAATGTTATGCGATGCAGGTTTTATATGGAGGCTTAGTATGGAATTAAGATTTTAACAGATTGTGTTAATAAATTTATCTGTGGTAGATATTTAATCTATTCTAATTTAAAGAAAGATGAAATGTATCTATCTAATCTAAGAATCAATCTCAACAAGTCGATAGATGGTAGACTAGATTCAATGATTTTCCGAATTCTGACCATTCAATACCATAAACCTTTGTAGCTTTCTAATGATAAAGTTTTGTTTAGAGAAATAATTATTTATTATTATTATTTAATTAAATGTAATATGTAAGTAATATATAAAACGGTTCCGGAATAGGAATAACGCTCAGGGGAAGGGGAGGGAGGTTTATTGGCCACACCACACACGTAGCCACAATATATATATAATATTAAAGTTAATACTAAAACGAGTGACTAGATGCTGGTGCCTTCAACTCCCGATTTAATGACATCGGTGGACTAAATTTTTATATTGGATTTCTTAATGTGACTATTGTATGTAGGTTGACAATGTTTAAGGGTGAGGGAATTTTTAAAAGATGGGATGGGACTTGGGAACCAAAAAACGGTGGCCCTAATGCTCTCCAAGTGTTGGTAGGAGTCCAGAAGATGGTCTGCGGTGAGGTCAGCCCCGCAAAGATAGTGTGGTGGACAAATTGATCCGTTGAGAAGATGCGTGATCTGGTGGGAGTAAACCTGTGTGATGTGGTAGTGCTGATCTGCCGGGCTGCCATGTCGGCGAATTTGTTACCGCGTATACGTTGATGGCTGGGATTTACGATTTTTTTTTTTATAAATAAATAAACACAAAAGTAGTGGAAGCTTACCAAATAAAATAAATACTTTACTATATAGTACCAAGTGACCGAGCTTTGCTCGGGGTTTGTATGGGAACCATACGATTCAGTAATCCTAGGCTCTTGATTATATTGTTACATTGTTGGTGTTGGTATGGGTTAGGCACTGTCCAAATTTCATTTTTTTTTATAGAAACATGAATTTAAATCTGGGTTTGTATGAAAGGTACCCCTCCTAGTAATCCCATGGTTGATGAATATGAGCCAAAAACTTATAGTGTGCAAATTTTCATCCAAATCGTTATAGCAGTTTATGAGATACGAAAAATATATACAAGAATTTCTCCCACCAAATGCAGAGCATAACCTTGCTGCCATGAATGTTTGGCTTTGGCGTCAATAATCTGCGTCCGCCTTAACATACGTCTTCCTGCGTTGAAACACGCCTGATGTTGCCGCGAGTTCCCTTTGAGTTTCGTCCAAAATTTCCTCTAATTCGGCGTCTACAAACGTTGTTGGCCTTTCTTCGCGCTCCTTGTCAGTTGTGTCAAAATCCCCACTTCTGAAACTTCGGAACCAGTATTCGCAGGTTGAAATTAATGGAGCATGCTCTCTGTAAGCCTCACAAAGCAGCCAATGCCTTTCTGCAGCACTTTTTTTCAGATGGAAGCAAAATACTTGTATATTAGATTATGTAAGTATAAAAATTCAAATCACCATCCACTAATTCCTCTCTTTAGTCTACTCGTATATGTATAATCTATGTAGATGTTATAGGTGGTGATGAATATCAGCTCATCTAAGTCATTTTCAATCTAATTTCTCTAGAAATGAAAGAACTTCTACTGTAACATTATATCAGCAAATTCATAAGTAGAAAATATTCAACTTGATGGTTTCAAATCTGAGAAACAATGCCTAGAAACTTTGCCTAGAAGCAGACTATACATTTGTATTGTATCAAAGAATGATGTGAAGGCTCTGACATTTAAACTGCCTAGGGACCGTTTCATGCCCCAATTTTATAGTCAGGGACTTAGTTGCCCATATATTTGTATAGCTATAACTTTAATTTCACTATCCTCCATAGTGGCAATCGAAATTATTTCTTCTTAAAGGGTCTTGAAGTTTTGCTACCTAGGGGCAACTACATGCCTTTGTTTGGATCTAGATGTGCTTATCAGTTCCATAACATAATTCATAAATAATATTTGTGTTCTTTATAGGTTGAATCTTCTTCTACCAACTTCCGATGTGACAAACATTATGACAAACTAATAGCACCTACCGGCAATGGCACCCTACTCAGTGTGTTTCAAAAAGCACAAAGAGACAACAACAAGTGCAACGATGAGAAAGAAATAACAAACGAATGAATGAATGAGTGAGTGAATGAGGAATGCTAAGAAATCATAAAAACATTTGAGCGAAGCCAACGAAAGTGCACAGAAGTCAGTAAAGAAAAACGGAGGGAAATATTACAATAAATATAAAAACAAAAGAAAGTGGAAATAACAAAAAAAAACTCAAAATTTATAAAATTGAAGTTCACATTCGACGCATTAAATATTAAATACAAAATTAAGCACAAACAATAATAAAATCAGTTAAAATGGATTACAAGGTAAGTAAAATTCTGGTGATATCCTTTAAACAGGATTGATTGTGTAACCTTATAAGCAAACATACAAGCAATCCACTAATCATCTAATACAATATATTGTCTATGTAAATTTATTGATTTTGATATAAATTTTTTATGATGCGTCATTCAATCCACACACCACACACCACTCACCACTTACCACTCACCAATCATCACTCATCACCCACTCATTGCCTATTCAAACAACCCAAAACAAAATGATGATAATGTTGGTGATGACGTTTTAGCCAATTCCAACAGTTAAACCTGCTGCACCCTTCGATGCAGCCAACGATAGTCAAATGCTACGCGATGCCATGAAAGGCTTTGGCACCGATGAGCAAGCAATCATTGAGTTATTAACATCACGGAGCAATGAGCAACGTCAACAAATTGCCGAACGATTTGCTAATGATTTTGAACGTGATCTTGTTGATGATTTGAAAAGTGAACTTGGTGGTAAATTCGAAGATGTCATCGTTGCTTTGATGAAGCCACCAGTTGAGTATTTATGCAAGCAATTGCATGAAGCCATGGCTGGCATGGGTACCGATGAGTCAACCCTTGTCGAAATCTTATGTACCAAAAGCAATGAAGAAATGCATGAAATTGTTGCCGCCTATGAAGCAAAATATGATCGTCCATTGGCTGAACAAATGTGTAGTGAAACTTCAGGACATTTTCGTCGTTTGTTGACCTTAATTGTTACCGGGGTACGTGATCCAGTTGGTTCGACAGATCCGGAACAAGCTAAAGAACAAGCAGCCCAATTATATGCTGCTGGTGAAGCTAAACTTGGTACCGATGAAGAAGTTTTCAATCGTATTATGGCTCATGCAAGTTTCGCTCAATTACGTTTGATATTTGATGAATATAAAACGTTGTCGGGCCAAACTATTGAACAGGCTATTAAACATGAGATGTCTGATGAACTTCATGAGGCTATGTTGGCTATTGGTAAATATATATTACATATATTATATACATTTAATTTAATAAATTGTATCTGCAAGTCGATGAGTTGTTAGGAAAACATAATCAACTCACTTCAACTTAAGAGATTTGATTCACCAATTTTCTAACTTTTTAAAATTTCCGATTGCAATTTCAAAGAAAAACCTTTTGTAACATTGATATGCTGATGATAGATAGATAGTCTCTGATAACAAATATTATAAAATGCAACTGCATTAGACGTCGTGTAAATAAAAGAGATCTGATCTATTCCATGATGATAATGATGAGAGAAACCCAATATTTAAAAGCAATCATATCTGATGTCTGAAATTGTGAAATGTAGACAATTAATCAGAGAACTAAGTCTGACAAAAATATGCTTGAAGAAGGGAAACATTTTATAATTTCCCATAATTTCCATGTACATATTTACCTTTGTACCTTTGTCAATTTACTTTCACTTTCACCACTTCGCCTAGTAGGGCATTTTAACATAGGTATGTCAACCATAATACAAGTACAATGCATGTTTTTGAACTTTCTCTTTCAATTTAATTGTTTTTTTTTTTTTCATTAAGATTCATATTGTTATTTTTGTTAAAAGGTAATTACAGTAAAATTAAGACATTACGATTTAATACAATAGATGAATCAAAAAACACATTATACCTTGGAGGAGAGGAGAAGAGAATGGTTTTGACACTAAGAAACGAAGGCAAAAGTCTTGATTCTATTGCCAAAACCATTGTTTCTTTTTAAAAAACTAAAAAAAAATATTGAAACTTGAGAAAGGCCAGAAAAGACATCGACTACTACAGAGACCCCGTAACGACACACAAGTCAAAATAGACCCATTCATATCTTCAAGATGCATTTTAGCTGAAATTAAGTAATTGTGTTTCTTTGTATGGCGTCGGGTCAATTCATTGAATTGCGATATCATGACCAGATTTCAATCTTAGAAAGTATCATGTTGCTCTACGCTAAAGAAAACATGTCACTGAATTGGACTTTTCAACAGGATAATGAACCAAAACACACATACAAGTTGAGAAACAGGCATCAAAGACTTCATATTCTTGATTAGTTTGATGGGACGAGTTGAGATGAGATAACCATGCTTGTCTGTATAAATGCAAACTAGTCCATCAGTTTTTGAGCTAGAGAGCTGCTCGAAGTTTTCTGTTTACCAGACGCTGTACACTTGTCGGAATCAACCCAATCGGACCACTAGGAGGGGTATCTTCCATACAAACCCAGATTTAAGTTCATGTTTTTATTAGAAAAACTGTTTCTGTATTATCCAACTGAAATTTTGATACTATAATTACCGGTCCCATATTCACCAACCATGCAAATTTCAAGATCCTAGAATTACTTAATCGTGTAGCTCCCATGCAAACCCAGATTTAAATTCATGTTCTTATTAGAAAAAATTGTTTGTTTTTTGGATTATCGAACTGAAATTTAGATACTATAAGTGTTTGACCTATATTCACCAACCATGTAAATTTCAAGATCCTAGAACTACTGGATCGTATAGCTCCCGAGGTAAAAGTGACGATGTGATTAGCTCCCGCACTTTCCTAATCGAACCACAGAGTTTAATGCCTTTGGGGGGCGGTAATTTTTATTGTTACATATCATATTACTTTTCTATAATAGTTTTGGCAATTTTCAATAATTCTATCTGTCACCCTTTCATTACTTTCATTATTCATTCTATATATTTTCTTACGAAGAAGTGATTGATCATCATCATGGGCGGCAAATATCTTCGAACTGCTTTTGGGCAGTTTAAGAACATTATTCAACTTGATTTATATTTCCTTTTGGTCATCTTCTTTTGCAAAACTGAAATTCTAGCATCTTGTTGACTTGCCTTCTTGAAATAAAGATTGTAGTTTAAATATGTGTTCTGTATATATTTTAGTGGAATGTGTACAATCGCCTGCTGCATTCTTTGCAAATCGTCTTTATAAGGCCATGAATGGTGCTGGCACTGATGATGCTACTCTTATAAGGATCGTTGTATGTCGTTCTGAAATTGATTTGGGTAGTATTAAAGATGAATTCGAGCGCATCTATAATCGTACATTGCTAAGTGCTATTTCGGTAAGTATAAGAACCTACTATGATATACATAAAGTAGATTCTGAGATGCTGCTTGGCGCTTTTTATCTATCATACAATATCAAATAATGAAAATTGCATTTTGTACAATTTTATTTTTCCTTTCCTTTTTCTCGTATCTCGTATTTTGTTACATGGTTTCGTGATATTGATGTTATTGTATTATTATAGGGTGTAAGTATAAATATTGCACAGATACTCACTAATATCCAATCAACTACAATCAATACATATTTACTAACAAATTACTAATCGGCTAAGCTTAGAACTAAAGTTAAGATTTGCATCATTTCATCATCATTTCGCGGTAAATGAATCAAAGTCCCTTGTAAGCCATGGATGACCGAACGATCTCCCATTTTGAATAAACCATATGTATGTTATGTAATCTGATTCCATGGGTGACAAGGACAATTGGTTGAAGCTAATCGAATAAGCTTATAACTTAAATAAGAAAATAAACTCAGGCTTTACCATCACAGATTTGAAGGCAATTGAATCTAAGTTCTTTGTTAACCATAGATGATAAATCTAACATTTTGAATATAATACTATACTATTACCTTGGTTTGCAACGACGACAACTTCAACCGCAATCGTATAAGCTTATGACTGAAATTAATCTAAATAAGAATGTAAATCTTTAACATCCTTTGGCTTCAGTGAAAATTTTCAAAAATATATTCATTTCCCATCTAAGTCCCTTATCAGCCATCAAGACCGATTTCATATTTAGAACATAATCTACTTCCATCTGTTGCCAGGACAAGTGGGTGCCACTTAACGTTTAAGTTTAGAATTGACATTAATCTAAATCATTAAGATCTTTGTGTCCATCCAATAAAAAATATAAAAAACTTATTCATTTTACCCTTTAGCAAGTCCCCTGTTAACCATGGATGACCAAGCTAAGAGTTTCAAGGACAGTAACACCCACGAATCGATTTAGCATGGAACTGAAATGAATCTAATCAAGAAAGTTCCAATTTACTTATTTTACTAAGCTTAAATTTTATGTTATTTTTTGGAGTCCTTGCGGTTTTGAGGCAATCCAATTCGTTTAGTATATAAGTCCAATGAGTTAAAATTTCAGATATACAAAATTTTTTTGTAAAGTTTTATTTGCATCAAATATTATATTGGATTAAATATGGAGTAAAATTTTTGTTTTTATACAATTTTAGATGTTTTACTTAACAATTATATAAGTTTTTCCTATAGGAAAACAGCTTTTTTAGATCTATGTGGGTTTTTAAAAGTTATTATCATAAGAACGTAATGAATAAAAGTTCCATAAAAACAAATATAACTAAAATTGATTTCCAAAATGGATTATATAAATATCAATCACATTTATATTATACATAGCATTCAATTTCATTCAACTTTAGTCTTGAGCTTAGCTTATTTCATTTATTTATATATTAATGTTACTTTATATTTTAAAAATGTATATTGTCTCTACAAAAAACTAATCTCTTTTATTTTCTTTATTCTGTTTACAGTCTGAGACCTCTGGCGATTATAAGCGTGCTTTAACTGCTTTACTTGGCGAGGCATAAACATCAAACACAAAAAAAACCAATAGAAAAAGAATTATAATTGTAATTTGTTATGTTTTGTTCTTTTATATTATTAAGTAGTTTACTTTATTCTTATTAACTTTATGTCTTAAACAAAGCTTAGCATTGTAATAATGATATAAATAGTTGTATTGCTTTTCTTTTTTTTTTTGTATTGCTTTCTTTTCTTTTTATACTCTTCGCGCAGTCATGAAGTTTGTAACAGGCAGAAAGAGACATCAGAGAAAATATAATAAAAATATAAATTCTTGATCAGCTCGACGAAACGAATTGATTAAGCCATGCCCGACTGTCCGTCTATTTGTATGCACACTAGTCACTCAGTCTGCTAGACGCAGTACATTTATCGGAACCAACAGGATAGGACTACTACCCATTTAAATTCAGGTTCTTATTACAAAAACTTTACTCCCATTCAAAAATATTTCGGTCTCAGTGTGGAATTTGTTGTACTGACTATACCCTAAACATAAGGAGGTCAAATCAATTAAATATTTCTCAATCACATAGCGTAGGCAAAAACGTTTTCTAGGTGGTGCGTGAAGAGTACATCAACTTCGGCATAAGCGAAATTAAACTTTGTTTTTACTTTTTTCAATTTGCATTTTCCATATTTATGTAATTTCTAATTGTTATTCTCTTTATTAGCAACTCTCAAAATTTTTGTAATTTTTATTTTGAAATAAAATTTTTGATGTGCATAAAACTAGAGAAACAAAGTCCGATTTGTCGTAATATTAAGTGCATTTGAATTTGGATATAGACTTCGTATTATAAGGTTTTTCGATTGCTTAAAGCAAATATTAATGATATTCAATATCATTAAAAATATAATTTAAAGGCTTCTCTTTTTTTGATTGGCAAATAACTTTCAATTTCATTGGGCATCGTAAAAAGACCACTGGGTGCCTGCAAATGATACAAGATTTTATGATTAAAAAAGAATTAATAAATAATAGGATTATGTAATTGTAATATTGTGCTAGGTAACTACATAGTTCCAGCCCATTTCCATTACTAATATAAATAATAGTCGCGGGTTCAACCAAACTATGAAACTATGAAATGTTATTGGATTTAACTTCTTTTGCATATTGAATTTCAACTTTTTAGCTTCTATAGATGGAGAATTCTAATCGGTTCAGATCGCATTACAAATGCCCAAAATGGTAGCAGGGAAATATACATACATATGTGACATACTAGTGTTTTGATTTAGATATGTCCTAAGGTGCCTTCATTCATTATCTTCATATGATTGAATTATTTATTGTTAATGTCCATTGGTATATGATTTAATGTATGTAATATTACATCTTTAACGTAATGTATTTGAATAATATAACTTCAAAACAAATGAATTTCATTGAATTCTCTATATGTGCACATACATATGCTAGTTTGATGTCGCATCTCTTCCTCTATATGTGATTGTGCATCTAAATCTCTACTTATACCAGCAATCTATAATAATACAAATTGAGCCGCAGGAGTTTAGGCAGGAGAAGAGCTCTTAGATGATTTTAAAACAATAACAGAAGTAAAAGAAGGTTGTCATTACTTTTTGTTTTTTAATTAAATGATTTGTTGATAAATCCTTAGGATATGATATCGGAATATAGAAGACTTAATGTCTTCTGTTTCTTACCCTAGTAGATGATATTCAAATCATCAAAATATGATACACAATTTAGAAAAGTATTTATTGTAGTATGGCAATAGAATACAAATAGAAGAAGTGAAACAAGTCCAAAATAATTGTTTTTAAGAGAGGAGATAAAATATTCGAAGAGCATAATTGGTTATTTAAAAACGATCTAATTAAAGCAAAAAAGTTGTGTTCACGTTACAATTAAACTTTTTGAAATATATGATCGATAATAGAAACTATTTGGCAACAAAAAATGTAACATCAAACTGCATGAAATGCATTTAAATTATAACAAGAATTTTTTATGTATAAAATCTGCGTTTTCCTATACAGTAAACACGATTCTATAAACCTCAGAAAACAAATACTATAAAACACTTAATATTAGAAAATTTCTGCATTTCTCTATTAGGACAAACAGAAGCTGTTGGCTGATCACACAATTTTAGTTGGTAAAACGATAAACAGAAGCAAAGTATAATGATGCTAGTTGACGGCTTTTAAAGGCCCTTCTCCTCCAATTTTGTTTGCTATCTGCTCACGTAAAAACTGCTTATTTTAACTATTTTACTTACATTCTGTAATTGAACATAGGTGGCCTCACGATGAGTGTACTCTTTAAAGATATAATTGTTTTCAATCTCAAAATGATATCGGGTATCATGCATTTTAATTAAAACATTGTCCACACGTAGAAAATGACGAAGCAAAATAAAGAAACCAGAAGGCATGACACGCTATAAAATAATATAAAATAGCAAAAAAAAAAAGGAAAAGAATATGTAAATGTAAATATAAATGGAAATGGAAATTCACATTCATTCAAGGAAGCACTCACAATTTTCACTGATAATGAAGAAATTCCGTTGTCGTGTAATTCATCCTCGAATAAAGTTAAATCATGATAGAAAAGTATGCGTTCACGAACCATTAGTTTGAATTTATTTAAAGTTTCATTACAACTTTCAGTTCGAAAGTTTTCATTGAGTGTTCCTTGATAGGGTGCAGTGAATGTCCAATCGAAGGGTTTCAATTTTTCGTCAATGGTTGTGTCCGATCTACAAACATAATTATGTATATACATACAAATAAGAAATATATGCGTACATATCAAGCCCTGACCGCGAAAAACAAGTAAGCAACAAAAAGCAAATTTTACAGGAGAAGGTTTTTTTTTCACATTTTTTTAAATTCTTTTGGAGAATTTCTGTGAAACTGTAAATGTGGTATTCAAATGGTCAATGTTCAATGTTCCGGAAAACTTTTAAAGATAACGAGGAGTTCGCAAGGTTTTCTTCATCTAAGTATTTAGTATAACATTTATACAAAGTTGAAATGTTGCAAAACTCCTTAGGTAGGAATACCTTACTACTCTTGTTTCGACAATAATGAGACGGAACTCCGGAAAACGAAGGTTTTAATCACCTCTTCAGTTAGTCTTTAATTTAACAGTTAATATTTTTTATAATTTATGTGCAGCTTAGCTTTACTCTAAGTAACTGATCCAATTGAAGATCTAATAAAGACTAAAAACCAACAAAGAGGATCAAGTAAATAACACAACACAAATTTCGACCGCGTATTTTGCTTTCCTACTTTTCCTAGTAAATTTGTCGGCGTCGCTCACTAACAGTTATAGCCAAAACTGTCACTTACCTTTTTTTTTTTGTTTTGCAGTAACACAAAAAGTTGTGTGTCGCTTACTATAAAATTGAAATGCGTGTATTTCTGTAACCATAGTGATTTTCGCTATAATATTTCGCCAGGTGTGAATGTCGCTTACATGTTTTTCGCGGTTAGGGCTCGATATGTATGTGTGTATAAATCTATTCGTAACTAACCTCGCATCACGCCATTCCTGTGCACATGCAATCTCAAGTGGCTGCTTGCCATTCTCAACCAGGCGCAACGCATCAATTGGTTTAAATTCAATTATGGCGCCATCACGATGGCTTAGAGTTAGTTTATTCTTATGAAATACCATATCAGGTAGTTGCGGTAGCTCTAATTCGTAACGATATGTGCATACCTCACAACAGTTGACATCACCTCTGTCGCAGATGCCATGCTTGCAAATACTTCTCAATATATGCGATTTATCATACGAAATTGTCCAATTATGGAATTCAATACTTTCATGATCCAATGGTACGCGGCGTTGCACATCATCCTAATAATGAAATCTTATCAATTCACATACTATAAAACTAAAAACTTATCACTTGCCATTATTTTTTTTTTCTTTTTTTTGTGTCCCTTATCTTTTACTGGTCAAAAGAGAATAAAATTTGCGGTAAAAGTCACAAAAAGAAAACAATTGTCAATTTTTCTCATGGCATTTTACAACATTGCAACTTGTATAAATAACATTTTGTTACACTAGATGACGACTGCCGGCAGTCTGCAACCAGCTGTTTTACATCAACAAAACAGGCTTAGAAAATTTAAAATGTTTTTTGTTTTTGCATTTTGATTTTATTTCAATAGAATTTTTCTTTGCTGCTGCTTTGGAATTATAATCAAAATAGATTATTAAATATAAATAAATTATAAACACATAAGTTGAGTTGATTTCGTCTATCTTTTCATTTTGGATCTAAAATAAAATAAAAAAAGAAAACATTTAATACTTGGAATAAAATATTGGAATTGGATTTTACATAAAAATAAGTTCCTTTTGGTGTAAAAAATGCCTCTGTCTTTCTTGAGTAAATTTAAATGCCACAATCTGATGGTGGCAAATAAGCCAACAGCTTTATGGCATTATGCAAAATTGTCTACATCTTTGTTTAGGCAAATTTCGTCTTCTGAAGTGCCACCGGTTGTGATAACAACTAAAAACGATTCTCAGGCTCTGGACGGAGGAGAGGCAATCGAATTTAAGGGTAGCCTTGGTCAACCAACAAGTCAGACACATCCACATTTGATAGAACCTGGCAATTTGGTGCCCGGCGTGTCTATGCTTGAGTTCAAGCAGCGACGCGAACGCCTGATGACCAGCATACAGCGGTATGCATTGAAAAATGTGGAAGATTCAGCCAGACCCGATAAACATCTAGTAAGTACATTGCAATGTATTTATTCTCTTCCAAATTCTATATGTATGTTGCCAATGGTATTTTGTGTAGATACTTGTGCCAGCTGCCAGCAAAAAATATATGAGTGGCAAAATTCCTTATATCTTTCGACAAAATTCGGACTTCTTTTACCTCACTGGCTGCCTTGAGCCAGATACCATGCTTATGCTAACCATTGCCAATAGTGGCGACATGAGTTCAACGCTATTTATGCGACCGAAAGACTCACATGCCGAAACGTGGGATGGACCCCGCACGGGCCCTGACAATGCCATTAAATTGTTTGGTGTGGAAGAATCCTATCCCATAAATCTTTTTGGGAAGGAATTCACTAGTCGCATCTTGGATGACAAGGTTCAATTATGGTATGATCGAGAGACACGCGAAATGCCATATTTCAGACAACAGATTATTAGGGTTGCTGAGCAGCATAAGAAAGAAATCAATTCCGCGTCAAATTTGATAGAAAGCATGCGTTTATTCAAATCGCAAGCGGAAATGGATTTGATGCGTCGCACATGTAGGATAGCCTCGGAGGCATTCAATGAGGTTATGCGGGAGGCACATGTTGGTTACACCGAACAATATATACATGCTATGGTTGATTTTAAGTGTCGCATAAATGATGCAAGCTTCCTAGCTTATCCACCGGTTGTGGCAGCTGGCGATAATGCCACCATCATCCATTATATCAACAATACGCAGATGACCAAAGATGGTGATCTCGTGCTGATGGATGCAGGCTGTGAGTATGGCGGTTATACCAGTGACATAACAAGGACTTGGCCCATCAATGGAGTCTTCAGCGAACCACAAAAAGTTCTTTATGATGTTATCTATCAATTGCAAAAGGAAATAATTGGTAGGTGGAAATACAATAAAATTAAAATTTCTTGATCTCCTTATTGTTTTTAATTTTCTATTTCACACAGAGTTCATCGGCAAATCTGGTGGTGAGTCCTTAGATCAACTGTTTGATGTCATGTGCCTCAAACTTGGTAAATATCTACAAGAAATCGGCCTCATACCCAAGCACTTGACTAGTGAACAAGATATAGTGCAAGCGGCCTTCAGGTTTTGCCCCCATCACGTCTCCCACTACCTTGGCATGGATGTCCACGACACGCCTTCAATGTCACGTTCCTTGCGCATACAACCTGGCATGGTCTTTACTGTTGAGCCTGGCATTTATATTGGTCATGAGCGTACCGATGTCCCTCCCGAATTCCGTGGCCTTGGCTTACGCATTGAAGATGATATTCTCATCAATGGCAACAACGAAATTGAAATCCTAACAGAGACTTGTATTAAAGATCGTACATTACTTGAAGCGGAGTACAAGAAAGAAAGGGAAGTTGTGTAAAATCCACCTACAGAATCCTTCATGAAATGTAGAAGTTATCGCTTTACAAAATTCTTCGTTAGTTATTATTAATAATGTTAATAAGATGATTTGTATATTTTTTTTTTTTCGTTGCGTGTTAAGTCTAGTCTAGAAATACAATATAAACTACAAAATCTGCTCCAATAAGCAAAAGCAATTATGTAAATATGTTTTTTATATTTTGTGATCATCCATCATACTTCAATCGGAAGTAATTCAATAATTTGAATAGATTAAATAGAAATTCTTTGAGAATTTGTTACAAAATAAAATCATTTATTTACATATAACAAATACAACATAAATTTTTAGTTACATTGCCTTCAGCAAATATGATAAACGGAAAATAGTTAAAATCAAAAAGTCCTTTTGTAATTCTCATTGTACACATATTGATCAAATAATGGGATATTGGTGTTGAAGGAGTGGACACAGTTTTCCAAATCAATATCCATGCAATAAGTGACTGAACCGAAGAGAGGTCTACCAATAGCTTTATTGAACCAGAAGAACCATTCTGCGGGCTGCCTTTGTGTTTTACAAATATAAAACTTAAAAAAATGTAAGAGTAGCGAAAACTTGTATGCCAAAGAACTCAAGAGATACATACTATGCCTAACTAAGAAATGTATCCGTATATTGCCATTGCCTATTAAAGGAAGAATATTTTGTATTCAACGTTAAGTTCAAATCAATCAGTTTATACCTAGTTCCACTCACTCCATTATATTGTTGCTTTTTCGTTTTGATGTAGATGTGTTCTTTTCATGTGAATCTAGGGGTCAAGTTTTGAAAACAAGTTGGTTAACAAAAGTGTGATGTGGTAGAAGTCCTTAAAAAAGGATAACAATCACCGCAATCAAGCTAAATGTACTGTAATGTGCAACAATTTTTCAGTATTTACGGCAACGTACCAGGTTTGTAACTAGGAATCCAGAACTTTGCAAACTGAGATGAGAAATTATAGCTCATAGCCCCAACTATGATGTTATTGTGATCAACAAAAATTGGCAAATTGGTATATAATATATATTTTTGTATAATGTATCCAGGATGCTACCTTCATGAACTCTGGCTTTAATAGGTTTAATTTCCAACAAATCGTCTTTACATTTTACTTAGAATTTATGGTCATGAAAGTAATATTTTAGCCATAGGTAATAGGACGTTGGGAGTGGGCAAACATTTGAGAACAGAGCGAAGACACATAGATCTTATCAGATGACTATGTTATGTAAATAATTTATGTACTACTATTAAATAGGCTATCATTCAATTTATTAGAAATGTATAACAATTTATTTTTATTTTTGTTTGTATAAAATTTTCAATTATAAAAAAAAAAGGATTTGCCACTTATGGATTGATACTTTTATAGACTACGTGAAGGCGAATGGTATTCATAGTTTGGAATAGATTGGTACGTCGCCTTTAGTCAATTGTGCTGCAGCGCCAGATGCAAGGTCTTCAGATTGTAAATTCAATTTGTTGATGATACGCTGGAGTTTAAAATATGTAATACTCTCTTTTATCAGAAATCCATTAATAACAATTACTTACGATATGATCTAATCCTTCTTGATTTGTATGGTCCAATGAGTACACCATATTCTCCTTTGTTGTTTGCACGGCAATGGGACTTTTTTCAGCAATTGATTCAGCCAAAGCAATTGCACCATGTAATAGAGTTTCCTTGTCGGTAAATACTTTGCTGACAAGACCACAACTACTGGCCTCTGTACTCAGAAACTTTCGTCCAGTAAAGCAAAGTTCACGTGCCAATGATTGACTACCAATGGCTTTGGGAAAACGTTGTAAAGTGCCCACATCTGCAGCCATGCCAATATCCACTTCTTTTGCCTGGAAAAAGGCATCCTCTGTACAGTAACGTATATCGGCAGCCGTAATAAGATCAATGCCAGCACCAATGCATGCCCGGTGGACTGCAGTTATGACCGGTTTTGGACAGCGTTCAAGGGCACTAATTGAATCCTGATACAATTTTATCATGCGCTCCATCATGACACCTTTACGTGCAACATCATCGATATCGGCCAATTGTTGTCCCAGTTTTATTAGAGTCGTTAGATCAATGCCAGCAGTAAAATGTTTACCGGCTGCCGACAGAACGATAGCACGGCAATCAGGATTTGTCGAGAGACTCTCGAAACAGTCTTTGATCTCACTGGTATAGAAATGGAAAACAAAAATCCAAATATTCTTTATTTATTACTTGCACAATCAATACTCACAGCCACATTTCATTGTTAATGGAATTGTATTGATTGGGCCGATGTAATTCGACATGGAAGACATAAGGCTTTGGTGTTGTGACCACAAGGGTCTTGAAGGAACCACCACTTGTTGCTGGATCAGTTTGCGATAGTGATTGACTGTTGCTCATGTTTCGAGGATGTTGACCAAGGAACTGCAATCGAGTAGCTAAAATTTAATGCAAAGAAAGTGAAAATACATATAGGAAATATACATATGCACGTAAATGAGCCATCGAACTTTGCACCCATCAAACAGCATTCAATTTTTTTTTTTCCCGGAATAGATATGATTTTACACATGTATGTATGTACTAAATATTGTATCATAATAAACATACCAGTTAGATTGCGCATAAGTGTACTAAAATTACTTGCTCTCAATGCCATTGTTTTATTTTCAAAATTTAATTTTATGTCTTTTTAATAAATCTAAATTTAATACAATAACATTAAAAGTTTATAGTGCAATCAATCAGCTGTTCTATTTATTATGCGCACACACACTAATATGCCCAAAAAACATCAAAACAAGACTTTACCACAAATAATTTGCAACACTAAACGATTTCAACGCAAGTTCTGTCATATCGCTTTGCATCACATCAGTATAGGGAAATTTTAAACAATTTTGGGGGTTTTTTGGTGAATTACGAGGGTCATCCACCCTCCTTTTGTTTGTTGCTCGTTAACGTTAATACTGTGGCTCCATCAAAGAAACTGACAAGAATTATCATTGAGATCCGGACTCTAGGCAGGAGTCTTCAGTAGTTTGGGTCAGTTATAGATTAACCAAAGCTTTGCTACTTGCGAAGTATGCTTGGGATCATTGTCCTGATAAAATGCGAAGTTACTTAGAATGTTTAACATATAGCCCCAAATCATTATAGAGCCTCCTCCATGTTGGTGTTTTTATGCTTTTGTCAAATACACACCTTGCCAGTTGATCCATGCAAATTAAATTTGCCTTCATCAATAAAAAGAATCTTTTAAATGAAAAAGTTAGAAATGTTTGTAAGATATAAATTAAAGGTTTACTGTATTCTAAAAATCTTCCTGTTTCAACAAATATTCTTTTACATTTTTCACTCTTACAGCTTGTTTTTTGGGCTTATAAATGTTTTCTTCTTTACCATTCTACCACGGTTATCATATTTGTGTAATGTGTTGCGGATAGGATTTAATCAAACATCTCTTTTCCAGTTACATACATATGTATTGGAGCACCATAGTCGATTGAATTGCTGCTCAGATATCTGGATGAAATGCCAGGTAAAAGTGAAACATCATCAGATCATGAACGTAGTTCCAGTCCAATTGATTTATTGCGAATTGCACATGATCTTTGCAATACGAAAGGCTACAGTCTGGTGATGCAGATTTCGAAGATAATATTGAACTACTCAGCGATGCTGCGTGTCAAAGTTGTGAAATATAAACATGAACAACATACTGATTCATTGACACATCCGAAGAATGTAGGAACATGCAAGGTGATGAAGTTGAGTTCTCAGTAGAGGCATCGATTGAGGCTACCGACAAATATCGACCACGTAAACCGCGCTACTTCAATCGTGTTCACACTGGTTTCGATATGATTTGGACAATCCACTTCCCAAAATTGTACAAGGCTACAAATTCAACATATTCTATCGGGACCTCATGGACAAATCAATAACCCCACCATGCAAAGATAATCCCAATTTTGGAGTGCTACGCTTTCATATTGGGCCACCATATTAGAATATTGCCTTTAAGATTGTCAATCGAGTCTTATCGAAGATAAAATATATTTATTTAAAAAAATATAAACAATTTTTTTTTTGTCTACATTTAACAAGTTTTGTCTAAAGTTTTTATATTGTACTATGCCAAATATGTTCACATAATGATGCAGTCCTTAATTGGTGCCTCTTCCAAACGTTTAACTGGTTGTCCCACTGCTGCACGCTGCACATTCTCCAAGACGCTTTCATGTTTGGGAAATGCAAGCGTTTGTAATTTTGAATACACTAATGTATCATCTATTTTAACTTCGAAAGCACCACGTCTACCCCGATGACAGTCAACTTCAGTACCGGGCGCCATTTCGTTTAAGAAATTTTGTAGCATCCGACACTGGAACGCAAAATTGCAAATGTCACTTTTGTGATGATAAATAATTAATTATAACTATGATGGCGGTATTTAAAGGAAATACTTACCAATACACCATTGTGTGTCTGTCACTTCTTGCTCTGCATTCATTCCTTTGATCAATATGAAATCAAATAATACGGGAGGCGCTTTGAATGGAATCAGTCCGGATGAGTTCCAACGGGTGGTGATGTAGCGATGACCGGATGTGTATCGTAGCCACCTTCACATATGCCTGTCATTTGAATGATTGGCTCCATAAATTTCTTTACCCTGTGACCCCAATGGAGTTGACCGCCATGTACATACACTTCAAATGCTTTATGGGTTGTGAAAAAAAGAACTCAATTTCGATACTTGAAAATGCAAAAAAATCCAATTTTCATTTCGTCAGCAGTAGAAACAATAAAGTTGAGTGGAACAGTTTTTCTTCTTCAATATTAAAATGAAGTGTAAAATTCATGCGGTTAACTTTCAGAAAACATCAGAATTATTAATGTAACTTGTAAAGAGTATTTAGAGATACAAAGTTGTAAGTGGTAATTGAGCTTAATTACAGATAAAATTTCCTATATTAATTTTTATAATTTCGCTTTTTAATCGTTTTCTTTTATTTCTATTAATCTAATTAATTCAATCGAAATGAATAAATTTTTTGTGTATTTTTTCTTTCCGAATAGAATTTGTATCATTCAATATCTGATAATATTTTACTTAAGCTCTATTTTCTTTTAAGCAATCTTATTTTCCTCAGAACTCATCATCTGATAATATGATGACTTCCTCTGAAACACTTTTAAGTCCATTCTCTTCCTCGACCTCTCTGATAATATGATGACTCCTCTGAAACACTTTCAAGTCCATTCTTTAGGGGTTTATCCTCCTCTTCTTGATTAAAGGTTTCCTCAAGCCTGTTCGCCATATTCTCGATTTCTTCTAATGCTTCTTCACATTCCTTACACATCTTCTGTGTTTCAATCATCCGCATTTTAAACGTTGGGTCCAACTTATCAATCATCCCTTCACAAGTGGTCTTGTCTAGTGAGATTGGTATTTCCATTGGCATCTTGAGAAAAGCTATCACTGCCTCGCTTGGCAAGTGTCCAAATTCTTTATAAAAAAACAAAAGTGTTTTAAAACTAGTACGAATATCTTCTGCACACTCGTATATCTTATCAGTTGGCTTGTATATCTTTAATCCATTTTTATAAAGCAAGCGCATATCATAAACAAACTCATCGATATCTTTGTATTGTAGATTACTAAACTTTGTCTTGATCGTGCGCAAGTCCATTGGTTGACGAATAACGTCAGTGTAACGCTCACCGGTATGAATTGTTTCCATTTCCAGTGGTTCGGCATAGCATTCCAATGAGGTCGAACAAACCGAAATTAATGCATTTAGAAGAGCCTTGCCCTCGAGAATATGAGGAGGTGGCTGGGTTGTAGCAGTCTGCTGCTGAATGAAAGCACCAACGTCTTGGCTAATTTTGAAGAGCATAAATTTACATATCCAATTCGCATAATTATCCTTGATTCTGAAGAATTGGCCATTTTATTTAATATCCACAAATTTTTTAAATAAATTTTTGTTGTCCTTTCTTTCTCGCGTCAAATATAAAATCCCAACAGTGTTCAGAGCGATATGACAGAACACGCATTAAATTTGAACTCAATCGTACAACACAAACGCAAATTTGTTTAATTTTCCCTGGTGTAATTTAGTTGTATACCTCGATTTCATATTAATTTAAAAAGGTTTTTTTAAACGATTTCCAATTTGAAATCATTCGAATCGAATCGTTTAGTGTTGCAAATTGTTTGTGGTAAAGTCGCTTTGTTGTTTTTTGGGCTTATTAGTATGTGTGTGTGCATAGTAAATAGAACAGGTGATTGATTGATGTGTGCATTGTAAACTTTTAAAGTTATTATTGTATTAAATTTAGATTTAATAAAAATGCAAACAATTAAATTTTGAAAATAAAGGAATAGCATTGAATGCAAGTAATTTTAGTACTCTTATGCTCAATCTAACTGGTATGTTAAAATATTATATTATATTCCGGGCTAAAAATATTGAATGCTGCTTGAAGCGTGCAAAGTTCGATGGCTCATTTACGTGCATATGTATATTTCCTATATGAATTTTCACTTTCTTTGCATTAAATTTTAGCTACTCGATTGCAGTTCCTTGGTCAACATCCTCGAAACATGAGCAACAGTCAATCAATATTGCAAACTGATCCAGCAACAAGTGATGGTGCCTTCAAAATCTTTGTGGTCTCAACAGCAAGTCTTCCATGTCGAATTACATCGTGCCAATCAATACAATTCCATTAACAATGAAATGTGGCTGTGAGTATTGATTGTGCAAGTAATAAATAAAGAATATTTGGATTTTTGTTTTCCATTTCTATACCAGTGAGATCAAAGACTGTTTCGAGAGTCTCTCGACAAATCCTGATTGCCGTGCTATCGTTCTGTCGGCAGCCGGTAAACATTTTACTGCTGGCATTGATCTAACGACTCTAATAAAACTGGGACAACAATTGGCCGATATCGATGATGTTGCACGTAAAGGTGTCATGATGGAGCGCATGATAAAATTGTATCATGATTCAATTAGTGCCCTTGAACGCTGTGCAAAGCCGGTCATTGCAGCAGTCCACTCGGCATGCATTGGTGCTGGCATTGATCTTATAACGGCTGCCGATATACGTTACTGCAAAGCCATTGGTAGTCAATCATTGGCACGTGAACTTTGCTTTACTGGGCAAAAGTTTCTGAATCAATTGCTGAAGAAAGTCCCAATGCCGTGCAAACAACAAAGGAGAATATGGTGTACTCATTGGACCATACCAATCAAGAAGGATTAGATCATATAGTAAGTAATTGACACTATAAAGTCTAAATTTCAATTTGAAAATACAAATAACAAAAATGGTTTTCTAATAAGAACATGAATTTGAATCTGAGCTTGTATGGGAGGTACCCCTCCTAGTAATCCCAGGGTCATGCAATTTACATGGTTGATGAATATACTTATGTAGGTCATTTTGATACTATAAATGCCAGACTCATATTCAAAAACAATGTAAGTTTTCAGATCCTAAGAACCAAACAAAATCCTAGCAAAACTCGGTCGACTGGCACTAAGCATTAATACAAATAACTTATGTTTATTGCACAGACCTGTCACCGGATTTTACTACACGTGTCAGAGTGTGTGAAAGGATTGGAAGCTCGTGTGTTTGAACAGTGTCAAGAAGCAATTGTATGAAAAATCTTATTAATAACTGAAAATAACTATGATATACTTTAAATGGATGCCAAATTGAAGGCAAACAAAGGAAGTCGGTATAGGGGGTGGTACTCTGTTGTGCTCTATACGCTTATTGATTATCGGTATGTTTTCGCATACAAACAATTTTATTTACAGCCCATGTCACAGCACAAAAATCTTTGTTCGATTCTTCAGACTTATTTGATCAAAATACCAAAATGCTTTGTGGCACCAATGTCCCGGTATTGCTAATTGGAGCCTCAGCATTTCGTTTTTCGAAAAATATTAATTTAAGAAATGCAACGGAAGAACAGAATATACATATTTAACGACATGTTTTCAAAATAGCGGCGAGTAGTTGAAAATGAAATTCCGACATTTAAAAAGACAGGTTCCAGCGAATTAGAAAAAGACTGAATAACCGATATAACAAATTGATGAGGATTATAATATGTTGCTGTATATTGCACAATCATCAAAACGAAAAGGACAGCATACCACAACCGGAGAATGGAAAGAAGCAGATAGATGTGTGTAAAGCAATTTCGTCAAAAAACAAAAAATTACCAATGAAAAATTGTAAAAATTATTACTGTTGCATGTGCGCATATTTATATATTTTTAATGAATGTTATATGTGCATAATAGTATATGTATATAAGTTGATTAGTTAATGTTTTATATGTGCATAAAAGTATATAAGTTAATTATTTAATGAATGTTATATATGGATAATAAATAGTATATAATTTGATTATTTAATGTTTTATATGTGCATAATAGTATATAAGTTAAGTATTTAATGAATTTTATATGTGCATAATAGTATATAATTTGATTATTTAATGTTTTTTATGTGCATAAAAGTATATAAGTTAATTATTTAATGTTTTATATGTGCATAGTTTAATAAATTAAATATGAATATTTAAATAAATTGAATTTGCTACTCGTTTAATAAGAATATTTTTATTCTTCGTTTTCGTTTCCGCTATCGTCATCGACATCCATATCGATATTGATCTCGCCCCCGTGATTTGCAAGAAACCTACTTAAAATCTCTTCAATCCTTAAAGTTGAACCCATTATTTCTGAGATAGTTGTATTCCTCTCTAGTGCCAATTCGAGCAAACGCTGCTTAAAATTCCGAATGTCCTCTAGGTTGTCCTGTGGTGAATCTGTAAATGCAACTTGTTGCTTACATATCCATCATGTGTATGATAATACTTTCAATATTTACAATTGATGATGCTGTCAACACGATTGTAATGCTCCCACATTGATGCCACTTCACCGGATGTCTCAATTTTTTCCTTTTCAAGTCTGTTCAAAGTGTTGTGTGCATGTTTTTTTTTTTTTTTTTTTTTTCAATCATTATTTAATAATTTTATTGTTGAGTGCAACTTACTGATATTTTCTGGTTAAATTGTTAACTTGGCATCTTACTTCTTCGGCAGTGACTATAAAACCATTGGTTTTGAGTTTTTCTGCCATTGTATTATAGTTAACATTGGAATTTTCTCCAGATCCTTCGATAACTGCCGATCTATTCTCTTCCCATAAATCCAGCAACTTTGCGACAGCAGCATTGCCCCACTTTTCTTTGTCAACACTTACGTTTTCAACTATTTTTTTTTTTTTTTTTTTTAAATAACGTTTTATGAATTTTTAAAAAAGAAAATTTTAAAAAACATTTAATTTACTTACAATCACTTGCTTCCATTTTTAACTGGCGCGCAACGAAAAAAAAAAGGACAAATGTCAAAGGTTAACTAACCTAAGAAAAAAAAAAAGGACGAATTTCAAAGGTTAACCCAAGAAAAAAAAATTGCAAGGCAACCAGCACTAAACTTAGAATTCTAGCAGAACTTGAGGTTCAATTCTCCTTTGGCAACAAATTTCCTTTATATCACCTGTTACTGTTGTTATAAACTTGAACCAAATTTCAACACGTCCGCGCTTCAGCTCACTGTAAGCGAAACTGTTAAACTCAACACTGTTTCACCACAATTCATCCTGCGGTTTACTATTATTATCCCGAGTTGGCAGATCTACTTGTGCGCTATCTCATTTCCTCTCATGCATTTGTAGGAAACACAAATCTATTGCGTTTTGTGCATTGTGTTTTAATTCAAGTTGGCAGCCCTATTAGTTTTCAAGAAAAAATAAATTATGATGGTATG
This sequence comes from Amiota minor, assembly GCA_037043295.1. NCBI lineage: Eukaryota > Metazoa > Arthropoda > Insecta > Diptera > Drosophilidae > Amiota > Amiota minor. The sequence continues at coordinate 457,084 of JBAMAW010002395.1, forward strand.
CTTATTTTCAAGAAAAAACCTGTGCTAAGCGAGACGACAAAGTGATTTTTAGTTAAAATTGCATTAAAATCATTTCAATTGTAATTGTTTTTTTTTTATTTTTTTTTTTAAACGAACAACAAATTTTGTGAAATTGTACAAAGAGAAAAATAACTGCTTAAAAAATTGCATGTGTGTTGAAACGATGCAATGTGTGTAGGCTTCAAAAAGTTCAAAGGCGAACGAAGCAACAACATCTTTATTGAAATGATGATGGAGGAGGAGCATTGACGACAACCCAACCCAAAAGCAAAAGCAGCGAAGAGAAAAAAAAAATTGTGGTGGTGGTCGAGAAAAGCCGCTGGTTAAATATTATATGTTCATTAAAAAAAATTGTCGTTTGTGTGTTTTTGGAAATCAACGAATTTAGATAATCATCAGACAGAATCAGAAATGGATACGGATAAAACGAATGGTCAAGAGACTAAAGTCATTTATCATATTGACGATGAGACCACCCCCTACTTGGTAAAAATACCCATACCCTCAGCACAAGTGACACTGAAGGATTTCAAAATGGTGCTCAACAAACAAAATAATAATTATAAATATTTCTTTAAATCGATGGATGCCGATTTCGGTGTGGTGAAAGAGGAAATTGCCGACGATTTAACGATATTGCCCTGCTTTAATGGACGCGTTGTCTCTTGGCTGGTGTCAGCCGATGGCACAAATCAATCGGACAATTGTTCCGAGTTGCCGGCAAGCGAATGTGAACTGGTGGGTGTACGTGGCGGTGGCGGTGGTGGTGGTGTTGGTAATGTGCGTAACCAATTGCAACAGCAACAACACCAACAACAACAGCAGCAGCAACACCAACAACAGCAACAGCATCAAAAGCTACTTGGCAGCGGCCTTGGCGGTGGAGTAGGCATCGGCGGTGGTGTTGTTGGCGGCGGCGGCGGCGGTGTGGGTGGCAGCAACATTGTTGTTACAGCCGGTGGTGGCGGACTCATAACAAATCCAATGCTGCAGCCACCGCTTACATATCAGTCTGCTTCGGTGCTGTCCAGTGATTTGGATTCAACCAGCCTCTTTGGTACCGAATCAGAACTCACCTTGGATCGTGACATGACCGACTACAGCAGTGTCCAGCGATTGCAAGTACGGAAGAAACCACAGAGACGCAAAAAGCGAGCGCCGAGCATGTCGCGGACCTCCTCGTATTCATCGATAACCGATTCAACCATGTCATTGAATATCATAACCGTGTCCATTAATATGGAAGCGGTTAACTTTCTGGGCATTTCCATAGTTGGCCAATCAAATCGTGGTGGCGACGGTGGCATTTATGTTGGCAGTATTATGAAGGGCGGCGCTGTAGCTCTCGATGGCCGCATCGAACCAGGCGACATGATACTGCAAGTGAATGACGTCAACTTCGAGAACATGACCAACGATGAAGCTGTACGCGTCCTGCGTGAGGTTGTACAAAAGCCAGGTCCCATTAAATTAGTCGTCGCCAAATGCTGGGATCCCAACCCGAAGGGCTATTTCACCATACCACGCACCGAGCCAGTGCGTCCAATTGATCCTGGCGCCTGGGTCGCACACACTCAAGCTCTAACATCGCACGACAGTATTATCGCCGACATACCAGAGCCGATCAAGGAACGACTCGATCAAAACAATCTCGAAGAGATTGTTAAAGCCATGACAAAGCCAGACAGCGGTCTCGAAATACGCGATCGCATGTGGCTAAAAATAACCATACCGAATGCATTCATTGGCGCCGATGCAGTCAATTGGGTACTGGAGAATGTTGAGGACGTGCAAGACCGACGGGAAGCGCGTCGCATTGTCTCGGCAATGCTGCGCAACAACTACATCAAACACACCGTTAACAAGTTGACATTCTCGGAGCAATGCTATTATGTTGTGAACGATGATCGCAATCCCAATTGCCGTTCGCACATCAGTCATGCCGATACCGAAAGCATTACCAGCGACATTGGACCTCTACCGAATCCCCCCATTTACATGCCATATTCGGCCAATTATAATCCCAGTCATGGCTATCAACCGATCCAATATGGCATTACCGAACGGCACATCTCATCCGGTTCAAGCAGTTCAGATGTTCTGACCAGCAAGGATATATCGGCATCGCAAAGCGACATTACCTCGGTCATACACCAGACCAATCAATTGACGATTGCCGCACATGGCTCCAACAAATCTTCCGGCTCTTCAAATCGCGGTGGCAATACAAATGATCAGGATGTCTCGGTATTTAATTATGTATTGTAGAAATTTACAATGAAATTGTGTTTATTATTATTATTATAATTATTATTATTATTATTCTTTTTATATACAAGTATACAACATAAAAACAAAAAGAAAAAGAAAACCAACAAAATAATACACACACAAAAATAATCAAGAGGATACGCGACGGGATAATGGACAGGATCAGGTGGATGGATGCAGGCAAAAAAAAAATACTGAAGCTAAAATAAATCAAAGAAAACAAAACTCTTTCTGTTCCTGGTCTTGAATGAGACTTTTCATGTATCCTCTTAATGATAATACCACTTACATAAGTATATATATATATATATATATATATAATAATGATAATATATATAAATATACATATATAACAGTAATAATATAAAGAAATGAATGTGGATGAAAGAAGAAAGTGAAATTTAATGATTGAGAGAGATGATCATAATAATAATAATAATGAAGATGATGGATGCAGAGAAGATGATAATACTTTTGAATAAAGTTCTAAGAATTTAGTAATCACGAAAAAAGAAAATATGCCTTTTTTTTTGTCTCTTTTTCTTTTCTTTTAAATTTAATACAAAATATTTTTATATATATTTGTTAAAAGCATTCCAATGATCATAGGCAAAACTAAAGGAGTGAACAATGCTGACTGAATTGAACTGTAAAAAAATGGAGAGAGAGAGAGAGTGAGAGAGGCTTTTGTTATGTATGTATGTCAGTCGAAGTTGTCAGTCATCAGTCAGGCTTATCAACAAACAAAACTTGAGCTCGTTTCATTGTTTACATCATGCAATTTTGATGCTGTTGTTTTTGTTGTTATTGCTGACAAGTGCAAATGCCGCTTAATGAATGTTTTTCTTTGTGTGATTAATGTGTCCAAACAACCAAAACACATACACACGCATATATATATGTATATACAATATAATACCACTACCAATAACAAACATTCGATAACATAGTATTTATCGCTCGCTTCTATAAGTATGACCATTTTCGATATATTCCATGAAATAAAGAAGAGTGAAACAGAAGAGAGTACATACACTACACACATTCTCTCACTCAATCACTCACGTTTGCAAGAGTATTAAATGTAAACAATGGACATTTTAAATAATTATACACTACACACTAAAGCGAGGCATAATAATTTTAGTATAATTTTTGTAATGCCTTTGTGACATAGCCATAATTTATATATCTATTAAGACTTTCTTTTCCATTCTTTTTTTTTTTTTGTTTTGTTTTTGTTTTTACATAGGCTTAAAAACACCACCTGTTCTAGAATGATTGCGATTTTGGGTTCAAGAAGACAGCATAGAATGGTTTATAATAAATCCCAAAGGAATTAAGAACATAATCCATAAGTTGTACAATATATTGAGAAACGTACTATTCATAGTTTAGGATATAAGTATGAATAGTAAATGTAAAAGGTGACTCTTTTTGAATCGACTGATAAACCCACTTAAGTCTAAAGGTCCTATGCTAAAATTAGTAAGATAAACCATTTCGATTTAGTTATATTACTCATTATATCATTTATTCTCTATGTTTTCTGTTATCAGTGAAAATTTGTTGTATCAGAGACTATCAATTTATATGGAAGACTTAAAATCACCGTGATAAACCTTAATCAAAGCCCCTTTGGATGTAACAAATTCGAGGCTCACTTAGTTTGGTCATATGACTCTCTCTCTCTTTCTCTCTATTTTTGGTCTGAAACCTCTACTGATCTATGGTTCACAGCACCTGGTTGTCATTGAGTTAGTACTCTACCTGCATCTGGGTATCAAAACACAGCCACCACTATACTCATATAAAGGATCTGTACCCGCTGGCCAGGACAGTACAAGTTCTGTGAGCTCCACTGATCAGACTACGTTCCCGAAGATACTAATAATTTGAACTCGAAACAATTCATGTATCATTGGCCCTGGCCAAAATTGTTTTCACTCATTTAGTCTCCTGGAAATTCAAGAGAATAAAAGGAAACCAAGTTCACAAATAATAAGTGAAATATATAATCTACATTCTTTGAATTACAATTTTAAGCACAATGAGTTTGAATAGAAAGGGACTGAGGTAATGTATTATTTTATATAATTTATATAATATAATAAATAATAAAATAAATTTATATACACGTAGACTGGAAAATTCGGATATTGGACACTTTCAAACAAATTGTTTTTGAATATCCCGAGAAAATCAACGCACTCAATCGTGAGTTCTTTCTGTTATCTATCATTTTATTCATTTGTTGTATTAACCATGATTTCCGAAATTTCACTGATTCTTTATATTAACTGTGATTTCACTCATTGGCTTTATTATCTTTCATGCTTTCACTCATTTGTTCTATAATTTATGACTACCCACAGACATTTGTTCCATTAGCCATGATTTAATTTTTTTTTTATCTGCGTTTTCACTCATTTGTTCTGTAAACTGTGATTCCATCTTATTATCAGTGATTTCACTAATTTGTTTTATGAACTGTGATTTACCTGAATTATGTAGTAGTCGATTGCTAATTTTTTTTATGATATAATACTATATATGAATATGTTATTGTAATATACTTAGAATGAACGAAACTCTGAAGAACCAAAAGGAGAAATTACGGAAGAATTACTTTCTTCTCATTAAAAATAAAATTTATAAATATTTTATACAATATTTTGTATTTTCTTTAATTCCCTGTTTTCATATTAAAATTAATTTCAAAATAGCTGAGTTGGTGTGCAGGATATTCTACTGTCGTTTTGACCGAGCCGACAGCTTATTTATTTATTATTTTTATATACTTTTTGTTTCTATCGTTATGGTCACTCTATTTCAGAACACAAACAAACATTCAATTTGTTGTTTACCTTAGACGCGTAAAAGCGTGTTTGTTCCGAAAGAAACAAAACGATATGTCTGATATTAGTGAGATGTCAAGATTTATAGAAAGCCAAGAAGACGCCGAGGAATTAGAGAATTTATATCTGTTGATTGGAAATGGTGAGATTCCGGATTTAGATTGGGTTAACCCCGGCAGAAGACCGCCAACACCGGAGAGCACAACTATTAACAAAAACGCCAACGACCATGATAATTCCACCAATAGTGTTGAGCAGCAAGAGTAAGTTAAAGTTAATATGTGTATACATTTGAGCCATCCTAATGGATCATTATTTCTAAGTATGTACTTATGCCTGTGGAAATACTAAAGAAGATTTGCCATTCAGAGAAGCAACAAAAAATGATCCATACTTGGTCAACTATTGTCGGATGATTCCGGGATGTAGCGAGAGAATGTTGGATCAGAAAGCATTTAATAGTTATCTACTAGAATATTATTGTGTCCACCAGCGAATTGAGATTTCCTTTTAGTACACTTACTGCCTAAAATCAGTTTAAATCCAGATGGTTTCTTATCCTCCAGTGAAGTCCATAGAACTGATAGATCTCTCTTTCTAACAACAAATGCTGTCCACAGTGTGTTGGTTCTCTGCAAAATACATTTATTTGTTTAAAATTTCTTAGTAAATCAACCAATATGGTTACGTTCGATAGACGTAGCTTCCTTGCTTAGGTTTTTTCCATAGGATGTTGATCCCTCCCTTGGTAAATGGTGAGTCTGCGTTACAGATGGGATTATCGGCCAAGGAACAACAATGTCCCTTGCATTCTTTCTATTACAAACATTAGCTAAAAAGGTCCATAGCCGATTGTTGTCGAGTAATTCTGGTAAAAAGCACCAATCCAGTTTGAAAGTCTTTTGTTCTTTTGCCGTTACTCTGTACACGTATATTTGCATTCCTTGCCATGGTTGTCAAGCCTATAGTGTGCCAGAAGGGGATCTGCTTTGGCCATCTCTCAGACAGTTGAGGACGTAAGCAGACCCCTGCAAGATATTTTATCGGAATTGGTAGCAGACACTAAAAAGGTAGCAGAGACGAAGTGGGCGAACGAGCCAGGGTGCTCTATCGCTAAAAAGTTCTGACCTTCCTATCAGTAAAAAAAAAAAAACATCCGAACTCCTACTTTTTAACAAGAAAAGGATTCGGATGATGACAGGAGTTTTAACGGGGCATTGTGCAATCGGGTGAATGGCTCAGAGGCTGCACGTTCCTCACTAGGACTTCTGTCGTAGCTGCCAAAACGAGCAAGAAGAAGAAAGAATCCAGCATCTTCTGTGTGACTGCCCTGCAGTACTCAGAAGGCCATCCCGGTTTCTTGGAAAATCTTTTTTTTGAGGACTTTGGTAGTGTGCGAGAGTCCCATTGCGGGATCTGGCTTGTTTTGTAGATTCGTCTGGTTGGTTTCACTAGCCAGCACGACCATAATTATTTCCCATTCCTATTCTCCCGTCCCATCATCTCCTTTCTCCCGTGTTTTCTTCCCTTGATTTTCCCTTCACAGGCATTACAATGGTCCGTAAGGCCACTGGGTGAACTCGCATGTATTCGCGGGCAGCCTATATGACCTAACCTAATCTATCAAGCCTATAACTCGGAATGTTCTGCATATACAAGTACAATATGTTCTCTAAAAAAAAAGGTGTTCCTCGAAATGAGCGTGTTTAGGGGGACAATAAAGTTAATCTGTTAAAAAAAAAAAAAAACCCGGATTCCGGAGTAAAAAGCAGACATGGCTATATCAATTCTTCTTAGTGGGCTGATCATAAGTAGATACTTTTTAGGGTATTCAGGTAGGGTATATCCTTCTAGTATCAGCAAAATCTTTTTGTTTGAGTCTAAGGTTTACGGAAAGTTCCAAATTTGGCAATCATTTAGTTATTTAGTAGCCAATTTGTTCCATTGTTGTCCTATGGCGAAAACTACTCAAACTGACTTTGTTGTAGAGAAGTACGCACTCCAATAAACCAAAGAATGTCTTCGTTAAAGATAAACTTGAATCCCATTAAAGCGAGCGAGGAAGTGATTAACTGGTCCCCATAAGTTCATTGTATTGCATAAGAAAAACTTCTCTATAGCGATATGATTGCCCATTCTCAACGCTTTCTTTATGGATAAGTCCGAACTGCCTTATAGATATATGTCCGACTGTACGTAGGAATCCTATGCAAACCAAATTCAACAAGTCTTTGACCTCCAACCTCACATACAATTGTATTTTCGTAAAAAAGTAAAATAATGATTGTTTCATAAAATCTTCTGTCATATTATCCATCTATCCTGTGAAAGGATTTCCATTGTATTAATTATTTATTATTTTTTTTCTTTCAGGACACAGAATGTAAATGATTTTGATTTCAGTGATGATGTTGTTCAGCCAAGCGTGCGTGTGCGCCATCATAGTACAACTCCGAAATCGGCACGTAAGAAGACTGCTAACTTTGCCGGTGTGATGGAAACATTGAAAAAGAAAAATGCTGAAGGTGCGACTCAATAACAAAGAATTATTAAGCGCGCTGGCCATGGCCAAACATGGCAGCCGCTACTTTGATAATCTACATCTAGAAACATATTTCTATATAAGTGATAACTATTTAACTAGACAATACTACCGACAGACCATAGACCATAGAAATCAACAGGGAATATTGACACAGAGTAAGATCCTGCTTAATGCCTCTTGTTTCAAGATCTTTAATGAAACTGGACCCCGGCTTTAAACAGGCTTTTACTTAATATATAATCAATGAGTAATTATTTACTTACATATGCCCCCTTCCCCATGGGCATCTGTAACTAACTAAAGAAATCATTATTTTGTGATAAAACAAAAAAGGAAATTTAAAAATATGACCAATATTTTTATACTCATCGATATGCAATCGGCAGAACATTCTTAAGGGAAAACAGTGGATATTCGTTTTCAAGGGAAACAAGAAACTTAATCTTGAATATTGAAGGGTTTAAACATCTAACTTTAGATCAGAGTCAACATTTCGATCCCAGAAAATGGTCCATCGACTTAATAGAAAATCAACAAGATCGTCCGAAACAGCGTTTCTCCAAAACAAACTGCATTCATTCTACCTATTCTCAAATCGTTATGACTGCATCAACAGCCTTCTATTGACAATCGACAAATTCAGGAACGTAAACAATAATAATCGTCAATTATTTTATTTATTATATGTTATATGTTAATTTAGACTTATGTAGTTAGTTTAATGTTAATGTTGTCTAAACAATCTTGATGTTTATTAGTTTTAAAATGTCTATTATTCTTAAGCTACTGTCTACTATCCGACTTATCTTGTTATTATGTATGTATGTATGTACTTTTTGGAAATCCATTCTGTGAATCGAAAGTATCCCAAATTTTTCCAAATGCCTTTTGCCATTGTCATGTTTAAGTGAAGACACTTAGTATCTAGTGTTTGTCCATTAGATTTCGTATAAAGTTAGTGACTGATTTATAATAGACATAGAATTTTGAAAAAGTTAACATCATAAGAATGGAGTAATTCAGATAGAAAAAAAAAACAAACAAATCCATTCTTCTCATCGTTTCAATTTGTAAAATACAAATTTTTAATAAACTAAAATCAAAAAATACCAGGACTTCTGTCGTAGCTATCAAAACGAGGAAGAAGAAGAAAGCATCCAGAACCTCCCATGTGACTGCCGACTGCCCTCAAGTACTCAGAAGGCAATCCCGATTTCTTGGAAGACCCTTTTTTGAGGACTTATGTAGTGTGGTGAGAGTCCCACTGGGTGGTCTGGCTTGTTTTGTAGCTCGGTTTGTTTCACTAGCCAGCATGACCATATTTATTTCCCATTCCTATTGTCCCGTCACATTGTCTCCTTTCCCCACTTTATTTTCTTCCCTTGTTTTTCCCTTAACAGGCATCACGTGTATTCGCGGGCGACCTGTATAACCTAACCTAATATGAAAATCAAATTATCCGAAGAAATTTTTTTTTTTTTTTTGAGAAATTGACAAAGATTATAATGGTAGGCGTCTGCAAAATATGATCAAGAAAAATGGTGGACTTATGTATATAATAATCAAAGGAAGCAATATACTTGTATTCTATGTTAGGCATTAGAAAATACAAATCTTAAAAAAAAAAAAGTCTTTTAGTTGAGAAAATGTTGGATAGTAGATCAATATGAGTTCAAGATCTATGAAATTATTAATGTCGAGAAAATATTCACATGGTTTGTCACATCATTATTACTTGATCTATGATCAATATGCGTTCCTCATTCTAGACCTTTTAGTCTATTGTGGTAAAATTTTAACCCTTCGTGCATTGGAATTGTATATTTGTAGAACTCTCATCATCATTGCTTGATCTGATTTATGACTATAAAGAAATGAAGAAATGTTTTTATTCGAATAATATTGGATTCTTCTTGGAATTGAGATTGTGATAATCATAATAATTTATTCCACAAATTTTTTATTATTCTTTTTTTTTTCATAATAGAAACACAAAACTTTATTTATTTATTGTATTGTAGTTGATTTTCAAGAACAAGAGGTGAAATTAATTATATAATTTATTATTATAATAGATCAGTTTCTTCAGTTTTAAGGCTGGGGTGCTTTTAAGGTCTTTAATTATTTGTTTAATGTTTCCTATTTTTCTTTATTTAATTATTTCTATTGTGCAAAAAGTTTATTGTTTTGGTTTTTTGTTTTATTCCGTTTTCTATTTTTATTTTCTATTGAAAAAGTCAGGCACCTTTTAGTTTTTCTTTTTTTTTTTTTTTTTTTTTGGGAATTTAATTGACCGAAATCTTTGATTATTATGTGTTTTAAATTCCTTATTATTTTTTCAATTTTTATACTCTTCACGGTAGTGAATAGTATTATAAGTTTGTCATGAAATTCGTAACAGGCAGACAAAAAAGACCACATAAATTATATATATATATATATTCTTGATCAGCTCGATTAGGCGAATTGATTAAGCCATGTCCGTCTGTCCGTCTGTATGTATGCAAACTAGTCCCTCAGTTTTTGAGCTAGAGAGATGAAATTTTGCACGAACCTTTCTTTTTAGTAGGCTCAGTACATATGTCGGAACCAGACGAATTGGACTACTAGGGCGGTACCTCCTATACAAACTACCCATTTGAATTCATGTTAATATTAGAAAACGACAACATGCTTGTATTAAATATTTTTTGGTAAAAATATCGTTGCGAATAAAGCTTAAATACTACAATGAAACAAACATTCAGAGCGTGAAGAGTATTTCATCTTCGGCATAGTCGAAGATAAAGTTCTTGATTTTTTTTTTTGTTGTTTGTGTTGTGTTTGTATTTATTTATGTTATAAACAGGAATTTTGTATTAATGGTTTTTGTTTTTTTTTTTTTTTTGTTTTTGTTGGTTTGTTTTTAGATTTAACTTTTATAAATTAAATTTATTTGTTTTTGTTTTTGTTTTCTACAATAAACTTTAGAATAAAAAGCAAGTGCTAAAATGGAAAAGAATAAAGAGTCAACGAATATTTGTAGAACTGCATTTCTTTGCCTAACTGGGGATCTGCAAATCAATTTTCATATTCACTTTGAATTCCTTTAGATTTTAAATATTTTCATTTAGTTTCAAGAGAAGAAGTGATGAAAGTGTAATATGGATTCGTTATCGCATGCCTATGGGAATATTAAATATTCTTCCTTTAAGTTCTAAAATATATATTGATATTGAAAACAAGGATATACAATGGAAATTATTCAAAATGATAGTGTGATTGGGTTCAAGAAAGCAGCAAGTATGTATAATCAATCCCAAAGGGAATTAGGTCCATACTTGACAATTGTGAGGGGAACTACACATAGTTTAGCAAATATTCATCTTCATGAGTCGGCTGGATATACCCACTAAAGTATAAAGATCCTTATGGTGAAACTTAAGTCATACTATGTATATTTTCGACTTAATCTTCCGATATTGTCTTTTTATCATACGAATTAAAAATATCCAAGCAACTTAGATTGATACGACAGAACATCAAGAAATATACGAGTACATTGAAATGTCTTTAATATTAGAGTGCGAAGCGAAGCGCCCTTGGGACTGTGTGCCATACATTGTCTTGCTAAACAAAAATTTTTTATTGACATTATTCTCCTATTCTTGCTAATATTTTCAAGTATTTTTTCTTTTTTTTTTTTTTTTTTTTTGTCCTTATATGTAATTTTTTAAATATGAAATTGTCGTATTTATTTTTTCCTTTTCATTGAAATTTTTAATTATAAATTCCAAATTCTTTATATTTTTACTTTTTGTTTTCTATTTTAACAACAAACACATTAGAAACAACAACAAAAGCATCTGATAAAAAGAAAAATAATAAAGAGACAGTAAGCATTTCCAGAATGGTAACAAGATCGAGTGCAAGAAAGCAAAAGAAAGGTCTAAAAAAATAAATCCACACACACAAAAAAAAAAAAAAAGAAGAAAATATCAGACAACAAAGCTATGACATGATTTTTGATATTGAAGACACATTCAATCATTCATTCAATCATTCATTCTTCAATATTTAAGCATTGGAGCTATCAAAACTAGATATAAGATGAAATGTACATACAATGGCTCCCGTTTCTTTTTTCTTATTGATATTGTAATTAATATCATACTTACATATTAAGTTTAAGTTTCGAGATTTGTCAATTAAAAAATAGATTTTCTTAATTGTGTACATATTAATAATCCTAGTGCTAAAGTCAAAATAAACTTAAGTTTAATAGTCTTCAAGAGAATATTAAAAATGGAAATTAAAATGTATAAAATTTATTATAGTAATTAGTTGGATAGAGGCTCTATATATCAAAATATCTGCTTAACGTTTTGGCATTGAATCGAATACAATACAATAAGCAGTTTCCGTGAAGGAGATTTCGCTCCATTCCATTCCTGCTGGCGAAGCACCTCTTTGAGCATAGCCAGAGATGTAATTGTGTTCTGGTGAATATTTCGCTCCAGTAAATTCCATAAGTGCTCTATGTCCCCATAGACCAGACTTGATTAGGAATGATTAGGTTGTAAAGCAACCAAAGCTTTACTACGTGTGCTTTGGTTCATTGTCTTGTTGGAAATAGTAATCATCGCCTAGATCAAATTCCTCTGCACCTTGCTTTAAATTAGCTTTTAAAATATCAGTTTGCACCGCTCTTTTCTTAGCCAAGTACCCCATAACTTTGTGCCATCATCGCCGTGTTTAATAGTGGATACCAAGTTCTTCTTATCGAGCTATAATCCCAAATATGTAAAACTTGCTCTCCTCATACCTATAAGAAAAGAAATGCTCGTTGGCAAAAGCAATGCTATTCGCTAAAGATATGAATGGTTTCTTGAGCGCCATATGGCAATGATATTCATATTTTTTTATGATTCCTCGAATTGTAACAGACCGTATAGATTTCTTAAAATTCAGAAAGCCGGATCTTGCTGGATACATTGCAAAACCTTAAGGGTTTCACGATTTGTCAGAATTGAACGTGGACGAGAAGAAAAAGAAAACCGGTCCATTGGTATTTTTGTATCACATTTTGTATAGAAGAATGTGCTCTGCCCACAATTCGATCGTATTCGCGATATGGTTTACCTTCTTTAAAAAGTTTTACCATAATTTGTCTTTCAGCTGGATTTATTTCTTTCCCATCCACTAGTCAAATATTGACTTTTTTTTTTTTTTAGTTCTTTTCGATTATACGGCAACGGCAACTACATGCTATGCTACGACATAACTGTAAATGTCCCGTTAGACTTAGTAGAATTGCTTGATATTTTTGCATATTTGCAACTTTAACATATTTATACGACACTTACAAGAAAAGTGTACTGCGATAGGAAATATTCATTCTAATTGATTCAAATAAGTACACCAGAGCCTCGGTTTGCGTCATCCCGATTTGCGTCGTTTCGATTTGCGTCGCAAAAATTTTTTGTGGGATTTCGAATTGAGTCGTCCATGACTTCGATTTGCGTCGCAAGAAATTTTCAATGTTCTCAAATTGCGTCGTTAATTTTACTTTGCGTCGTTTGAATACACATGCATATTTCGAAAAAAACATATGCATGTCGCATGTATTTAGCTGCAGAAAATATTTTTTTGTAAAAAGGGGATTCACACATAGCGGCAACTGAAGCGGCTGCACATAGAAATGTGAGAGGATAGCAAATAATTTCCGCAATTGAAGGTTCAGTTGACTTTTGATCGCGAGTGTAACAAAGTTTTTTTGCGTAAAAATGAGCCAGAAGCGCAAACAAATTAATTTTGAACTTAAATTAACTATATTAAAACGTGTCAAATCGGGTGAAAAAGCTGTTGACATTGCAAGACATCTTAATTTAGCTCCTAGTACTGTAAGGTCAATTTGCAACCGAGATGCTGATCAAACAAGAAAGTTTTCAAAAGCTGCTACCCCGCTGCAAACACAACAAAGTATGAAGAATAGAAGTCCGTTGTTGGTTAAAATGGAAGCCCTTCTCTTGGTTTGGATTGAAAATCAAAATCAAAGAAAAGTGCCTTTGAGCAAAATGATTGTTCAAAATAAGGCCTTAAGCATTTTCAATGATTTACAGAAAGAAACTCCATCGCCAAGCAGTGGACATTCCGAAAAATTTGAAGCAAGTCAAGGTTGGTTCGAACGTTTTAAAACTCGGGCAAATTTGCATAATATTGCTCTGAAAGGAGAATCGGCTAGCGCTGATAATCCAGCTGCGGAAAAGTTTCAACTTGAACTGAACGCAATTATCAAAGAAGGGGGATATTCTCGTAAGCAGGTCCTGAATGTCGATGAAACTGGCTTGTATTGGAAGCGGTTACCCAAAAAAACATACATTTCCAAGGCTGAAAAATCTGCTCCTGGGTATAAAGCTAGAAAAGATCGACTCACACTTCTTTTAGGAGGAAACGCAGAAGGAGATTTTAAATTCAAGCCTTTTCTTATTTACCAATCCGAGAATCCAAGAGCCCTTAAAAATGTGAATAAAGGTGATCTTCCAGTTCACTGGCGTGCTAATAAAAAAACGTGGATGACTGCCACTTTATTTACAGATTGGATTGGTAATTGCGCTGTTCCCGAACTAAAAGCTTATTGTTGCTCTCAAAACATTGACTTTAAAATCCTACTTCTGTTGGACAATGCTCCAGGGCATCCAATATATGCAGATGATATTTCCGAAAATATAAAAATTGTTTTTATGCCTCCGAATACCACCTCCATCATACAGCCGATGGTTCAAGGTGTGATATCCAACTTTAAGTGCTACTATCTACGGCGAACGTTTTCTCAACTTCTAGAAGCAACTGACAAAGAAGATAAATTATCCATACCAAAGTTTTGGAAGGATTACAATATCCAGATGGCTGTCGAAAATATTAGTTTTGCATGGAAGGAAGTTAAAGCGACTTGCATGAAAGGAAGCTGGGGAAAGTTATGGCCAGACTGCGTGTTTGAAAACAATGTTCTGATTAACGATGTACCAACTGTTCGCGAAGAAATTGCTAAATTAGCTATGGAAAGAAATGTTGAAGGAATGGAGATTGAAGATATCGACGAACTGTTAAGGTCATACGATGAAGAGCTCACAAACGAACTTTTGTTAACATTTGGTATTGAACATGAGTTAGAAGATGAAACTGATCCGACTGATACGCAAACAGAGTCAAAAAAGCTAACGACTGCGCAAATTGCAAAAGCAATGGGGCTGGTAGACCAGGTGGTGGAAATTTTTACGAACAATGATCCCGATGAAAATCGCAGTGGAAGGCAACTCAATCTCTTGCTGACGCTATACAGTGCTACAAAAATGTTTACTTGGAGAAAAAAGCAGTTTTTAAACAACAAACTTTGGACGCGTTTTTAAAAGAAAATGAACCGGAACCGGAAGAAAATATAGGCGATTAAAAACCTTTTTTTGATTTTAATTTTATTATGTACATTCCTTTTTCTGAGATTCAGCTTTAATAAGAAGCATTGAAATTGTTGAATCATGTATATGAAATAAATTTCCATATGACTAAAAAAAAATTACACATTTCTTCTTCAAAAATTGCATTTTTCTTTACTATGGAACGAATTAAAAATATTTTGCAGTAAGTATATGGAAAAATGTATTTCGATTTGCGTCGTTTCGGTTTGCGTCGCCTCTCTCCGGTCCCCATTAACGACGCAAACCGAGGCTCTAGTGTACTTTTTCGTGTTCCGAACCCAAAGGGGAACCCTTTTGCAGAGACTTCGTTGTTCATCGTCGGATCATATCTCATGAACCGTAATGGCTAGAGAGTTGAATTTTCACAGATTGAATGTGTAGTTCTATCCGGGCATCAGCAAAAAATACTGAAACTAAAATATTTTCAAAAACTTAAAAGGGTCCCGATACAAGAAACATTGGTATGGTAGCTATACGATCCAGTTACCCTACGATCTTGAAATTTGCTTAGTTGGTGGCTGTGGATCAGAAACTTATAGCGTCGAAATTTCATTCATTATTTTTATTCTTATTATCGTGATTTTGATTCAAAATTAAAGTGAAGTACCTTGTGCAAAATGGCTGACAAATGATAAAAATGGAACCGGGTTTTTTTTTTTTTTTTTGGAAGATACCGTTAATTATGGTAAAAAGTGAAGTTTTGAATAAAGCAAGCAATTCAACTGTGTCTTGTAGGCAACTAGTTGCAATAAGCAGTACTTCAATAACCCATATAACAGTATGGCGTACCTTAAAAGGGTCTTAACACCTATTCAGAGCTGTGATAAAGAAGGCACCAACTTTGTTACCTCATCATTAACCGTCGTAACTCCAATTTTCTTTGAATAATTTAAACACTTCTTGGGATTTTGAAAGCATATGTTTTGAAAGATTTTTTTTTTTTTTTTTTTGCTAATAGGTGATCTTTTGTTAAGAAAAATCAATTCAATTTGAATGGACCTGATCGATTTCGAAGATATTGGAGAGATTCAACGAAGTAACCCACATATTTTCCAAGAGAAATTTTTGTGGAGGCTTCATAATGGTTAGGGGCGCTTTTCGCCAACTGCTCTCTATAAGCTCAGGAATTAATAGTTCTGAGTATTTAAAGGTGTTAGAGCAAAGTCTCCTTCCATACCTATATGATTATAGGGAATGTCCCCACATTTTCATGCATACAAGTCGCCCAACGAGATCATTTTTAGATGCATGCTCCGTTGATGTTATGGATTGGGTAACCTGCAAATCTGCCTTAATTCAATTGAAAACCTCTGGGGCATATTTATGACAACAGAAAAACATTTAACAGTGTAGGAGAGTTAAAACTAACCATTTTGCACGAATGACACAAGTTAGACACAGAACACTTAGGAAGTTTGGTTAACTCAATAAGAAAGATTTTGTTTGAATTTGGAAATGCACACGGTGGCCTCATTTAAGGTAAAGCAACGATATATTTGGTGAATAAAAAGATCAAAACACAAACGTCCATTCACATCAAAGATTTAGATGCTTTCGCCATCCACTTATCAAATGCTTCTTCAAATGCAAAAATTAAGAAGAAAAGAAGATTTGAACAAACACAAAAACACTAAAGAAAAGAGTATTTAACTTTACAAAATGAAAAAGAAAGGAAGCTTGCTATTCGAGTCTCTAGCATAAATGTGTTCTTTTAACAGAAAAAATATTAAAATCCGTTCAGTATATTTGGCGTGAAAGCGTTACAAACAAAGCTTAAATTAGCAAAAAATAAAAAAAACAATTTAAAAACGTTTTCTCGAAATGCTTTTTATTTTTGACTTGTGACACTTTA
Organism: Amiota minor; assembly: GCA_037043295.1. Classification (NCBI taxonomy): domain Eukaryota; kingdom Metazoa; phylum Arthropoda; class Insecta; order Diptera; family Drosophilidae; genus Amiota; species Amiota minor. The sequence continues at coordinate 474,085 of JBAMAW010002395.1, forward strand.
GTTAAACTTATGAGAACTTGCTAAGAAAGTCACCAATATCTACTCAAATTTAAGATAACGGTACTAAAGTCCAAAAAAAACTTTCGTATATGAAAAATAAAAATATAATATACAATAACAAAAACTTGTATTCCTAAAACAAACTTATGGTTAAAGCGAAAAAGAGAAACGCACTAATGCACACATAATTATTTTCCACAAAAAAAAAATAGAGGTCTCAAGGTCCTCCTAATTTCTCTTTGGTTTTCTAGTTATAAATTCCATTTCTTTTCAATAAAAATGTATATGGTTTCATCCAATTCTTTGATTTTAAATATCATTTTCGGATGTGTTTGATGTAGCCCAATGGTTCTTAAATTTTTATACTTTCTTCACATATAAATTGTAAAAAATTCTCGAAATTCTCCTTTTTGTCTTTCTGATAACAAATATCTATATTCTTTAGTATTGGAAATAAGAAATAATTTTGAAATGGTTTAATCCAGCATGTATGCCAAATGGAAAAGCAATTTTTATCGTTATTTTTTGTTTTTGGCTATTAATCCCGGAGATGGTAAAGCCCGTGTCTCGATGGAAGAGATAGAGAGAGAGAGAGAGAGTGAGGAATATTTTTCATTCAAAATATGTTTTTTTGGAACGTCTAGTAATGCGGAAAGTATATATTCTATCATACCTATGAGTCCAAATAAATGTAGCTATCACTTTTCCGGTCAAGATGACCACCGCCAAACTTCCGAGGAAGTCAATTGTTTTGACTATTGTTTCGTATCGGTGCATCCCAAAGCTGATATTCATTTGGATGATATTAAAACATCTCAAAATACAAGTATTACTTTGAAAATATCAAGAGGTCCCATACCCAATCCCCATTGTTCAAAATTATGGCTTTTCTCGTCAGCAAACCCAACCCTTGCAAATATTTAAATAAATGAACTTGTTAATTTACCATACAAAATTTAGTATTAAAAATAGAATTTTTATCAAATTCATAAATGTGTGTACATATGTATATTACTTATCAAATCACTCCAATTTTCACAATTTTAACAAGATAATTTTGGTGGCTTTTGTATTGCATTTGATGATACTAGTAGTAAGTGTGTACATATTTTTATAAAACCTAAATATATTGTAAACTTATCCTAGACTTAAAGCTACCTTAAATTCTGTAGCGGGCAGAGAAAGACTCTGTGATCGATGCTGCCAAAAATTGTACTGGGTGAGTTAATTTCTTCATAACACATGGAATAATTGATAAAGAAGAAAAAAATGTAGTAATTTTCGAAACAAACTTTTTGTTTTTTCTAATTAAACTGCCTCATTTTTACTATATGTATAAGATATATATTACTAGAATATCTGGTCGTTTCATTTTTTTATGATTCACACATTCGATTGTTTCTTTTTTTTTTTTTTTTATGATTCACATATTCGATTCATTTATAAATAATAAAAATAAAAAATATACATATGATCTTATTGTAAAAGTTGACCATAAGAGAAGTCATCATCAATTAATATGGCAGCTATAGGTTTTAGAGTAGTAGCGATATTTCCGAATTTATTAGTATATACAGGCGACAAGCATAGGGACCCAAGGTCTCTGCAAAAACTAACCTAACTATAATGAACGATTGCTTAAATTCTTTTAATAAATACATATGTCATGGCACATTTATTGAGTTTTTCATAAATATTTTACAAACAAATATTGATGATTGCGTTGTCTATAAGGGTACTCAAATTTTGGAATAGTAAATTTTATTAAATGAGGGCAAAATATTGAGAAAAATCAAATTGTTGGATTGGCAAAATATTGAGGAAACTCAAATTGTAGGATTGGCAAAAAGAGTATTTTCGGTTTCGTTCAACTATCGAGTTTCTTAACAAGTTTATGACATCTTATTGTATATAATTTTCAAATGTAGGTGATGCTGACAAATCGTTATAGTTGATCCTTCTTTCGATCATCGGTCGTTTAAGATGTTATTATTATCTCCCTCACAGTTGCATGGGGTTCTTTTATTATCTTCAAAAATCTCAGTATGTCGACATATCAAAACTTTAAATATTTTTAAGTGAGTAAAGTCTTTAGAACGAAATTCTTGAAACTGGAAAAAGTGAATTCATGTAAGAAGTCAACAACATAAATTTGACATATATTTTGTAAGCAGCCTTTCGTTATCTATTGTAGTTATGGCTCAAAATTTTGTTTAATGCTTAAATCAGTGAAGCTCAGTATATCTTCATGTTATGGTCAATGAAAATTACCTTTACCGGATACATTTCTTATAGAGTTGTCTTCTAGAGTGATCCTCTGTCATTTGCTTTGCCTTAATGAAAATGAAATAGTTAAAATATATCGAATATAATTAGTTTTGCAGTACTCAAGTGAAAAATGGACCGTAATTCTCTCTAACAGTTCTAAAAGACAATCAGTCGGAATTTGCATCTATAGTAACCTAAATATGGTAAGTACACATAACTGAAAAAAAAAAAAAACCTAATAAAATTAAGAGAACAGTTTAATGATAATATTTACTGTTTATTTAGAGTTCAACTCAAGAAATTGTTAGAAAAAGGAAAGGAGTATTGACTTATTCTGTGCCTTCTAAGAAAGATTGGGCTGCTAGAAGATCATTAAGAGAAATAAAGTGATGCAAATGAATAATGAATGATTGATAATGTTCACCTCTCATATAACTTTGTGCCTCCTAAGAATTATTGGGCTGCTAGAAGAACATAAGGAAACTAAGGGAATACAAGAAATAAACATCTTGAACTGTACTACTATGAATGTCATGGCATTACAATGGTCAATCCCCACCCAATTTTCTGGCTCCTAAGAATGATTGGACTGCTAGGAGATCCCTAGTAAAGTTAATGAATACAAATGATCAATAAATGATTAATCCAAATATAAGAAATAAACATCTTGAACTCTACTACCCTGAATGTCATGGCATTACAATGTTCAATCTTCACACAATTTTCTGGCTCCTAAGAATTAAAGGTGTACAAAATTATCAATAAATGATTCATTCAAACATAGGAATTCTACTGCTCTGAATGTCATGGCATCACAATGTTCCACCTACACTGAATTTTGTGCTTACTAGGAATGATTAGGGGCAAACCGAATTTACCTTGTTGCCAATCCAATTTGTGTACTTAAGTTTCCAAGGGTGAGGCATGAATTCTCTAATCAATTATACATTTTTCGAATTCATTTCAAAATTTCAATCTACAAAATTAAAATAAAAAAAAAATATTGATAACTCATTCCATTAACTACAAAATATTCTTGAAATTCAATAAAAATATTTAAAATCATAATTATATAATCATAAATATATTCATTATATAAAAAATAATTGTACATTAAAAAAAAATTATACAACTAAATAAAAAAAAAATAAAAACAAAGAACATTGTAGATTATAAAGCTACATCGAGGGTTTTTTCTTTTTATTATTATTTTTGTAGTTTGTAACACTTAAAAATGTAAAAAAAAAAAAAAACTTATAAATAAAAATAAAATTTAAAGGAAACTAAAGTTAACTAAGTATTAATCCATTAATTAATTAATTACATATCTTGTTATATATACATGTATATATATATATATATAAAAAAACAACTAGAAAAATAAAATATATATTATATTAAATTATTTAAAATTAAGTGAGTTGTCACATTTGCCTTTTTTCTGTTTACCATTTTTTCATATCATTTTTGTTCTGTATTCTTATTATATTGTATATAACTTTTTGGGTAGACTACAATTTTTCGGAAATGTTTAATTTGTTATTTCGAATGAATTTTACCAAATGGTTGGATAGGAAGATTCCAAAAGGAACAAGTTTCAATATTCTGAAGGAAGTTCTCCTGAAATCGCTAATCTGATCTGATTTAGTCCTGCTGCCTGCCATAGGATCATAAAATAATTGCTAAATAATAAAAGAATTTTCTATATTTGTTACTTTTCTTAAACTATTTTGATGGAACGAGTCTTTGAACCTAACATTTCTCTTCTTTTGCAAACAACACACTCATATTTACCCTTTTTCTAATTGTGACTCATTCCAACTTCTTCTTCTTGACACCTCAATTTTCTGCTCTAGAACTCTATCAGCTTACATTGCCACTCTCATTTCCTATTTCCCAAGATGGAAAATAAATATAAGTTAACTCTGACAAGCCTAAGTTTTATTGTCTTTTTCTCTATTGATCTACATACCTTCTAGCCAAAGTCACTTGAAATATCTTAGTGCGATTTTAAATTAAAAAAAAAAAAAAAAACCAATAATCATGGAACTCATTAATTTCATCAATAAAAACAAAACTAATATCTTGATTAGGACATTATAACCCTTCATAAACAGAGAGAACAAAATGTATCTCTTTAGATCAAATTTTCAAACTGTTATATTTTAGTGAGTGAGCTCACACATTAAAAAACTCTACGTAGTCACGCAAAATAAGCTTTTAAAAATGATTTTCAATTTACCTTGACATCACTCCACTATTGACTTACATTATAAGGCTAAAATCGATTTAGTGTCGGACAGAATAGATCCGTTATATGCTTACTTTAGGAATAGATGTATGCATATATGTATATTATATCTACTCTCATATCAACAATATAGATTAAGCACCTTAGTACTAAGTTTACATTTAAGTCATAATAAAATTTTCATTGGGTTTTTGTTAAACCTTTTTTACCCTTTCTTTTTGTTATTAAAAAAAAAAAAATATAAGTAGTAAAGGCAGGCATCCTGAACTCTTACATACATTTATATTATGAAAATGAAATGAAAAATGTGCTTAAATTTAATGAGATTTTATAGGCAATTTATAAATAGAGAATTTTAGAAAACAATGCAATTACCATGGTAATATGAAGTTCTTTTGTAAACATGTCTCACCACATGTCTCCTATTCTTCTTCTTATGGATTCTTTTGTCCAAATTTTCTTTGTAAATTGAATGAAATTTTAATCTTTTGATAAAAAGTAACATAGTAACATTTTTACACTATGAAGAGAGTTTTCGAAACCATTGAATTACATTGAAGGTGACAAGGGTCTATTTTGATTGCTTTATTACTTAAATTGTTTGAGATTTTATATCTTTAATAGAAATAATAAAATAATCAGAATACCAAGATACATAACTTGAAGATTTTATAGTTAAAAAATAGAAGCATTTTATGTAAAGACTTCGAATAATTTCGATTCTGTAAAATAATTTGAACTACATTTAAATTTAAATTTTCAAATATTGTCAAAGACTCACCTAACAACTGTTTCAATTCAATTTTTATAATATTCAAAATCTGAACAACTCCATATAGTTGAAAATTTTGTAAATGTTTAAGACTCATCTTTTGTTGATTAGTTCTTATTTTTATAATGGTCAAAATCAGATTATTTAAATGAAATTTATGTTTAAATATCCAAAAATTTCCAATTTTTATAATAATCAAAATCTTTAAAACTCAAAATACATATGAACTTTAAATGTTCGTATGGATCTAAATTGTCTTTTTCTAATTTTTAGTACTAAGCCTTCGCTAACCATCGATCGATACGATTGTACCTTAGTAACACTTATGCTACTTTTTCATTACAAAGATGTGAGTTTTTCCTACGAAGTACTTATATTGTGTGTGCTGTCATTCCTCTTTTCAGATTATATACTCGTACATTTGTTGGTGTCTTATGATTATTAAATGCTGTGACTACTAATGAGTAAGATTTAAATGACCAGGGAATAGGTTAATGTGTTCAAAAGATTTCTATATGATTGTCAAAATAACATAAATAAAAATACCTGAATAAAATATTGACGGTTAAACAAATATTTCGCACAATTTAAAATATTCATTCAATAAATAGTTCTAACATTCCCGAGAAATTGTAATATACCTAAGTATTGGCAAGGGTGGTTATAAGTAATAAGTTAGCGTGTGCCACCCACCCATCTAACTACGTAAGTAAATAATAAAATGATAATGTGGTGTGGTGTGGTGTGGTGTGGTGCGTTGTTGTTTTGCATTATTTTGGTTACTACTTACATTCTAAGGCATGTGTGTGTTTGTCGTTCGTCATATATTTTACTATAGTTTTCTAAAATGATTTAATGCGCCTTGAGGACTTTATGGTTTATGGTTTTCAATATTTGTTTTTGTTTGTTTGTTTAACATACATTTATATAAAACACTTTAAAATCTCTTTTCTTTTTCTTTTTTGTTTAGCTTTAAAATAGTTTAAAAATATACTCGTTTATCTTTTCTCTTTGTTTTTTACATACATAGATTTCTTTTCTTACGGCAATTATTTTGAATTGATTTTTTAATTCAATTTTAATCGTTGTTTTCGTCATAATTTTGTTTTTTTTTTTAAATTTTTAATTACGTTTATTTTGTGTAAAAGCATTTAATTTTTAAAAAAGAGTCTACAGTTTTACACTGCGTCTTGGTGTTGTCGTTGTTTGTTGCGTGCTTGTTTTTTTTTTTTAATCTTAATTCTAAATGTATATGGTGAAAATAGTTCAAGAATATATGTATCTCATACTTAAAAGTGCATGATTTGGTTGCTTTTTGTTTCAGTGCTAAGCATCAATTAAAAAGAGGATAATAATAAAGATGTAAAATGTAAAATTGATTGCTCATTTGTTTGACGCTTCAAGCGTTTGTCACTTTGAGTGTTTGTTTTTGCTTTTTTAATTAAAGTGAATCAAATTGGTTGGATGGGGGATGTGTCTTTAAGTTTTTTTTTTTTTTTTTTTCTTATTTTTAAGTAAAATTTGGTGGTCTTTTATATTTATATATATGTTTTTTTTTTTTTTTTTTTTTTTGTTGATTAATCCTATAAATTTTTTTAGTTTTTTTTTTTTTTTTTTTGCTTTGTTTTGGTAATTTTTAAATGTCTACACACTTTCTCCGCTTTCTCCCTTTATAATGTCAATTAGCTGCTTAAAGGTAGGACGCCTTTTGGGATTCTCATGCCAACATGGACGCATTAATTGTTCATAAACAATATCAGGGCAAAGCAATGGTTGTCGCAGCCTTGAAAATGAAACAGAAAATACAAAATTAATATTGAAATTTAATTAAAAGTAAATATTAAAAATAATAGCAAAAAATATGTACATATATTTTTTAAAGGATATACAAGTAAAGGGTGTTTGTTTTAGAGGTTCACAACTTTGAGTTGGCAACAATGCTTTTATTTATTTTATCAAAATAATGGTTCTGTTCGTCAGACATATCGTGCACTTCGTCTATTTTATGGTAATCATAATCGTCCATCAGAGCGGCTAATTCGAATAACTATGGATTGTTTTTGCAACACGTTTACTCTTAATGATAATGTGCGCATCCCGTAAGATGCCAAATAGTGAACACCGAACAAGCTGTAGCCACTGTACAGCAAAGCGATGAAGAAGACCCAAATCAATCAATACGTAGCCATTTTCAGCAAATGGAGTTGTATCCATTCACTTTATGGAAGATTTTACGAAAGGATCTTGGCTTGAAAGGATTTGAAGATTTAACTTGTGCAGGATTTAAAGCCAAACGACCATCGTATGCGCAGCCAATTCGGCCAATGGGCTGAAGTACAATTTGATATTGATATTGATTGATATATTTTTCCATATAATTTGATATTGATATTGATTTTCCATATAAAATTTTGTACTGCGTTGAAAGCTCATTTCTTGTTAAATTTTTACGTAAATAAGCAATATTTTTGCATTTAGAATAAAAATAGTCCACAAGCTTTTATCGAAACACCATTACATCTACAGAAAATTACTGTTTGCCGCGCTTTATGGGCCGGTGGAGTCATTGGTCCATATGTCTTCAAAAACGATGAGGGCCTGACTAGAAGTTTTTTCGTACCTCATTAGCTAAAATTAATCTTGCTGACACGCTACAATTGATTTAATCAAAGAAACTATTGATGAACGAATAATTTGACGTAATGGTCCTATTAATTGGCCAACAAGATTGTGTGTTTTAACCCCATTTGATTATTTTCTTTGGGGGTTATGTAAACTCAATTGCTTACGTCGATAAACCAAAGACAATTAAACATCTGGAAATTAACATTCGAAGAGTTATTGGCGAAATAAGTCCGTAAATGCTGCGAAAAGTGTATGAAAATTGGATTTCCTGATTTTTAAACATTAATGTCATAAAATTATCTATCCAATAAAGCCAGTTTATTTGATATTAAAAATATTTTTCTTTGTTTTATTTTATTGTAACTTAAAGTTGTGTAACTCTAAAAAAAAAAACACCATTTTTCATATAGAATTAGATATGTCAGATATTGCATTATAATATGATATACTCGTATTTTAATCAGTTCCAAATTGCTATACATAATTTACTATAAAGGCAAAGAAAAGTTTCCACTAAAGTTTAAATGATCAGATCAATCAATTCTATCCAAATAAAGTCTATTAAATAAATATTTATTATTAGTTTCTGTCAAGAAGAGAACTCATATTTCTATTATCCACATATTGATAATCACTCACACTCTAGTAACCAAAGTAAAGTTTTAAGTTTTTTGTGTGACAGATATTAATTTAGCATTGTAATTGTTGGTACTGTATCCGTTGGTTAATTTATTTACACAGGGATCCGTGCTAGGCCCTACCGTACTAATAGTAAATGGTTCAAATTAGATACTTTGGAATCTACCTTGACAGTAAATTCACCTATCACCCCACAACAGTCGGCCAAGGGTCACCCATCCATGACGCAAGTATGCAGTTGTCAGTATGGTTACATTGAAAAATTTTGAAGCAAAACACAACCAATTTTCATATATGAGGTGGTATTTTTATTCAATTTATTTGGACTAGTTTCCGCCTTTATTGGCCCAGAGCAAAATGTGCATCGAGCCATGATTATTTCGATATGAATGTTTGCCTTAAGTTCGTCAATGGTCTGAGGTTTGCTGGCGTACACTTTGCTTTTCAAGTAACCTCACAAAATGCAGTCCGGTGGAGTCAAATCTGAATATCTGGTTGGCTAGTCAATGTCACCTCTTTTTGACATCAGACGACCAGGGATTTTTCGTTACAATGGCAATGGTATTTTTTGATTTACAGTGTGATATAATGAGCCAACATCCACCGATATCGATTTTCCATTGACTGTGTCGGATCAACGATGGTTTTGGTGCAAACGCCGGCAAAAAAAAAAACAGTAACCACAATTTCTTCCAACGAGAAGGACATGCACAGAACAATCATAGACATCCTGAAATCTCGTCAATATGAAGACTAGCTGGCACACAGTTATAAAGCTATTAATCCTCACTTGGAGAAAACACACTACACGGATATTTGTTTCACAAAAAAAAATGTAGCAATTTCCCCCGTCTTCTTGTCAGCTACTCAGGGGTATCTACGATACACCTTCTGGATCCATGACACCATCTTCAAAGTATCAGAAATGCCCTCTTTCTTAACTCCAATTTCTAATCATCCCTTATTACAGTTTCTTTTTAAGAAATTGCCACCTTTTAGAAAATTTTTTATAATTTTTTTTTTTATTATAAAAATAATACTATATAGTTTAATTCTTCTCTATCAAACATAATAGACCTTGGGAGATCACCGCGTTTACTTGGCGATGAATAATAATAAAATTTTACTGAATTTTATTCATTCTATTCATTACATCAACTATTATTTGTCGTCGGACTAAGTTCAATTTAAGAATTGAATGAATATATTATAAGCCAAATATTATCTGAAGCTATTAACAAATAACATAATTTCTTTGTGCTGGTGATTTTGATATTAACTTCGCTACTTAGTCAGAGAACAAGTGATCATTCACATTTCACCTTTCAATGTAATCGTAAAGCTATCTCAAGGAAAATAAAAAAATTATAAGTAGTTGTTTCTGTTCAAATCTTCAGATGTGCCTTTCCAGCGTATTCCAACTGTTAACTTATACAAGTATTCCCACTTCCACCCACCATTCACTAAGACTTTGTACCTTAGTTTTTTCACTTGTTTCTTTCTATATCATAATTTTTGCATCCAGTGAAAATCCTTTTTTCAAGACGAAATTTTCACAGGAACTACTACTTTCATTAATAGGGAAACCACAACTGAAACATGTTAAGTTCGCTTATCGCAACAAAAAGCCTCTGAGTCTATATTTCAGTTCAAGAACTACCACTAATAGAAATCGGAAAACTATTATCAGTGTTTGGCATATGGATATCTGAAAAACGGAAAAACTTCTTTGCATAAAGCGGGCAAACAGTACGCCGGGAGTCTTAAGAAGTTAAAAAATAAACTTAAAATATGTTTTTTTTTATTGTATTTACCTTTCACCACGTTCAAGCATATTGAGGAACTCTTCTTGTGTTAGATCTTTGCCTGGTATTAAATTTGGTATCTCGCCGCGTGAAAACATTTCAAAAAGTGTAACGCCATAAGACCAAACATCCGATTGAAATGAGAATTTGGATGTTTTAATCGATTCTGGTGAATACCTGGAAAATTTATTTATATTATATAGAATTATAATAAAGAAAATGAAGTCTCTATATAGTAAATAACTTACCATTTAATTGGTATTTCGCGAACGCTTCTCGCTATATAATAACCATCGGCATCGGCTATTTGGGCTAAACCAAAATCTGAGATTTTTACACAATCACGATCGACTAAAATATTTCGCGCTGCGAGATCACGATGTATCACTTCTTTGGAACGTAAATAGTTCATACCCTATTGTCAATTGTCAATTCATTCATTCATTTAATCATTTTTATTCATTTTATTAAAATATTTACCTCAGCAATATCTAATGCGAAACGTAAAAGTTTTTCATTAGTTAAATTTGGTTTGCGTGATGTTAAATAGACAGTAAATGATCCATATTCAAAATATTCCATAACAATTGAGATCGGTTGATCAATCCAATATTTAAATTTAACAACATTTGGATGATCCAAAGCTTGCATGATTTTTATTTCACGTTCAAAATCATCGTTCAATTTTTTCATCGAAGATGATTTCAATTTCTTAATGGCAACTTGTTCCGGGGCACGCTTTGGATCATTATAACGAATCTCACCACGATACACGGTACCGTAATGTCCCTGACCGATTTTATCTTTTTCCTTGTATATGACTTTACCATCATTGATTTGAAGGACCGATGGTATATCCTTAAAGCAATTACGACTTGCGAAATGTTGACCCAAAATTTGTTCATGTTGATGTTGTTGCAATTGATCAACGATATTAGTTTTTGAAGTAGTTGAAGTATTTGTACCAAAATTGCGTTCTTCAAGTGAATTATTCGAAAATTTCAGATTCATGATGCTACCATTATAATGTCCATTAAATGTTTCGAATTCAACTGTTAGAAAATGAAAAGAAAGAGAAAAGAAAACAAAGTGAGTGAGTGAAAACTTTATTAAATAAGGTAAATTATAGGTTAAAGGTTCTTGAGCTTTTACCTGCAGAATACATAAATATAAATAAATTCTTAAGAAATAGAATATTGATTTTTTAAACTGAATGACATTGTGCTGTAAATGAAGATTTTTGCGAATGAGTATGTCCGACATTGAATGACAAATATAAAATTGGATCTATACAATTTTTTGAGTCACAGCAAGTATCTTGAATACCTTGAATATCTTGAGAACCTTGAGTGTCTTGATATATATCAGGAAAGGCAGAAAAAGTTTATGAAAATAAGAATAAATATTAAATATTAAAATTACATACATATATTGTTATTATTATACATAATTACTTATAATCTTATATATATAATCTTATATATATATATCGTTTTAGTTTCACTATTTCTAACTCAAGAACGGCTGAACCGATTTGGCTGAAAATTGGTGGGGAGGTAGCTTAGATCCAGGAGACGGACATCAGCAACAAATACTAAAACTAAAATATTTTCAAAAACTTAAAGGGGTCTCCATACAAGAAACATTTTGGTTTATATGGCAGCTATACGATCCAGTAATCACATGATCTTGAAATTTAAATGGTTGTTGGTTATTTATTATGATTTTTGATAACTGCATGTTAATTGAATGTTAAGTTTGAATTTAAATGTAAATCAAGGTATATTAAGAGTTTAGAACTTGATAGAAAGGAAATAATAACTTTTTTAGTATAAAATCTTCCAATTATTTAATATTTAATGTAAATAAATAAATATCTGCAATAAATAAATATTATAGTTTTTAAACTAAACAAATCATATTTCCTGAGTAAATTGTATCTTTTTACTATTCCGACCTTACACAATTTAACATCTGTTTAAATTTATTTATTTTTCAATATCGCATACAATTTCTACTAATTCGTGAGCGTATGAATCGAAGAATAAACAAATGTATCAAATGACATTTCATAATCAATGATAAATGATGAATTCAATAATGATCAACACCTGTCATCTGTTACGTTATATGCGTTTAGATTTTCATTATTACAAATCAATTTGATTTCATTATTATCTTTACATTTTCTGAATAATCTTCTTTGTCAATGCAAAAACAGTTGCAAACGATTGTATTAATTATATTATAGTTACACACAACTTTATCATAATTCATGAGTTTTCATTAGAAGTTTGTTGTTTGTAGATTATAGGAATTGTATAGACACAATTATAATTATTATAAAGAAAAGTTGGAATTGTAATAAATTTGATTATAAATTTCATATCAACAATGCGTCATTTTCTTTATACAAAACTTATGTAAATATTAGGGGAAGGTTGCCATAGTTCGGTCACCAAAGTTTGATGCGTGGAAGAGTATTTTGACTATGTGATTTAAAGTGAAATATCATTGCCTGAAGAACTTACAATTGCAACAACTTTTGGTGTTGCAAATATTGTTCGAGCAATCAGATTATGCTAAAATTATTAAATACAATGGTAAAATTCATTAAATTTACCTTTGTTTGCATAAAATGTTGTGTAGTAGGTAATTTTTTCTCATTTCAGAATATTTTTCGTTTTATCACACTCTTTTAAACGATGTAATATAATAATACAATAATATATTCGATTCTAATGTAACCTTTCTTTTTATACTATATTTGTAAAAAGCAGAAAAAATTGAAGGAAAGAGTTAAGTTGCAAATTGTAAATTGAAAGTAAAATGTGTGTGAATCAATAGACAATCGTCTCATTTAATAAAATATACTAAGTATGCTACATACCATATTTGTAATTGAGAAATGAACTTGGTTAAAATGAATTGAAACATTGATTGCGATTTGGTCAATGTGTATAATTTTAATTTCTGAGAACTTGTTGCTAGTAAGAAAAATTGTTAGAGTCATAGGAAATCAAATTTTATTTGATATTTGAAGAGCAGGAACTGCTCACATTGTCAATAGAACTTTTTGTTACTTCACATTTAGATATTTATGACTTTTGATTCATTGTATACCAACTACAATGGGCCTTTTATGGCCGAAATGAGTTGGTCTACTATTATCTATAATCCTAATCGATGCATAGACCTAATAGGCCAGAGGATGTAATCAGTTAAAACTTTAAAGATTACACATTTTTCTATTCACAATAAAAAAAAAAAAAAATGTCTACTTTTTAAGGATTCAATAATAAACTCTTAGCTAACGACTCAACAATACATTAAATTTGAAAGAATCTTAGTATTATGATATCATTTCTAATTCAGAATGTGTAAAGATTTCTACCATTAATCAGCTGACAAATTCAAATAAACTCAGTAACACAACAACACTACAAGATTTCTAACATCTTGAAAAGAAAACTAAGTATTATTACATGTTATGTACTTAAATAATTTTTTGTCTTAAACTATTCTTACTTACATGGATCACCATTTGTACTACAAGTATCTGGTGTGCGTGGTTCAATATAAGTACGTAGCAAACTATTTTGTATCTCATTCAGAGTCGCCAATATCAATTGATGATTAAAACGTTTGTCTGGATCATCTGGTGTCCAGCCATCCATCATTATTTCATACATTTCTTTGGGGCACAAGGACTCATCCAATGGTTCTAGTATGCCACCATAACGATTAAAATTCTGATGTAATAATTCTGCACTTAAAATGCCAAGGGGCTCGCCGCGTGCAAAGATTTCCCAAACTGTTGTTGCAAATGCCCACAACTGTGTGCCAGGATCCATTTTGGCAGCTTCTACATTTGTATAGTACTCGAATGGAATCCAAGGTAGTCTATTATAATTAAATATAATAATATAACATATGTAAATTTATAATCTTTCTACTGCTACTACCCCAAGTGACTTACATATCGCTAGGATAAGTTCTTGGTAAGCCAGGATCACTGATTTTTGCCTCAAGTATATTATTGCGTTGATCATATTTCGTTACATATAAATTTGAACAACGAACTTTGCTATGAACTAAATTGTTATCTTGCTGTAAATGTAAAAATACAATAAATAAATAAATTAATCTATTGTAGATAAATTAATGCACACTCACCAAATAGTGTATGCCACGCACTAAACCATGTAGTACATCTAACAAACATAACATGTTAATTTCCGAGCGTCTTGCATACAAAAATTCATTTAATGGTCCATAACGTGAGTGTTCCATGACCATTGTAAATGGCGTTGAGAGCGTCAGGCCAAATGCTTTGATAAATTGCGGTGATTTTATCAGACTCCAACTATTGGCAAGTTTCATAAATTCTGGAAAGTCCTCATTATCGTGCAACACTTTAAGTGTGACTGGCACATCTTTAAAAGAACCTTGTTGTATCCAATCAGCACGATATGTAAACATTTTGCTATCATCACAAAACTTAATAGAATCTATTAAAATAGAAAATTAAAATTGATTATTAAAATGTTGAGATTTTAAAAATGAAAAACTCTGAAATTTCTATAAGATTTGTTAAGTAGATTATTCTACCTGAAATGCATTTAAAAATTGATAAATCGAATAACAATGGATCTTGATTACATTTGTATAGCAAAGTCTCAAAAAGTAGTTTATAGAAAAACAATATGATATCAATTAGAATTTCCATATAAAGTTTATTTTTCTCTTCTTCTCAGGAGTATTACAAACATCATTAGATTACAAGATAATAGTTATTAATTAATAAATGGACTGGTGCAGTGTTTTTTACACAAAGATCTAAGCGGCGAGAGACATACTGTGTATTAAAAAAGTTTGGGCAAAAACAAAAAATTTTGGAAAAATGCGTCTTAAAAAGTCTCATTCTAGCAATTTTAAAAAAAAAAATTGATACAGTATTAATCATTGCTTTATTGCCTTTCCCGTTATGTTATACCCAACAGGTGCTACAATATAAAGAAAATTAAAATAAAAGCCACGAAAATACGCCGAAAAAATTTGGGCAGATTATTTGTTTAAACATCTAATACTTTATATTGCCTCCTTTTGCCTTAATAACGGCTTTTAGTCGCCTAGCCATACTTCCATTCTTTTCATCTATTCAGACATCAGACCGGGTGAACTCGCGTGAACTCACAAGCATGTCACATCGATAGACTTAAACTGGGTCACAAAGAATAAATAAAACTAGAAAGAACGTTATCTTCGACTATGCCGAAGATGAAATACTTTTCACGGGACGCAGCAAATGTTTCATTGTAGTATTGAAATGGGTGGTTTGTTTGGGAGGTACCCTCCCTAGAGGTCCAATTCGGTTGATTCTGACAAATGTCCTGGGCCTATCTTGGAAACTGATAGCGTCTAAGTTTCAGTTCGATAGGACAAAAATTAAAAAGTGTTTCTAATAAGAACATGAATTCAAATGGGTGGTTTGTATGGGAGGTACCCCCAATAGTGGTCCAATTCGGCTGGTTCTGACAAATGTCCTGGGCCTATCTTGGAAACTGATAGAGTCTAAGTTTCAGTTCGATAGGACAAAAATTAAAAAGTGTTTCTAATAAGAACATGAATTCAAATGGGTGGTTTGTATGTTAGGTACCCCTCCTAGTGGTCCGATTAGGGTGGTTCTGACAAATGTACTGCGTATGGTAAAAAGGGAGGTTCGTGCAAAAGCTTTCAGCTCTCTAGCTCAAAAACTGAGGGACTAGTTTGCATACATACAGACGGACAGACGGACATGGCTTAATCAATTCGTCTAATCGAGCTGATCAAGATATATATACTTTATGTGTTTTTTTTTTTTTTTTGTCTCCTTCTGCCTGTAACAAACTTCATGACAAACTTATAATACTATTCACTTCCGTGAAGAGTATAATGAATGCGATATTTCTCATAAGCATACGTAAGAGATAATTGCTTGAGTAAGTTTTCATTTCAAATATCGACGACAGATGTTTCAATATCGATATAAATCATGGTAAATTGTAAATAAACCTATTTCTCTTTCTTCTCTCTGTCTTTCTTTATTTATTGATTTAATCGTGGAAGTTTTCATTTAGATAATAACAATATTGTTGGAGGTGATCAGTTTTATTAGATCATCATATTCATAAAATCAAGTATGAATAAATAAACAAATCAAATAAAAATATCAATAATAATAGTCACAATCATAGTAAAATGAGATCTTAAAGGAAACTGTTCATTAGGTAAGAAGATACATTTAACATAAATTCGGAATCTTGAATTACTAATACTATAATTGTAAGCGTGATTCCTGTGTCAAAGATGCCGCCATGCTCTTTCATTAATTTCTTTTGGAAAATGTTAGGTTGTGCAATAAAACATACAAAAAAAAATATCATTAGCTTAAATTGCATTGATTGACCGAAGCCACGCATAGTACAGAGCTTCTTTGCTTACCAGAGGGAGGGAGTCCTCCTTCCCTCGCAAGAATAAAAGTAATTTAAAAAAATACTTGTACACAGAATTGAGTTCACACCCACTTATTTTATTTAAGCTCTTTCATACCTTGAAGCTATTTATATGAATTCTTAAGAGTATCGGACGCCAGCATATGAGATGTCTTTGCCAACCTTTGATGACATTAAAAGGCTTCAACTTATGAAGCTGCGTATATAATAATGAAAACACAAATACTATTACTATAATCATCTTAAGGTAGTAATTTTTGTAATCCTAATTATTCCCATGGAATTCGTATTTTCAAATTTTAATAAACAAAATGGCATAATTTTATTTGAGAAGATTTAGTTAATTTAAACTTACTAATATACCATTGCAAATCTGATTTAGGATCAAAGATTTGCGCTGGTCGGCGTTGTAATTCGATTTCACTCAATTCCGTTTCAGTCTTTTTAGTTTTAAGATTTTTTGGCAAACATATTAGCAGTAATGGCGGCTTATCTAGACAAATCAATAAGAGAAACGAAATGAAAGTAAATACAATTGATTTAAAATATTATTGTATAAAATATCATTCTGAATAGAAATACAATTGATTATTTCTTACCATAATCTGAAGGTGGTATACGAAACTTTTTCGCCTCGCATGGTATAAATTGCACTGCGTCAGCCAATTGATCAAAGCAACGCGGTTGTCCATTTAAATTTAATATCCATTTGCTTTCCTCGTGTCGCACCTGAAAGGTTTCCGTTTGGCAACGTTCGCGTGTTCCATTACAATAACTGAAAAGAAATTTAAATTAATTAATATTTATTTTCTTAAAACTGATTGAATTTCTATTTCTACTTACGATTTATTATTGATATCAATATAATAAACATCATATTCCTTTTCGCATTGACGCACTATATAGCTACCGCACTCATCACGTTTTTCGCGTATTATAGCAAATGAATAACTACCGCCAATGGGTCCATGGCAACGGTTTAGTTTATTCTTAAGTTCTTCAAGTGATGGCGTTAAATATCTCACACACAAGTCAAGCATCCAATTCTTGGTTAAGCTGAAAATATATTGAAATAGAAAGAAAGTTTAAGTTTAGTCTTATGTATGATGGATTAAATATGGGAATTTCTACAGAAAATTTAAAAGTTAACAAAAAAAAAATGATTGTTTTGTTTAATATTATATTTTTAAAATGTCTAATTTTCATAATATAATGAATTTACAGTTTATCTATTCAGTTTTAATGAGATAATTTGCCTTGAAACTGTTATTACGTTTTTCTTGCTCTTAGCTAGTTTTTATAGGATTTTATGATTATTATTATTTTTTTTTTTTTTGTCCACATTATGTATAAATGTTAAGCTTGCTTTCATTTTATAATCTTTGTATAACAATAAACAAATAAAAGAAAAGGATTACGGATGAAACGAGCTCGATGAATGGTAAATTTTCATATTACTATGACTGCTGTTCCGCAACAAGATTTGAACCCGGGCCCTCATTTATGCTGGCCAGCACCTTTTGGATTGAATATTAACTGCATGAAGACCAAGAGCATGCGATTAAATACCACTACTAGCACCCATCTTCTAATCGAAGGTAACGACACCGATGAGGTTGAGCGTTTTGAATATATTGGTAGTCAAATAACAACAAACGGGGGAACCCATATCGATATAGAATATAAAATTCAAAAAGCCAAGACCGCACTTGGGAGACTCAGAAACTTTTGGAGAGCTAAGCATGTCCACCAGAAGACGAAAAGAAAAATATATAACGCTTGTGTAAAATCTGTCTTGCTATATGGCTGTGAGACTTGGCATACTACAACTACAAACATGAGGAAACTACAAACGCTCATCAACCGAAGTCTACGTACTATTCTGCGAATCTGGTGGCCAAGAACTATTAGCCTCTGGCAAATTTGCGAGCAAGACCAAATTGAAATTGTGATACGGAAACGAAAGTACGGCTGGCTGGGACATACCCTTCGCAAAAATAACGACGAAATACCCCGTGACATATTGGAATGGAACTAAATAACTTGGGTTTAGGTGACATAGAATCATATCTAATGATGGGATTTTCATGTATATTTTGAAGAATCCTTCTTTTTGAAATGTGGAGACCCTTGTGACTCCTTATCTGCCCAGTGCTCATTAATCCACAACTGCTAAACGTTTGCATCTAGAGTCGATGTTTGTTTTTCTGCCACTACGTTTCATTGTGCCATAGCTACATGGGTTTTTTTTAGTTTAGATATGGTATTTCTATGCCTGTTAACTGTAGAAGCTATTTCATTTATCTGAGCACCACTTTCCCGCATTCCCAATATGATTCCTCGATCTTGTTCAGAAATGCTTGTTCCATGAGGCATTTTCGACTATTGTATAGAAAACTTATTGTAAAACATGCAATTTTTTTTTTTATCAAATTATTTATTTATTATGAGGAAAATTAGAAAAGTGCAGGACCAGACTTGCCTTGAGCGGGAATCGAACCCAATTTAACAACTAAATTTTGCACCAACAGTAGTGAACAATCAATTGAAAGTGACGCGCACATATAATTCTTTATAACCAAACATTGAACACTTGGTTCATATTTCAAGTAAAGATGCTACGAATGAGATAAGAATGGAAGAAAAAAAAAACAAAAAGCAACAACAATACAAAAAAAAAAAAAAAAATTTACAAATGCAGATGAAAGAGAAATAGAAAAAAATATTTATGCACATATATTTTCTCATATGAGGTACTTCGCAGATTATTGCATTTTTCAAAAAGCAGTTCCATTTTTATTGCTAATATCATATAGTTCGATATTCACCGCCGAAGCCTTTGCTTTACTAAAGGCCTGCCAATTTGCAATAAAAGATAACGAGAAATTTGCTATATGTTCTGACAGCCCATCATCGATATTAGCTATACAAAATCGAGAGCATAACGATCACACAATTTGGAAAATCCAGAAATTATGCACTATACACCACCACAAAATCGCCATTCTCTGGGTTCCCAGCCACCAAGGTATTCGAGGAAACGAATGCGCAGATGAGGCAGCCCGGCACATCAGCTCTGCCCCATCATACGTCTTTACTTCAACCAGCTCTAGAGATTTAAAAAACCTGGTTGCTCCACGGGTACTCTTCCATCAACCCAACGCACCAACATCTCCTCAAAGCTTCAGTTCGTCCACCATGCCCTTTTTGCGGAACCGATCTCACCGCAAATCATTTACTGGACTCCTGCCAACATTTGGAGAGCCTAAGGGTCTCCCTTTTTGGTTCCATAGCCCCATCCCAACTTTTAAATACTCCCTCACCATTAAAGGGAGTAGGCCCCAGCAGCTACTCACTCGTTAAAATTAGTATTATATATTAGATTTAATTATATGATAAATAAATAATATATATTGCTAATATATTGGAAATCTTAAATCGGTGGAACCTCCTTTTTGCACTAAGTATAGAACTACCATAGTACTATCGTAAAATAAAAAAGACAAATTTTGTTTCAAGTTTTACTTATTTTTTTTTTTTTTTTAACTTTAACTAACTTAAAAAGCTTGCGAATGTAATGTTCGCGACCGTGGAAATACCCAATCAATTCAAATCAAAGGTTCAAATTTTTTGTCGGCAAACAATGCTATGACATTGAATACCTTAAAACACAAGATAAAACAATCACTGACAACGAATATTATTAGTTATTCAGAGCTGTTGCACAGATTCAACATTGATTTGGAGGAGCAAAAAAAACCACATTTAATGAAGAAGAGAAAAGTGTGTAGTCACCATGGAAAAAAAATCCACAAATTAAGTTACGAACTGCTACCCTAGCATCCAGCATGGATATTCTCCAAATATCTCCAAAACCATTATTTTTGAAAGGTTTAAAAAAATCTAGAAAAAAGATTGGAAAAGTGCATAGGAGCTAACAAGGAGATTGATTATATGGAAAAATAAAAAGAAACTAAGTTATTTCTCTATCTTTTTCTAAAAATACTCGTACTAAGGTATATTGTTCTACTACCCACGTAAATGCTATTTTAAGTGTAAACGCATTAGTTATTTCTTCATCTTACTTATTTGCTCCTTGAAGGCAGGCAGGCAGTAAGTAATAATGACTTTGTTGGTATTCAAATGAATTTTAATTACAACAATTCTTTGTATTGTCATGTCTTTTACTATAATGGATAGTTTTTTGCTCTTTGCTAGTCTCAAAATATGTATGTATTATTTTTAGTTTGTTTTGTTACTTTTTCACCTACACTTTCTTCGAATATTAATTGGCATATGGACGTCATAGAATCTGTCATCATTCAAGTGAATCATAATAAAAGGGGAGAAGATTTCAATAAGAAATTCATAAAGTCAGTCAGGTGGAAAAATAAAATTCCTTGGACAAAGTGATTTCTACAAATTATAAGCCTCAAAAAGCCAAAATGGAAATGGCAATTAGTGAAATAATGAAATAAATAAACCTAAGGTAAAAATGTTCTTATATTTATACCACAACTTGTAACTACTTAATGGAGAGTTTGTTTACATGCAATGATAGCGCCAGGACACAGGATTACAAACGCGAACCAGGGAGGGAATCAGAGCAGCGTATTTACAAAAGAAGGAAAAATCCTTGATGTTGGTTTATTATGACGGATGGACTGCAACAAACATACAATAATCTAGTTCAAATTCACTGAATCGTCTCGGCTGCTGTCATGGCAACATTTGTGTACAAATGTAAATGAACTATCTATCTGTACAAGGATGACCGGACATTGACTAGTAATTAAATAACTTTTCTTCTCTATAAATTTATTTTAAGTAACCATTTTGCACTTACACTGCATTACAACAGCTTTTCTGTTTATAACAACTTTTCTACTTAATGAGTTAATCTTTGGCAACAAAATGAGTAAAGTAAACTGAAATAGAAAAAATAAACAAAAGAAAAAAAAAAAAGGTTGAAGTGCGAGTCAGACTCGTACATGGAGGGTTCCGTACCAGATTGGGGTTTGATTTGACTGATTCCAAAAAATATACCGCGCCTATATCAGAAACTTATAGTGTTTAAATTTCAGTTCAATAGTCCAAAAAACAAAAAAGTTTTTCAATAAGAACCTGAATTTTAATGGTGGGTTTGTATGGGAGGTACACCCCACCTAGGTCGCCGATTTGGTTGATTCCAACAGAAGTACCGCGCCTATATCAAAACCTTATAGTTTCTAAATTTCAGTTCGATAGAACGAAAAACAAAAAAATGTTTCTAATAAGAACCTGAATTTTAATGGGGGTTTGTATGGGAGGTACCCTTCCTAGAGGTTCGATCAAACTGAAATTTCGGCAATATATGTTTCTAATGTATAGCAACCAACCTGCCATTTCAAGTTCGTGAGATTATTGGATGGTATAGCTGCTATACAAACCAAAATGTTTCTTAAGTTTTCGAACATTTTTTAGTTTTAGTATTTGTTCATTTCAACTCTCTAGCTATTGCGGTTTGTGAAATATGACCCGAGGACGGACGGACGGACGGACGGACAACGAAGTCTCTGCAATAGGGTTCCTTTTGGTACCGTTTGGGTCCGGAACCCTAAAAAGAAATAACAAATTCATTTTCATATAATTTAATGTAAAAAATGTAAAAACATAATAATCTCATTATCAAAAGTTGGTTACTTAGTGATATTATAGTAAAATGAACTAAATTCTAGGATGGAAAGGAAAAAACAACAACAACAACAACAACAACAACTGTATCTACGATGCTTTTCTAGCGAGTGTTTAGGCATTGACAAAGTCAATACCCGCTTGAATGTTTTTCTTAAGCTCGGGAATGGCAGCTTCGAGCAATTTCTTTTCATAATCATTCAATTTGGGCAAACCCAAATTTTCTTCGATGCCATTCTTGCCCAAAACCAATGGAGTCGCGAAAAATGTAGCTTCAGTGACACACGATTCCACATATGAGCATTCAACAACGTCCTTCTCGCCGTTCAAACCCCTAAGCAGTGAATTGGCAAAACGTGCAGCAGCATAGGCCATCGACAATGTAGCGGAACCAGCGCCAGCCTTAGCCTTAACGACTTCAGTACCAGCTTCCTGAATGCGAACGGTCAATTTTTCAATGACATCTTGGGTTCCCTTGAATTGTGGACAACTTTGTGACAATACTGGCAAGATGGTAACACCAGAATGACCACCAATAATTGGAATTTCAACGTCTTGTGGATCAACACACATAGAGTGACCAATGAAAGCGCGTGCACGCACAACATCCAATGTGGAGACACCGAACAGACGTTTGGGGTCATGTACGCCAGCCTTCTTCAGGATTTCGGCAGCAATTGGAACAACGATGTTCACTGGATTGGTAATGACGGCAACCAATGCTTTAGGGCAGCTTTTAGCAATGGAGCATGCAATATCTCTAATGACACCAGCATTGACTTTGAAAAGATCATCACGTGTCATGCCGGGTTTACGTGGGACACCAGCTGGTATAACAACAACATCAGCATCCTTTAAAGCATTGTCCAATTGTTCGGCGCCAACGAATCCCTCAGTTTTGCTTTTGGTATCAATGTGCGATAGATCACAGGCAACACCAGGTGTATTTACAATATCAAATAGAGACAAGTTAGTGACCAAACAATTTTGCCTGAGCAGCAAGGACAGAGGCTGTCCAATACCGCCGGCGGCACCGCACACAGTAACCTTGTAGTTGTTCCGTTGGTTGACAGAAAAGTTACGAAAACTCTGAAGGGCTAATTGTTTGGAAATTTTCTTCAACATTTTGCTAATTTTGTAATAATAATAATATGTTTTTGACTAAAAAAATCAGACTTGTTATTACTTTTCAACTGTCGTTAGTGTTTTTAGTTTGACGACTCCTTCTCTATATAATTTTTATTGTATGCTTTTTTCGATCTTTCAATTTCAAAGGTGTCTATTTTAAATTAATATACCCGTATGAATAATGTTTTGAACACTGTAGGAAAAACTACTTTGGTATATGTACTACATATTCTTATTGACTTCAGGATAGAATTTTTTTTTTTTTTTTTTGTTGTTTTTTGCACTTTTATTAAAATATTAATCAACCCGAAGGTTTTTACATATTGGTATCGTCTTTATCGTCTTTTTCACATGAGCTTAAATGAAAATGATACCTCAAATTTTTACAAACTCCTTATGAGGAGGTCATTTGGGTGAAGCCGTTTTAACCGACGCGGAGCTCTGTTGTGAATAAGGGCCCTTGCTAGGGGGTTGGGGTGCTTTAGTAAGCGATCATTGTAACGGCTGCTGAAAAAATGTATTTCCTCAATCAGGATAGAGATATTTAACTATATAATTTAGACTAGAATTAGAGTTTTGTTGCTCTTCTTATAATATTGTACTTCTCAATTGTCTGATTAAGCCATGTACATTTTTGAGTCTTCTTATAGAGATGACTCGTTTTTTGGATTTTACTTCAAAAAAGTCTATATTTTGGTAACATGTATAATTTGGACGTAGTTTACTGTTTTATAGATATTATTATATATATTATAACCAAATAGTTAGAGTTAGGAGTCATCAAATCTTAACAATCTCATTATTTTATTCCATTTTAGTGAACCATAAGAAACATGAAATCGTTTATGTCTATGTCGATATTTTTGCCTTCAATTAATCATATTTATCGCCTACAATCCCTTATCCTGGATTTAATATGATTATCTATTTAATACTTCTCCTCACTTATAAATTTATCTTATGACCAAAAATATGCATTTTATTCCATTTCATTTAGTTTTACTTACCGCATATAGCCTCCCAAGTAGGATATAAATGACTTCAGTTCATACATATGCTCAAATTGCAAACGATAACCCTTTGGAAAGCCATTAACTTCGAGACGTAGCCATTGATCATTCTCTTCATAGACGGCTATGATATCCTCGATTTTAGCCACCAGCATCCACTGTAAAGAATTAAATTTAAATTAAACTCAAGTTTCATTCAACTAAGATTTATGATGATTTATGTATGAAATTCAGTAAAATCTACAATATGAAAGAATCATTTTTCAAAGCATGAAGGTAATCGACAGTAAGGGGAGCGAGAATAACAGCAAACAACTGTACAAAATCTTCCAAGAAATCTAATCTACATTAAAAATAAGTAAAAAGAAGTTTAACTTGCCCTATGCCGAGGTGTATATACTCTTCATGCACTTCCTAGAAAACGTTTTTGTATTCAGAAATATTTGATTTTTGATTTGACTTATGTTTATGGTATAGTCATTACATATACAGCATTTCAGCACTGAGACCGAAATATTTGTATGAGAGCTTTACGCCCCAGTAATTATAGGAACTTGAAATATACACGGTTGTTGAATATGGGTCAGACACTTATACTGTTCAAATTTCAGTTCGATAACACAAAAAACAAAAAAGTTTCTCTAATAAAAACATAAATTTGGGTTTGGATTTGTATGAGAGCTATACAATCCAGTAATCCTAGGGTCTTGAAATTTACGTATTTCAACGACATCGACTAGAAACTTATAGTATCTAAATTTTAGATCAATAGAACAAAAAACAAAAAAGTTTTTCTAATAAGAACATGAGTATAAATGGGTGTTTTCTATGAGAGGTACGTTCCCTAGTAGTCCGACTCAACTAGCTCAAAACCTGAGGGATTAGTTTGCATACATACAGACAGACATGGATCAATCAATTTGTCTCGTCAAGCGGATTAAGACTACATATTGTATATACCTTATGGGGTCTCTGCTGTCTCCTTCTGCCTGTTACAAACTTTATAACAAATTTATAATTTTATACACTGGGTGAAGAGTATAAAAACAAAGCACATAAAATGCATGAATGAAATTCGGTGAATAATAAGAACACATTCCACACAAATCTAGACTCCAACCAGTGTGTCCAGTACCAGATGTTATACATTGACTACAACAATTACAATAGTGTTGCATTGATGACTTAGTGGCATCAGTGCTAGGTGGTAGACGATGACTGCAGCAATTAGAATGGTGTTACATTGAAGATGACATAGTTACCGATTTTAAATTTACTTGAAAAATTGCACTATAAAATTATGTTATGCACACTTAAAACAAATTGAGTCATTGGATATTTCCAACCGGAAGTTGTTTATCAGTATTGCAATAGAAAACAGAAGAAAAAAAACAGACGCTTAGTAAAAGTTTTATAGTTTACTGTAATCTAGAACTTTTTTATATTTAGAATATATGTATGTTGTACCCACTTCCTAAACATTTACAGATTTTCTCGTTATAAAAAATTTTCATTTGATATGGAAACTAGAGAATTATACGGGATTCAGAGGAAAATTGAAAATGTTATTGTAAATACCAAGTCATATCAATTTGTCTCATCTCATTAATGTTGGTCGTAAATTTATAGACTTTCTAATTTCTTAAAATTGCATCTTGTCATAAAAGCGATGCTGGTGATAGAATATGGCTAGGGTTAGTCAAGTCATCATATCAAATGGAATGAAATAGCAACATCAAAATCTCAATAAGCCCGTAATAGAAAAATTTTAGAATAAGTACAATGACTAAAAATCATAGGCTTTAAAGTTTCATCAACAAATTTCATGCAGGACGAATTGAAAAAGGCTATAAGCATGTAAAAAAAACAACAAAGCACCAGGAATCTCTTAGGAAGTTCTCAAAAATATTGCATACACGTTCTCTAGCCTTATACATAGAAGAGTTCCTCACAAAATTATTTGGATACAGTAAAAGTTAGTCCATTATAAGCAAAAGGAAAAGGAAGATTCAAAGCATCATATGCTTAGTGGCCTCACTCACAGATTAAGACCGAATGAATCAACAAGTGGTTCGGTTTTATTGGAACAACTACAAATCGCAACAATTAATTCTTCTTCTTCTTCTTCTTCTATTTTATCCTCTATCAATTTTTAGATTTTGTCGTTTTCAGAAGCCGCAATGAGTAACAATGAGTGATAAAAGACTTGAAAGACATACTTATTTCCTAAAAGAAATTGTAAAATAATACCCAAATTATACACCGCACTCTAGCAGTAAATGCATCTTTTTTTTTTTTTTTTTTTTTTTGTTATAAATTATTAGAAATGGCTGACAATGAAACAAATACTAAATATTTTTATTGTTGAACTAATGTGTAAACGTTCCGGAAAAAATTCTTTAAATGACAATGAAAACCGTAGCAAAATCTGTTGCGTGGTTTAGTAGTTCTGTGTATTAGAACGGACAGAAATTTAATTCGCCTTAAATACCATCATTATTCCTGAGATATGTCAAATGCTTTTAAATAAATTTAAAATGGCATTCAATAAGGAATTTAAATATGTACAATAGTTCAACAAAACTAGGCCAATTCCCATTGTCTTCATGTCAGATAATCTTTTGATGTGTATTTTCATTCATACCATATATTTTGAGTATCTTAGCAGAAGAATTCAATATGCGAGTATGAAACATGATAGATAGATAGATAGATAGATAGTGAACACAATAAGTTTGCATTCATTCTGTCTGTGTTCACTCACATACTTATGTTGAAAAAAAAATTATATTTTATATTAAATCTTATACAATAAGTACCAACATCATTAATATGATGTGTGGTGATATTGTGTATGAACATATACAATATAATAGGAATGAAATTCTTCTTGAATGTTGAATGCTGATAAGCTTTTTTAAATAGTTGAGTTGAGGTACTTGACTTGATTGTTGTTGTTATTGTTGTTGTTAATGTAACACACTCATTTGCGGATATATAATTATATTCAAAACTTCTGTTGTATTTAGTATTATATATTATTTTAAATTATTATATTTTATTTTCACTTTGATAACGATTGAACGAATAACGAGAATGAGAAGGAGAATGACAAGGGAATTCATCAAACACAAAAAAAAAAAAAAAAACAAAAACAAAAACAAAAACAAAAAACCTGTTTACAAGTTAATAAGCAAAAATTCTTATTAGTTCGTCGTTTATATTGTAGTTTTTTACACAGAATATTTATGGAAGTTATTTCCCTCCATTTTCAGGTTTTTTTTTTTTTTGTTTTTGCACTTATTATTCGGATTATTTGAAACTAGTACATACTCGTACATCTGTTGATGTTTATCAAATTCTAGGTATAAGGACAAGAGCCTTAAAATGAAGTATGTGCTCAAACTTTTTATTATTTTCAAATGCAGAAGTTTTTTGCATTCCTCCTTTGTTTTTGTTTTTGATTTTATTTTTAGTTGCCAGTAAATAGAATTTTTAATTTAGATTTAATGGATTTAAGGTCGGTCATGATGATGATGATGATGTTTGTGTACAATAAAACAAAAGAAACAACAAAAAACAAAGTTTCGAAAATAACTTTGTTTCAAACTTTTTCCATGCTTCATAATTAATTGCATTCTAGTGGTTTTAGTACATAATAAAATATGTATGTAAATTCACTACTGCATATACTCACACACACACTCGTACACACCTGGACAAAATAATATTTAGATGTGATTATTATTTTCATTATTTTTTGTGAAACAAGCTTTATAAATCTTTAAAAGAACCAGTAAGTTTTCAACATTGGCGTAAATGTACTTAATCGTGAAAACAAACAAAAAAATGAATTTACAAAATTCTAACAAAAAAAAAATAAAAAATATTTGCTAAATTCATCAAATACACCAAATTTCGAGTAGTCGGAATAATAGGTGTGCCCCAACAAACTTAGCAATTAGCATTGAAATTTTGTTAGTTAAAACACACATACCCCATTATTATATTGATGAGATTTTCAATTCTTCTTGGCATACGAGTTGACAATATCAACTTCCGACAAGTTTCTACAGAAATTTTGAATATTTTCCCTATAAATGCGTTTTTTTTTTTTTTCAGTGGCAACTCCGTTTTGTTATGCGACTAGTTTCTAAGGTACCTCTAGGTTTTTTTTTTTTGTACATTGGCACTGCCAAGAAAATGTTTAAACATTCAACAAATACCTCTATAACAAATATTTCTAAAAAATGGGTATCACCAGATGAATTGGCGCTTCAAGAAGAAGTAGATTTTAATACCGGTCCACTCTCAGTACTCACGCAATCTGTTAAGAGCAACACACTCGTGTTAATTAATTGTCTTAGGAACAATAAACTTCTTGGACGAGTTAAAGCCTTGGACTGATATTCCAACATGGTGCTTGAGAACGTGAAAGAAATGTAGACTGCGGATTGATTCTGTAATTCTCGTACTACGTAATCCACTAGCTACCGCAGCTGGCAAATAAAACTATTGATAGATAGATTGATATTGATTTTTAACCTTTTAAGTCACTTGAAGTATAGATGATGGATTTTCATTGATTGGATTCAATAAATTAAAAAAGAATAAAAATATGTTTTTGAAATTTCACATTTCAAGTTCACTTCAGAGGTTTTAGAATAGGATTGAGGTCTGAAGATTGGACTTGGTAACTCTAGATGACCATTCTTTCATTAATCATGATGAATGTTTTGGATCATTGTTTTGCTGAAATGTCCACAAAAGCGGCATGTTATCCTCGGCATATGGCAGCATTACCGTTTCTAATAAATCCTTGTATTGGGTGTATGCATATGATTCCGCCCTTTTTTGTGAAAACAAAACAAATTTGCTTGTTTAGAAAAAGGAAAATTTATTTATTCAAAGTATGCCCCATCTGCAGCTACAACCTTTGCCCATCTTTCAGGCAATTTACGGATTCCTTGCATAAAGAAGTCCTGGTCTTTTGAGGCAATCCAATTATGAAGCCAAATTTTGATATCTTCATAAGAAGTGAATCGCTCTCCCGTAAGATCAGACTGCATCCTTCGAAATAAATGAAAATCTGAAGGGGCTATATCTGGTGAATATGGCGGGTGGGGTAGCACTTCCCAGTCTTGTCCATTTAAATATGTTTTCACAACATTTGCCGTATGCGGTCTGGCGTTGTCATGTTGAAGAATTAATTTGTCATGCCTATTCACCCATTCCGGTCGTTTTTCTTCTATAGCTACCTTCAACCGCATTAGTTGTCGTCTGTAAACATCGCCAGTGATAGTATCAGACGGTTTCAGCAACTCATAGTGCACAACACCTTTCTGATCCCACCAAATACAGAGCATAACCTTGGTACAATGAATATTTTTCTTTGGCTGTGATGGGCCGGCCTCACCTGGCTTCAGCCAAGATTTTTTGCGTTTAGGATTCTCGTAATATATCCATTTTTCATCTCCCGTGATTATCCGATGCAAAAAACCTTTTCTTTTTTGTCTTTGAAGCAGCATTTCACAAATGGTTTTGCGACGTTCGATGTCTCGGTCTTTCAATTCATGTGGCACCCAGTTATTGACTTTTTGAACCATTCCCATTGCTTGCAAACGTCTTGAAATAGTTGATTGATCAACATTTAATGTTGTTGCCAATTCTGATTGTGTTTGACGACGATCTTCGGTCAATAAATCTTCCAATTCAGCATCTTCAAATTTTTTGGGTGGTTTTCCATGTTCTCTGTCCTCAATGTCAAAATCATCATTTTTAAATCGTCGAAACCATTCTTTGCAAGTTGTATTCGATGGAGCATGCTCACCGTAAACATCAGCAAGCAAACGATAAGTTTCCGCTGCACTTTTCTTTGCAACAAAATAGTGCAATAAAACCTCCCGCAAATGATGTTTACTTGGGATAAAACTCGACATTTTCAATGAATTAGAAATATTTGTTGTTTATGCTTCCACCGAATGTTATACACTGTGTTTAACAGCTGATAGAAGGCACTATCGAATGCAAGTATTAGTATTTTAGTGTGCAAGTGTAAGCGGCGATACTAGCGAAACTATCGGAAAGGGCGGAATCATATGCATACACCCAATACAATAATTCAATGCCATTCGTCACTCCAGACGATAGTGCACCAAATTTTTCACATTTAATTCCACATGCAACTAATGCAAAGTTTTTCCTTATTTTCAATTTTCAGTTCTAAGCACTTGAACTTTCCAGGCTATCCTACCGGGTAGATTATCTCCTTCTAATCGTCATCAATTTCACTAGCAATTCTCCCAGATAATTTGAACGGGTCGCTACACCGAGCTAATATTATGATACGATTGTCGACCAGTGAAGAAGATTTTTTGGGTGCCCCAAGCGTTTCAATGGTTTTTTTTTTTCTGCTTTGAGACAATTTGTAACAAAATTTTCTAACCGTGACTACAAATTTGTATGTTTTACCTTTATCTTGGAGTTGATAAAGTAGTCTCTTTTTTTTTGCTCTTCACTGCTGTTAGGTCCACGACCCATCTAAGTATTGTATAATTAAAATTTTAATTTGTTCTTTTCTTTGTCCAGCTTAATTTAGAAGGATGAATACATAAACAAGCCGCAATATTTACCAAGAATCAATTTTATTGCTGAGATTCCTCCGATTCATTTCAAAACAGTGCTACCACACTTGCAGATGAGTTTTGCAATTGTAGAAGTTTTGGTATAATTTGTTTTTCCTTACATTTTACAAATTTTGGACTTCACACCTATTATTTTGTCCAGGTGTGTATGTACTTAGTTTTGGGAGGAAGGAAGTAGGATCAGAAATAGTTTATCAACACTACTGGCCAAAGAAATAAACGCAAGCATTAAAATTGCCAAAGCCTCATTCGCCTGTTGAAAAAAATGAAGCCGGATTCAAGTTTGACATTTATGCTGTCGTTCCCACCAAAGCGTCATTTATTTTGCCATTCATAGATGTCAATTATGACGATAGCCAAAGAAAGACTCAAACGAAAAAACACCTAACCGCCAAATGCCAAATGTCCTCATTTGTAATTGGAAGAAAAAAGTAATATAATACTCTATCGAGACAGAAACCTGACAACCAGGCAGATGGGAGACAAAATTCTGTCTAGTGGTGTCTGTGATTTTCAAAAAAATCTAGCAAATTATGAAGAATATATGAAGAAAAAAATAATATGCTCTGCAGCTGCACGATATTCGACTTAAATTGTGATAAAGTCTTTATTACTTTAAGCAAAACAATCTAAACATAAAGAGATTAAAAAAAAAAAAAAAACCAAAACAGCTCTTATCAAAAGCGTGCTAGGAACCACATTACTTGGAAATGCGAGTGGCATCGGATCGTTTTTTTCTGATGAAAAATACTTTAATTTCGATTGACCATATGATTTCACTTGTTTACTTACTTCCATGACATACATATGTAAGAAAGGAAAAACACTATTTGGCCCATCATCATAGCCTGATGATGAGGCCTGCCTAATGGTGTGTAGTGCAATCTCCTCTTATGGCTCATTTGACTGACAATTCGTTTAATCTTAGATGAATGCCACACGCTACACAGAGCATTTCCACACTTTTTTAACATTTTTGGGTCATTATATTATAATATGATAATGCCGCAATATATACCGCGCGAATAGTAAAGTAATGGTTTAACAACCAAAACCTTACCTTAATGGGGCGGCCTCCTCAATCTCCAGACCCACAATTATATCGAGAAAGTGTATATAGTAACTTTTTGAATGATTTTGTCATTTATATCAATTTTCAACCATTGAGTCTATTTGATTGAATGATAAACAGTGGTTTAAAAGTTCCCCAACAAAAAAAAAAAAAATTTAAAAAGATGTATTTTGCGAAGAAAGCGCACCAAATCGAAATCTGCCGCAATTATATTCAAAGCAGTTGAAAAGGAAGAAAGTAGTTTCAAGTGCTTTGAGTTTATTTACATTTTTGTGTTGCTTACAAATAAATATATAAATTGTATTTATGAAGAATCAATCTGAAGCAACACTTAATGGCCAATCTCGTGGACGAAAACGCGTGGGTGAAGATTTACGCCATAAAAGTTAGGGCGGAGAACGTGGTCACTATTCTTCGCCTTCATTGTGGTCAATTTTTTTTGTCGATAGTATTTGACAAGGGCGCAAAGCTCGTCCTCTTCAACTTCTTTTCAATCACTTACTGATATGTTGCCTGGAACATCATCAGGTGGCACAGAAAATGGCAAAAATTTTTGTTTCTTAAGCTTGGCTGGTAAACATTTTTCTATTTCAACGACTACTATAATTTATGATAAAACATATTTCTAGTTAGAAGATAATTTTGACAAACCAAACATACTTAGTATGTATATAAATGTTATTCATTGATTCTACGAACCAACTCTTGAGAATGAAATCAACATCTCGTTGTGGGTACACTATCGAATCCATCAGTATGCACTACATAGGTACATACAAGTATGTGGTTAAATGCACATGTAGGTTAATATTATATAAGCAAAAGTTCTAAAGGTAAAAAATAATGTGTATTATTTTAAAGCTTCCCAGATTATTTTACGTGAAAGGCGGGATTTATTCAACTCATCACTGCGACATCAAATGAGGATATTGCGCTTTAGTTAGTTAGTTGGTACTCATTTAGAATTCCTAGGTTTTTCTTAGGAAATCTTCAATTCAATTAGTTCTATGCACATAATTGCATACCAAATGCTCTGCTGTCTCCTCTTCTGTATTGCATACTCAACATTGGTCGTTTGTATAGAATAGATAAAACATGCAAAGCAGCTTAAATATTCTTTTCTATTCGATGTCATTATCATCATCACGCGTTGGACTGACAACCATTCATTTTATTTATTTATTACAACTTTGATGGTTAAAGTTACAAGATGGGAGGTGGCCATGGCCATGGTTACGACTGTGACCTTCGACCAGTCGTAACCATTAATTTCTAAAGCTCTTGATATTTTTGTGCTTAAACTTTGTTTCAATTATTTTGTTACATCAAATAGTTTCTTCTTTTGAACTGGTCAACAAAGCCGTACATTATGGTATGTGGAAACCCACAGACAAAGCAAAGAATTAAATGTAAAAATTAAATTTAAAAATTGGCAATGAAAGTTGAAGGATAAATAAATTTATCTTAAAATTGGAATTGAATTAAAAATTGAAAGAGAAAAAATTGAACACATTTTAAAGTTGCAATATGAATTTACTGATTGAAAAAAATTGAAAAATTGATTGAGAAAATTGAACAGAATTGAAGGTAAAAAATTGAATTTGCAAAGTTGAATAAAGGGCATGATTACAAAAATTGAATAAGAACATTGTTGGATATCATTGAATACGAGAATTGAAAGGCTAAGAGATAAAATTGATTTAAATTATCAACTGAAGACAAAAAGTCTTATAAAAGTTGAATATTGAATGGAATTACATAGAACAAATTGAATATAAAAGTAACATTAAAGTTTAACAATGAAATTTGTATCGTGAAATTGAACATAAAATGAAAACTGAACACATGAAAGTTGATTTCAAAAGTTGAATAACGATATGAAACACGAAAGTTGAATAGAAAATTTTGAATATGAATATTGAATATAATAGACATTGATTGAATAAAGTTTGTATTTGGAAAACTCAATTGAATTAAAAAGATATTTGATTTATGAGAATTGAAAGAAACATTCAATTGCAATGCAAATTAGAACTTGAATAAAAACCAAGTAAAAAAAATAAAAGAGGGTTATCTTTGGCTTTACCGAGGCTTATGCTCCAGTTTTAGCCTATGCTCCTGTGATTGAACATTCTGAATTTTAATGTGGGGTTTGTATGGGAGGTACCCTCCGTAGTGATCTGATTCGAGTGGTTCCGTTGGTGAAAAACTTCATCTCTCTAGCTCAAAAACTGAGGTACTAGTTTGAATATAGAACACAGACGGACAGGCAGTCAGATGGATATGGCTTAATCAACTCATCTCATATATATTTTATGGGGTCTCTCTGATGTCTCCTACTGTATGTTACAAACTTCATGACAAACTTATTGTACTATTCACTGTGTGAAAAGTATAAAAAAATAACGTTGAAAACATCATGACCATCCTTGGTGATTCTAATAGAAAATATATGAAATGTGATGCCCCTTACTCGATGCTCCATTTTGTTTTTCGACGGATAACAAGCGGTGCAAGTCAGCAAACAAGTGTCGCAATACAATTTTATGACAATAAATTGCATCGTTCAATTATTTCCTCTTCTTCAACATCGAAATCATAATGGATTTTCTTTAAAATCAATTTTATCTTCAAATTTCAATGCAAACTTTAATGAATCCTTCAGAGAATGGAAAAATGAATCGAATGAATGCTTTTATTGAACTTTTAACAAAAAGAGGCGGGTGTCACTTTCATCATTAACATTATCAACATCATCATCATCATCATCATTGCTATCATCAGCACAGTGCGAGTCCCATTGGAAAATGGAAAATAGAAAAGAGAAATTCTAAACGTGCTCTACGTGACGAAATGTTCATTGGTCTGCTTATTTAATTCATTTCAAAATGCATATACTATACAAGAAAAAAATAGAAAATGAAATTTGCTAGAATTTCAAATTATTCTATGCGTATGTTACTATTGTATAGATAGATAGATATACTATGTGTATTGTATATGGTCCAAACTGAGTTCTGTTCTGTTCTGTTCTGATCTGTTCTAATGAATTTTGTGAATTTGTCATTATTATTTTTTGTGAATTTAATTAAGGTTAACAACTCACCTTTTGTTTGTCTTCTGTTGTTATTGTTGCAATTTTGAGGCCCGGCTCCGTTGAATCATGCATTGATAGTTTAACATTAACCGGTATTCCGGGCATGCTGCGTCTTTGATTATAACCATTATTGATGAAATGATGATTAACAGAACCATTAAGGACACCACCAATTGTTGTTGCTATTGTTGATACTGTTGTACTATGTGTATCACAACTACCGCGACTACTGCCACTATTATTATTCTGATGATGATTGTGATGACCATTTGTTAATGCTGTTGTCGTTGTTGCTAATGTTGTATTTGAACCATGCAATAATGTTGATTGTGAACTAGCACGCGTTGAACTTATATTACGTGTTATATTGGAGATAGCTTCATCTGGGAGATTTTCAACAACTGCCTTAAATTGTTCCATAAGATATTTGGGTGCAAGATTGTACAATTCATGGACATAATGCCATTTCAAGCTACCCAAATGTAATGGGTTCGATCGGAGCTCACGAAAGGCATTGCAAATCCTTGGCTTGACAAAAATGCGATGAACTGTCAACAATTTGCGTGGCAAATAGTTTTTATAATCCTTTTCAATGCGTTGCGGTGACTCAAACCTCTCAAGCATATCGATTGCCATGTCAACAACAGCTAATCCCATTACATTATCCTTTTTCATTGGATAACGTATTTCGTTTATATTCTCATGCTGCATATCGTAACGCATTTGATAATATAAATAATTATGACTATTTGCATCTAATAATTCTAATTGTGTATCCAAATCGGGCACCTTGAAACGCATTCGAAAGGCATACAATCGGCCACATTCCAAGCGTTCACCTGCCAGCACCCATTTATCTTCTGCATCATGTACACGTAAGTTGAAGAGTAAACGTGTCGTTGGCAATATGCCTAGTTCACGACACATACGCAGGCATATATAATCTGCTTGTAGATCGGGTGAGAAACGCATAAAATCCCGAATTTTATAATTGTAGACCAGGATAGCAGTACCATCGTTGGTGATATTTGGTGTTGAATTAGCACTACGCAAGGATGTTGTTGCTGCACTTGAACTATCAAATAGTGATGCGCGTCCGCTGCTACTATCGTCAAGTGTTATTGTTTGTGTTGAATCTGCGATTGTTGTTGTTGTGCCTGATGTTGAACCTGCCGCCATGACCGTCACTGCTTGTGCTTGTATCATATTTTATGCGATGCAATGCGATGTAATGTGATGTGATGTGATGCGATAGGTTGCTCCTCGATCACTCACTCCAATCCCAATTCCACTATGACGATTATCACTACCACTGTCACAGCCGCAACTTGTACCAACGGCACTGAAGCCGTCACAACCAATGCCAGTGCCAGCCAGTACCAGTACAATTGTACTGCCACTGCGCCAATACCACAACCACACTCAATGTTTTTATTATTTTATTATTGTATTGAACTGAAATGAATTGTACTGAACTGAACTGAACACAATAGAACTAAACTAAAACAAAACTAAACTAAACGAATGAACAAACGAAAGAACGGTTTTTATGCTGTTGCTTCTTCTTTGGATGCGATACGATGCAATGCGTTGCCTAGCCTTGCCTTGCTTCGCTTTTTAACCGCCTTAGATGATGTTAGCAACGATTAACAAGCATAAACAACTCACACAACTTGTTTAATATTTTGCCTATTTTTGGGTTCACTTGCTTCGGAGTCTCATTTGTATGCAGTTATTCTTTGACTTCATATGGTCTTTTGGTGTCTTTCTTCAGTCTTTTGTTGTTTTTTGTTTTCCTTTTTCTCCTTTTCTCATTTTTTTTCTTTTTGCTTGTGCCTTTATGTGGCGACAAAGAGACAATACAACAACAACTATTAAAACTAAGGCTACGACGACTACTACGAGACCACGATAATGATGATGGCGATGGCAATGGCAAAGGCAGCAAATAGTGCCAACAACCAGCAACCAACAAGTATTAAAATTAGGGCACTTGTTGCTGCAAATATCACTAATGTTGGTTAGTTAATAATCCGGCATTTGCCGTAAAACGCACTTAGCCACTTATTAATGCATTGCGCATAGTTTCGAATTTAATTGATAAATAAAAATAAACAGACACACACACACACGCGTTGATTGCTGATTGTTTTTGTTCCGATTGCGTTTTTCCTTCCACTCACTAACTCACTCACTACTCTAGTGTTTGTTGGTGACGATGACGACGACAACGACAACGGCAAATCGAACCAATCTACGAACGAACGTAGAATGCGCATTAATAGTATGAAAAGAATATGCGCAAAACAACAGCAGATAACTAATTATCTCAAAACAGGGCGTACAAAAACTAAACACGCATTGTGTTGACATGTAAATTGCACTAAAACACAGGGCAACACTACACATGGTGATTGTAAACAATCTGTGAACTGTGAATGGCGAAACAGTGAGTATGCCAACAATTCACAGTGAATATTTATTTTATATTGTGAACCGGCTTCTTTTATTTATTTATTTATTTATTTTATTGATCACAAGAAAAAATGCAACTAATCCACGCTCATGGATCTATTGAACAGCTGAAGCTTTTATTTTGGCGGGAAATTGATTGATTATAACTTTAACAGAAAAGACTCGCTCAAATTGTCAAGATCGCAATAATCTGGTGAAATTATCTAATATGGAAGGATTTGATGAGACAAACAACAAAATGGTAACCAAATAAACTTCAAAAAATCCATTATTCCATATCAAGGTAGCGCGATTTGTATTTTGCGTAGAAAGCACACCAATACGAAATCTGCCGCAATTATATTCAAAGCAGTTGAAAAGGAAGAAAGTAGTTTCAAGTGCTTTGAGTTTATTTACATTTTTGTGTTGCTTAGAAATACATATATAAATTGTATTTATGAAGAATCAATCTGAAGCACCACTTAATGACCAATCTCGTGGACGAAAACGCGTGGGTGAAGATTTACGCCATAAAAGTTAGGGCGGAGAACGTGGTCACTATTCTTCGCCTTCATTGGGGTCAATTTTTTTTGTCGATAGTATTTGACAAGGGCGCAAAGCTCGTCCTCTTCAACTTCTTTTCAATCACTTACTGACATGTTGCCTGGAACATCATCAGGTGGCACAGAAAATGGCAAAAATTTTTGTTTCTTAAGCTTGGCTGGTAAACATTTTTCTATTTCAACGACTACTATAATTTATGATAAAACATATTTCTAGTTAGAAGATAATTTTGACAAACCAAACATACTTAGTATGTATATAAATGTTATTCATTGATTCTACGAACCAACTCTTGAGAATGAAATCAACATCTCGTTGTGGGTACACTATCGAATCCATCAGTATGCACTACATAGGTACATACAAGTATGTGGTTAAATGCACATGTAGGTTAATATTGTATAAGCAAAAGTTCTAAAGGTAAAAAATAATGTGTATTATTTTAAAGCTTCCCAGATTATTTTACCTGAAAGGCGGGATTTATTCAACTCATCACTGCGGCTTCAAATGAGCATATTGCTCCTTAGTTAGTTAGTTGGTACTCATTTAGAATTCCAAGGTTTTTCTTAGGAAATCTTCAATTCAATTAGTTCTATGCAAATAATTGAATACCAAATGCTCTGCTGTCTCCTCTTCTGCATTGCATACTGAACATTGATCGTTTGTATAGAATAGATAAAACATGCAAAGCAGCTTAAATATTTTATTCATTTTGACATTCACGCGTTGGACTGACAACCATTTATTTTATTTATTTATTACAACTTTGATGCTTAAAGTGACAAGAAGGCAGGTGGCCGTTGAAAGTTGCAAGATGAATTTGCTGATTGAACATGGAAGTTGAATAACGATATTGAAAAAAGAAAATTGAATAGAATTGAATTTGCAAAGTTGAATAAAGGGCATGATTACGAAAATTGAATAAGAAAATTGTTGGATATCATTGAATACGAGAATTGAAAGGCTAAGAAATAAAATTGATTTAAATTATCAACTGAAGACAAAAAGTCTTATAAAAGTTGAATATTGAATGGAATTACACAGAACAAATTGAATATAAAAGTAAAATTAAAGTTTAACAATGAAATTTGTATCGTGATATTGAACATAAAATTGAAACTGAACACATGAAAGTTAATTTCAAAAGTTGAATAACGATATGAAACACGAAAGTTGAATAGAAAATTTTGAATATGAATATTGAATATACTAGACATTGATTGAATAAAGTTTGTATTTGAAAAACTCAATTGAATGAACTGATTAAAAAATAAACAATGATTTCTTGCTCACATTTATTGAAGACAACTTTTTTTACAAATCCAGGTAAATAAACTACGCATATGTCGATTATATACAATCCTAGCTAAAGTACTTAGCTTTAATGATTTTCCAGAGATACTTTAATACGAAACTATTTAAACGGGCATTACTTTCTGGATGTTGACTTAGAAGATTTGGCTGGATTTGATGAGATGCTGGCAGACAAATTAACGAAACAGCCAACAGAACATTAGGAGGTTTTTAAAGAAGCAGCAAGATAAAAAATTGCCAATGAAATCATTGCACCACGACCTGAGCATGAAGAACATACACTTGTGTATGCATGATATCCAAGTGCTTTTCACCTCAAATACAAATCCCGACAGTGTGTCGCAACAAGTGGAAATAGCTGGTATTATTTTTACCGCTTTGGGCATCAAAGCAAAAGCGATTCAGTGTCGTTCATGTTGCACTATAATACCCAGTTTTAAATCTAACCCTGTCTTGGAGGGCTATGCAAACTGGATGGCCCAATTGCCCATTGCATCCACACTTTATTATGCGTGACAAATACAACTGTGTTGATTTTCAAACATTGAAACTTCAAGAGTTACCAGTTTATATACCATAAGGAGAAATACCAAAGCACTTGCAACTATTTTGCGATCGTTCGCTATACGAAGGATCCAGTCTTACAGCATCTGTTATGAATAATCCAGTTACGGTAAGCCTACTTCATCATGCATCGTGAATATATTTGGTAAATTACCTTTATGATTTTGTAGTGTAATTTCATTATGGAAGGAGGTGCAATGGTCCTAGCCGATGGTGGCGTAGTCTGTATTGATGAATGAGATAAATTGTGCGAAGATGATGGAACAGCAGACAATGTCAATAGCCAAGGCAGGCATTACAACAATATGGAATTCTCGATATTCAGTCTTGACAGCAGCAAATTCCATATTTGGTCGTTGGAATGAGACAAAATGCAAGGCGAATATTGATTTTATGAACACCATATTATCTCGTTTCGACATGATCTTTAATGTCATTTACATTCATAATGAAGAACGCGATATTACCATAGCAAAGAATTTAATAAATATTCATCTCAGTTCAAATAAAACTACATCAAACGAGTTGACCGAAGGTGAGATCTCATTAGGCTTGTTCAAAAAGTACTGTCGCACTGCGCATTGCGAACCACGTCTGAGTGAAGCTGCTAGTGAGAAACTAAAAATTTATGTCCTCAAGAAAACGCTGCCGATAAGCATCTTAGTATCCCAATAAATGTAAGAGAACTGGAAGTTATTATAACAATTTCTGAATCGCTGGCAAAATTACAAATGCATCCATTTGCCACCGACGAGCATGTGAATGAGCATCTGCGTCTGTTTGTAGTATCCACTCTGGCTGCAGCTATGACAGGAATTTTGGCTGGTGCTGAAGGCTTTTCTACCGAGCAAAATCAAGAGACACTCAATCGCATTACGAAAGAAATAACGATATATAATAAAATTTAAAATTTACATCATTTTATTCTTTTATTTTGTTTATTGTTGAACTTTTTTGCGTCAAAAGTATGATGACGGTATGCACGTATTATTAATTTTAAGATAATTTTTGTATTTCTTATTCAATTTAAACATTTTTATAATAAAATATCCGCTAGAATTCAAAGTTGTTTGAAAGTTTTTATTTATCTTTTGAAGAGTTTCTGCTTTATTTGCAGTTTTATTAAAATCGACTTAGTGTCATCACAAAATAGATGCAGATTCAACTTTGCTTTTAATAAATAAGAAAAAACAATTTGAAATTAAACTGTTTGAAAACAACGCCGCGTCCTAAGTCCGAGAAAAAAGTAAATAGGACAACACATTTTGAAGTATAAAAAGTGAAACGAAATAAGTAAATTGGTAAATTTAAATTTTTTCAACTTTAAAAAAAGAAAAACAAACCGGCTAAGAAATATCCAGATATCTTAAATGGAGCAACTTTTACTGTTCAACACTTTTAGAATACGTCCTGGCATGGAATCAACTAAATTTTGGAGCAATCTAATGTCCAATTTGGTCCATTCCAGAAGTATAGCATCTTTTAAACTGTGTCTCATTAGCGTAAACTCTCTGAGATAGGTTGCCCCAGAGGCTCTCAATAGGATTTAGGTCAGGACTGCGTGCCGGCCATTTCAAAACTGGGATATAGGAAATGCAAGAAAATCTTTTGTGCGCTTTGAATTATGGATGGGAGCATTATCCTGCTTTAAGATCCATCTTTCCCTAAAATTATCTTATCCAAATTGTACTAAAGCACTTTCTAAGAGCTCAATATACTTTTCAGAATTCATTCTATGAATTATGAAACACATTGGAGTCTTCCCATTATAGCCAAATCCAGCCGAAATCATAAGGGACCCACCATGGAAGTTGTTCGACACGTGGTTCTTCTTAGGACTTCGTATATAGCGATAATAATTATGGTAGCCATCTGGGCCATTCAAATTAAACTTTTTCTTTCCCACCCCTAAAAATAATATTTCTCCACTCCATGTTCATTTTCAAACTGAAATTACTCCTTGATGGTCCATTGGGAAGTATGCCGACTCTCACATGTACTCCAAGGAAACTTTATGTAGAATTGTTTCAATGTGATCCAACCAATAGATCAGTTTTTATTGAGTTTTAAAGGTGATTAGTTTTTTGGATTGCTTTTAATTGTTTTATTGTTTGAACACATTTCAAACGACTTCTTTGAATTTACCCTTACTTTTTGTTGCCTGCGCATACTCTTCCCTATAAGTATTTACTTTCTAAAAATCATTATATATTTATAATTAGTATATGATAATAAAAAAATTTAAAAAAAAGGCGTTTTCATACAAAATTCCATACAAAAAGAAAGAAGGTCCCTGTGGGGCTTGTGCCTCGTATAAGGGCAACGGATGACTCACTAATCGCGGACCTTATTTTGTGTCTGTGTTTATGAAAATTAATTTATTTACCAATTGCAATTTGTTTCAGTGAGTAAATTTGAAATTGGATATGTGAATTTCAATGGATTGCATATGAGTGGCCACGTCCATATCCTTACAACATACAATTTGCTGATTGTGGTAATTTTTCGTTGTGCTTGAATCAATTTCGTTAATATCAAGTCTACTATTTTGGAAAGAACTATCGAGTGTTTTCTTTTCTTAATATGCAAATATGTATATATAATACGATTAAAACATGAGTGTAAGTGGTGTATAATATAAATATTATTTTACATATATTTGGGATACATAGATTCGGAAGACTTTAAGCAAAGATGAAGATCTTAAAGCGTAAACACCACGACCATCATCACATTAAACAAAACAAAAAAAAAAATGTTTATTGTTTTTAAATAAATAACAATTCTTTTCTTTTATTTACATTTTTGTTTTTTTATACTAATGCATATATTTTTGTCATTATTCAAAGACCTTTTACTTATTGATCAGCTGACTTCTATTGTTTTTTAAGATATTATAAATTGTAAACATCTGGTCACCCTTGTATAATATGTTGTTCACTTTATATAACCTCAAAATTTTTAAAGAATTAGTAGTAACAGTTGTCAGAAATTCTCTATAGGAATAATACACGCATAAATTGGAGCTAATTTAAAATAATTTTAACAAAACGCAATGGCTGATTTTGATAATATAAATAGTAGCGACAAGGAATTACAAGAATTTCTCATGGTGGAGAAACATAAGGCTCAAGTTAATGCACAGGTAAATAGTATACCATGTCTGTGGACGGTCTCTGGAACTGAATGCGACAGCTAAATTGTTCCCAACATCATCATCATCATCATCATCAGCATGATGACTATGAACATTTAACTGCTTCAACGCAAGAAAATATTAATATATTAATGAATATATTGTTTTTCAGATACACGAATTTAATGAAATCTGCTGGGAGAAATGTA
Organism: Amiota minor; assembly: GCA_037043295.1. Taxonomy (NCBI): domain Eukaryota; kingdom Metazoa; phylum Arthropoda; class Insecta; order Diptera; family Drosophilidae; genus Amiota; species Amiota minor. The sequence goes on from JBAMAW010002395.1 coordinate 517,804, forward strand.
TTGGTAAGCCGGGCTCCAAACTTGATCACGCTACCGAAACCTGTCTGAGCAATTGCGTGGATCGTTTTATTGACACTTCGCTATTGATAACGCAACGCTTCGCTCAAATGCTGCAAAAGCAAAGTGGCGGCATGTAATGTGATCAAAAATAAGCATTAAATAGCAATCGAGAAAGAGGGCGCCGGCGATGTTTGCATTTTCATCATCCGATTTCGCATTCGTCATCCTTGTTAATTTTGTTCTGTTTGTGATAGCCATGATGATGATGAATGAGGACGACAACTTAGATAGGACAAATTAAGGACGAAGGAAAATTACACGGTGTTTGTTATCGCGCGCGCTCTCTCTACTCTATCACTCATTCGTACTGTGTACAAAAAGAAACCAACAAACAACATTATACATACTACTATTAGGCTATAGTTCAATATACTTTGATATATATACATGTGTATATATATATATTAATTTATCCCCTACTGTGTTGCCTTGCTGTGCAAAAGACAACATTTCCAAGCCAACACTCCCAATGCAAAAACTCACTCATCGTGCACTCGCAACCATCATCATTATACTTCATATACATTTTTACTATTTTCATATGAGGTTCATTCGATGGGGCTCGCTGTTGATGTTGATGGTGCTATTTAAATTTTTTTTACTGTGAAATGGCAACAGCAACAGCAGCAAAACGTGCTTACAACATTACACACAAACTGACTGAGTGACGCAATCCTATAACTAGAAATATAAATATGTACGACATTTAAAACGCAAAACAACAAAAGGATAACCAAAAACAAAGGAGCAATCAAATGCGAACTTTTTAAAGAAAACAATGTTAAATTTATGTAAATTGTAAAGAAATTGTTTCAAATGAATTACAATTAAAATTCTACAAGTGTTAAAAATGGAAATGAATTACAAATTTATTATTTAATATTAAACTTAGGAAAACAAACAAAGATACAAATGTAACTAAAATGCTGATGAAAGTCATGGTTTTGTTTTACTTGGTTCGTTGTAAGTTTATTACAATAGAGTCCCGACCTTCCCCAATCTAATTTTTGTAGTCCCTATGGAATGGTATGTTGTCCGGGGGGAGGGAGAAGGAAATAAGCCACCTAGAAATCAATTGAAATGGTTAATAGTATCAATATTTAATAAAAAATCTTAGCACAGCTTTTCTATAATTGTTTAAGAATAATTATAAAGTTGAAAACACAAAAATATAGGTAGAGAGATGTAACGTTGTTGTTCCCATCAACATTTAGGCTGCTCGCCGGATGTTGCAGAATAAATATGATTGTTATGAATGTCCCCTTGATTTTTTGTCCAGAATTCATGGGTTCTTAAGTTAAGACAATAGAGTCTCTATTTGCTAGCAAGATTTCCCAATTAAAATTGAGAGCTTCGTCTGCATTGCTAACATTGACATTTAATTGGAGTGTGTTCTCTATTTAATTGAACTTACATTCATCAGAGAAGCATCGACTTCACTCACAGCAAGGCTTTTTTAATTTTTAATCAAATGCTCACTGAGAAATTGTAAGCCATAAATGGAGAAATTATCGATATAAACTTGCAAGTGATACATGAAGAAGGGGATCTATTCGCACTACAAGCCTCTAACTAAACAGCAGAGCAGCAGAGAAGTTGATTAACCATCTGTTCTCTTAGTTTCACGCGTATTTTGTTTAGCTTTGATATGCTTCCACCGAATGAAACGTCGATCTTCCGATCATTCCGAGTTCTAGGAATTGTAATACAGTATAAATTTACTGGAAAAGTGAAAATGTAAGCACTTTTGAATAAATTTAAGATGATGATTTCTGATGCTCTTTTAACTGGCCAACGGAAGCAACTAGTAGTGTCTAGTTTTGTAGTATTATTTGTCATCACTTGACCTATACATTAAATACAAATTGTTGGTTTAATATATCTTATTTATATGCATTTCCAAAACAAAGAAAATAAACAAAAACTTTAGAGTTCTATGAAATATTTTAATCCAATTGGTAACTGGTAATAATTTAAAAAAAAACCCCATAATTATGTTTGGTTTTATGATGCTTCAACATCTTAATGCTTTGTTGAAGGTTTCTGAGTTTCTATTATGTATGAGGCATAGTCATAGTTTCCACATCACAAGATAATAGAACATTTTGAATACAATTTCCACTTTTTGTATAATTTTGAATGGCAGATATTTGTGTAATTTGTATCAAGTTTGTATTGTCTTAGACTTTTTTAATTGTCTATAAAGATTAACGAATTTGTTGCGTTCGGTCTCCAACATTGATCTTGTTGCTGCTGGAAGATCTTTGCGTTTGCCACGCATTTGTGCCTTGGTTGGTGCTGTGAAAATCTCTTTTTTGTTAGCTTTATATTTAGCAGCAGCAACATTAACATGACTTTGATCCACATGATCTTTATTTAACATCGATTGCAATAGAAGATTTTGCTTCTTGCCAGGCTAGAAAAATATTTAAAGGAATATAGAATAATAATAATAATAATAAAATAATTAAAATCTATCTAAACCTTACGCGAGGAACGGTTTCACATTTTTCAGCTCGACGTGGCAATGTTGATATTGTTGGAGGTGCATGGACAATTTCACCAAATTGGAATTCATCATGTTTGTATTCTGGCAATGTACTTGCGGCTAAAGCTTCCTTTTGTTCCTATAGATAAGATTATTATGTATTACGATTATCATTATAAGAATAAAATAGAGATCAAATTGAGACAAACCTCTTCATTGTCCTCTTGTATAGCACGTTTGATTAATTCCTTAGCAACTTTTTTATCTAAAGGCTTCACTGAATTCGTGGCAGCCAAAGCTTTTAATAGTTTTTCCTTGTCACGACCACGTCCTGGTTTGGTGGCAATCCGATATTCCTTTTGTTTTCGTTTTAGAAGCTCATCAATTTCATTGTTAGTCTTTTTTTGTACCTTAATTTCACCAGTCTTTGAATCCCGCAAAACATTGACACCATATTTGATCTCATATTGAGCTTCCCGGACAGATTGGGCTGTAATTCGATTTACACGTTTCAAATAGTCACCATCAGTTTCACCTGCAGTTTTTTTAATGGGTTGAAATTGATTTTGTTTTATTGTTGTTGCTGTTGCAGACCGCCGTCGTTGTTTTGTTATTCCAGTCACTTTTGGTTTATCTTCACGACCACTTGGTATGCGTTTAATCTTCTTTCCAGACTTAACCGCTTCCAAAGTACTTTTGAATTGTGCAAATTTATAGGTAACCTGACTATCATCACCGCCTTGCATTGGCGGATTATTGGTGCTTTTTGATAATCTGGTGATATTATAAAATTTTGAATACTCCTTCATGTGTTGCAAATATAATTAATATGTTTTCTTTTTCTACTTACTTCTTTTCCTTATCTTCAAGTTGTTTTAAAGGATCACGTACTCCATGATGTTTACGTGCTGGAATTTTGCGCTTTCTTGCCATGTTTTCTTTTTGTTGAAATGAAATTGAAAACCTACCATTCGCAGAAGAAGCACATGTGTGGCATATAAACAAAATGGCAGTGCTGGTGAATTTCGGTTTTTCTTATGTTTTCTATGCACATATTTTCCAACACTTTTTTAAGTTTTCATTTATTTGAGAAAATTCTACATCACATCAAAAAATTCGTCATTCCAGTGTGAAAACAATCATCGCCTGAATCGGGTCATACGAGTGCGACAGTGGCGATAGTGTATTTATTAAAATAATAATTAATAAAGTACATAAAACAAGAAAACAATATAATTATTAATATATAAAAATGCGACAACAGAATTCGAAACTAGAAAACGCCATGGAGAATAATAATGGCAGAAAATTCAAGAATCCTAATTACAGTAACGTTGGTCCCAATGGACGACCAAAGGCATACAAAAGTCTCAAGCAAATCATTGCACAAGAACGTCATCGCAAGTGGTCCGAAGATACGCCACTCTGTCAGTTAATTATGATAATGTTTATTATTACAATCATCACACATATGCTAATAATAGTGTAACAAGAATAATCAGCAGGTGTCACAGATAAACATTGGCTGTTGTTAGGTGGTGGCTTTAATAGATGGTTTTTGTTTTGTTTCAATTTAAAAACGTTGGTGATGTTGATGAATAAAAATAAGTTATTTGATACTGTGTTAAGCTCGGTTAAATCAGCAAAACCATTGATGAGAATCCAACACAAACGAATATCCACGAGTATGTGTGTATATACAACCAGAATGTTTTAAGTTTTAAATTGGTAGAAAGAGTCATTATTAACTTAAAGTTTTGTCTATCATGCTTTCCTATTAATAAAATTTATCTGATTTTAGATTCAACATTAAATGCTCCACCTTCATTTGTTCCGGCCAAAAAATATTCGGATATAAGTGGCCTGAAGGGTTTCTATCGTGATCCACATACAAAGCTGCGTTACCACAATGTTGAGGAATATGTTACCATACAACAATTGCCATCGGACATTGTCAATGGCTATTTACAATTGAGGGGACAATCTACATATGTTTCCTAGCGGTAGCCAGAATAAATGTCCATATTTTACATCATCAATATCATAGTCATCAAGTCAAGCGCCTGCATAGTAATCTGAATACAAAGCTACAATACAATAAACAGAAGGACAAAAAATGAATTTTTATCATTATCATATCAAAAATGATATCAAACAATCTGTAGCTTTAGCCACAGGAAAGTATGTATACACATAATTTATTATTTATATATTAACCCATAAAGTCGTATTGCAGTTTACCAAAATTTGTTTACATTTTTCTGTATACAATAATTACAAATTAATTTTGTAAAGGCATTTAAACTGAAGCTAAAACTAAGGATTCATACTTGATAAAGCTAGCTGATCAGTGTTTGCAGTGTGCAGATCATCCATCACTAAGATTGTGACATACTTGATTTTTTTAAATTAAAATTTGTTTTAGCTTGAGACATGTTTTTATTAATCTTACATATTGTAGAGAAGGTGACACAATGACTAATTAATTGGCACAATCACCCTAGATTACCAGAACATTAAAGCATAATTGGAACGCAGATCAACTTAAATATTGTTAGTTTATTTTTAACTTTATGGTTTATTTACTTTATCTATTGTCCTGCTTATAATTAAGAAAATTGAAGATTAATTTAATATTAATCGATAATCACGAGGTAATTTACTCTGTTTTCCCATTGTATGGATGCAGAGCTAACCAGCAAGTTAATATTTAGATATTGTCAAAGGTTATTTGTCAATAGTATCGATGGGTAAATTATTGTAGGTATAACCATTGATAAACAAATGGAGCCTGTTGGCATATTGCGACATTTCTCAATTAAAAAAAAAAGAACCCAAAATTCTAATAAATATAAAAATAATTGTTTCAAAAGACTTTTCTCTATTTAACTGATCTATTAGACCAACGTGATGTCAGATAAGGCGATAATCGAAGCCACAAAGTTAGAAAAAGATAATAAAAATTGTTATAAACGGTGATGAAATATTCAAAATTAATTAACTTAAATAATTTATTACTAATACATATTAATTGTATAATGTTACAAAAAAATATATATTTTATTAATTAATCTTCTTAGCTTTTAAGTAAAATAAATTGTTAAATAAGCAATAATAATAATAAAAATATATTACGAATATAAATGTCTAAACTTAACATAAAACAAATAAAAAAAAAAAAAACTAAAATAAAGTAACTTTTAAAAGATATATGTTACTTATATTGTATTAATCAAATCTTTAAAAAACAATCTAATGACTAACTTAAGATAGAAGTTAAATTATATTTTAGCATGGAATTTTTTCTTTTAATCATAGGGTTTAGTGTATACTCATCGAAGCATTTTGACTTGTTCGTTTGGTAAATTTATCGTTAAAGGAGCTTAAGAAGTCAACATTAATTGGATGTTGAGGGAAAATCTGGCCGGCAGTTGTTGAAAGCTACGAAATTCGATTGCCAGAAAGTGGACAAGACGAAATTTTAAATTTTGCTCACTAAATTGAAGGTGATGGCTTTAATGATATAACTGTCGAGGATATTCAAGAGTTGTTGGCAGATAAAGACCACGATGAAAAATTATTAATTGAAATTGCTGTGAATGATGGAAATAATTTTTAATCTGACGACAAAAATGACGAAAACTCTGAAGATATTGAGGTTATAGATGGCTTAAGTCTGTCTTACCCTAGTGCTGGCATGAAGCTTTGCAGTCAAAAAAGCAATCGAAAATGACAGATGTTTTCACCAAGAAAGATATGGTAGAACCGCAAAAGCATGTTAAAGAATATGTACTAAATTTTAAGAATGGAAGAGTTTAAGTAAAGGTACAATAATAAAAATAAGTCACTTAAAAAATTTGAAATTATTTGTTTTCTCTGACATGGTTTGAAATCTTTTTTAACCGACTTCATTTTTTTTTTTTTTTTTTGTATGTGTGTGTGACCTCGGTACTTTTTCCTAGGTGAACCGATTTTGTTGATTTTTTTTTTACTTGAAAGCTGGTGCTTGTCGTGTGGTCCCATATAAATTTGATCAATGATAAGAAATTATAGTACTGGCTTCTCGGACAGTTTTTTATAGTTAAAGCTAAAGCTAGAGGATTGACATGCATATTCAGTGCGTCATTATATCGGCTCGTATGACGTTTTTCTCAATAACTGTCAGAATCCCAAGGTCACGATGTACATTGATACAGGCATTCTCCTTACATACCAGGGAGCACCCGGAATGTTAAGCAGAGCTTTGTTCTGCATGACCAGGACTCTGTTAATTGTTGTCCCCAGAGTTGAATGCCATAATTGTATGAGGGTGCAACAATGGCGTTATACTTACAACGTATCATTAGCAGACAAGTTCAAAGTACTTACGGGTCGTATGAGCTACCTTAGTTTGTTTCTGCAAGTAGCTGTAATCATGTTCACATACAATGACCACGTCATGCCTAAGTATTTAACATATGCTTTTTGGGGGACTTGAGGGACATTTAGCGTGACCGGTGGACAGCGTTTACATCTTAGCGTAAAGCAGCAATGCTAGGCCAATATTCCAACGCCTAGGCCAAGCTTCAAATTCATCAAGTGATTTTTGGGAGATGGCAGCAGCTAGATTGCATGAAGTATTACTCACTAAGAATAATGTGGCATCCGCATAAGTAGCAGCAAGGGTGTAAATAAAGTGTAGAATACTGGCCCTAGGACACTGCCCTTCCGAACACCTGCTCGAGGCCCGTGTTAAACAATATGATTATGATGAGTTGCAATCGGGGAAGAAATCGTTTGAAAAGTTTTCCATAATTAACAAATCATTTTTTACACATTTAATTTTTAGTTTTATTTACTTTTATAGTTTTGGAACAATTATTTGTGTGTCTGTGTTTGCATAACTTAAATTAATATTTATTATATTAATCATAATTATATTAATATTAATAATAATTATAGTATTTAAAAAAAAAAAAAAAAAAACAAAAAAAAAAGGAAACAAGTTTTTTCTTTCTTTCTTTAGGATCAAATCATTATTAGTTCCTTTTACACTGTTGTAAATCTGTTTACTTAATTTATACATATGTATAATTAATTTTATTAACAAATGTATTTTTGAAGCGAAAAAAATTTGTTTTTATGTTCATATGTTTATGTTTTAACCTCGTTTCTTTTGTTAAACCGCCATTCATCCTTTGTCTTCCTCCTTGCTTTGCATTTGCCATTAAAACTTGACTAAAATTAACTGTACATGATGAGGTCCCATGAACTTATTTGCTCTTTACTTATGGTATTTGTATGCATGTTGTATCTTCTTCTATTTGAGTTTATATCTTGAGGGTTTTTCCCCTTTTTCTTTTTCTTTTTCATTTTGTTTTTTGTTTCCATTTAATTTGTAGACACATATAATTGTTAATTATATTTATGTATATATATATATATATATATATTATAGTTTGTTTTTAAGAATAATAATTTCTATTTTGTCTCCTTCTATTTCAGTTTGCTTGTATGCGCTTCTTTCTTCAAATTAAAAGTATTTTCTTTTTTGCTTTTTTGATTTGGGATCAATTTGCAAACTCTTTCTTTGTATTTTGATAGTGTTGTGCTTAGTATTTCTCAGTGTGTGTGTGTGTGTGTGGTACACATATGTATGTGTGTATGGCATGTGTTTGTTTTTGTATTCCTTGTTCTGGTGATTTGTTACGTATTCGGCAGTTTGGAAGAGGTGTCCTTAAATGAAGAATATGTAAATGTGGTTCATCATCAGTTCATTGGTTGGTGAAGTTGTTGCATGATTTACATATAAGATTGGTTACATATCTTGGTTATATGATCCGGAACGTTGTCAATATACATATATAATTGCATTCATTCGTCTATCTTATGTGTGCGTGTGTGCGCGCGCGTGAGTATGTGTGTGTAAGTTTGCGGATATAATATATAAATAAAATTTTTTTTTTTTTTTTTGTTTTTGTTGGAAAACTGTTTAGTAGTGCAATCATCTATTAATCAATCCATTTAAGCGCTAACCGGAATGATTGATTGGGCGCGAGATACTGTTAGGCTGGGTCATTGCACGTATATCTGCCCGGAAGACGCGCGGTAGAGAAGAAGTATCCAGTTGATATTTTAAGACCACTAACATGGCCAATGTTTTGAGACTTGGCACAAAATCCAAGACATGGGTGTCATTGTTGTCAATTAGAGCGGTATGATCCTCATTTGGATTGGCTGTTGATATGGGACTAGTGCCACCAAACAGAAACATGCGCGTATCCTTGACAATGGCGCACTGACGACGTCGAGCTGTTGGAGATTTTCCATGGGGACGAATCAAGTTCCATAGATTTGTCTTTGGATCAAATGTATACAAATCATTGAAATGCTGATCGAGCAATCCATTATAGCCCCCGAAGACATAAATGAGTTCATTGTAAATGAACATTGAGTGGCTGCGACGACCCACTGGTACTTTTCCAGTCGACAAGGGGCGATGCCAAACTTTGGTCTTCAAATCGAGATACACAATCTCATGACAATAAGTCTCCTCTTGACTATGATAGGGACTATGCTTATCGCCACGTCCACCGAAGATATACATCCGATCGTTCATGGCCACGGCCGAATGGAAATCTCTATAGGAAGGCGGTTGTCCAAAGGTTTGGACATAACGCCATTCAAATGTCTCAAAGTTGAGGCTATGAACATCGCTGCTAAATTCATTTATCTCATCGACAAATCCACCAAAGATATACATAAAATTACCAACAACGCAAGCCGAATGTCCATCCCGAGCGCCTGGTACAGATCCCGAGACGTCAGGTCGAGTCCAGGTAGCAGTCCTCGGGTCAAAACAATATAAAACATTGCACAAATGCTCATCATTGCGTCCACCCCAAATGTATATCTTCTCATTGTAGACAACAGCAGTGTGGCCATAACGCTGAAATGGCACCTCGGGATACTTGAGCAAAGTACCATTGGCATCGTTCTGCTGGGGGATCATTGCCCAACGCAAAGTATTTGTGTTCAACACATACACATCAATGGGCTCATGGAAGCGATAGTCCACACCAGTGCAATAGCCACCAAACGAATAAATATAATCATCCACTCCGACGGCAGCATGATTGACACGCTGTGGTCCACCGTCAAGATGCACAGTCCAACGCATTGCTTTAAATCTCCAAATACGCAAATGGAAGTACAATGGTACAATGGAAAGACTCAATTAACTTCACTTAAACAGAAACCAGAATTCAAACACTTCGTTAGAATTAGTTGACTGCTAGTTAAATGGATGACACAGTGATTTCAAACTCCGGGGCTACCTGGAATGAAAATTTTCATTCAATTTCAATTATATATACATATGTCAACAACAACAACAACAGCAACAACAACTTCACCAGCAACAGGAATCAAAATTATACATACATACATACATTTTTATATATACATACACAAATACGAGTAAAACATGAAAACCTTGATAATCAAAACAAAATAAAAAGGCAATAAACCAAAATGCAAAGACTACTTACAAATTTTTCACTTTCAATTCTTCACTTTGCTTTTTTTTTCTTTTTTCTTTAATTAAATTTTGTATTCCCTCCTTCTGATTTACTCTCCTCTTCCACTTAAAAGTTTGCAATATTTTCTATTTGATATTTTTCCCCGACAACAACGACGACAGACGAATCTATTCGAATGTGCTGCTGTGCACAAACGTCATCCTTCTAAATTGCCGACGGCCGAAAAACAAGGAGCCCGTGGTCTCGCTTCCCTTATTTGTCGAATTTCAGGATAAAGAACAAAGTAAATGTAATATTATTTACAATGTTCATGCATAAATGCCCCCGACGGCCCGAAAAAAGCGGAGCGCATGGACACTCTTTCATCAAAACTCAATTCTCGATTAAAGTAGCGAGTAAAAAATAAAAATTTGATTAAAGAGAGAGAGCTGCTGAGTAGAGTAGCACGATTTGATTACGGCGAGTAAGAACTCGAAAACTAGCGAATTATGACTCCACTCAATAGCAAACAACACTGACAACAGCAAAACAAAAAACAGGAACAGCATAAAAATGCCAGGAAATAGGGATGCGGACCAGCACAACACTCTCCTTTTTTAGTGCTTTTTTCGTGTGCTCGCTCTCTCTCTCTAGCACTCAACAAAATGCAGGGCTGCAAATGGAAATAACAAATAACATGAAAATAACAGTCAGCTCATTTTGATTATGTGGATAAATTGAATTGAATTTCAAAACTAAATATTGCTTCTAAAAGAAAATTTTCTTGAATCGAACTTCTTTATAACTTTATTATAATGAAATTCTATTACACGATCTATAACAAACTTTTTTAAAACGTTTGTTGATATAACGAACTTCTATATGGAACTTCTGTATAACAAAATTTATACATAACAAAATACTATACTGTTTATTTATTTATTAGAACTAAGATTATAATTACAAATTAAAGTCTTGTATTTAATATGAGGAATAGCGACAGAGGCCTTCAGCTTAAGGGAAACGAGGAAATTGCTAGAAAATGCTAGACCAGACTTGCCTTGAGCAGGAATCGAATTGGCATTTCTTGGGATGTCAGCTCAGCGGTCTAACCTCTGAGCCAACGATCCAGTCAAAATTCTATATAAAAAACATCTTTATAACAAAATTCTCTATAACGAACTTCTATACTATGAATTTCTATATAACAAACTTCTATATAAGGAACTATTGTATAACAAATTTCTACATAATAAACTTCTTTATAACAAAATGCTTTATATAAAAAAACAACTTTATAACAAAATTCTCTATGACGAACTTCTATGTTACGAACTTCTATACAACAAAGAACTTCGCAACGAACTTTGCTATATTGAATTTCTATTGAACGAACTATAACAAACTTCTGTGTAACAAAATTTTCTGCAACAAACTTTGATATAGCGAACTTCTATATAAAAAACCTCTTTATAAGGAACTTTTGTATGAAAAACTTCTTCATAAGAAACTTCTTTATAACAAAATTCAATATAAAAAACATCTTTATAAAAATATTCTCTGTAACGTACTTCTATATAACAAACTTCAATATTCTGTACAAGAAATTTTTATAAAACGAGCTTCTCTATAGCGCACTTCTCTAGAACAAACTTCTATATTACAAACTTCTATATAACAAACTTTTTTACCACGAACTTTTTTCTGTAATAAACTTCCTTCTAACGAATTTCTTCTTAACACTCTTCTATCAAACGATCGCCTCTATAACAAACTTCTATGTATGTAACGAACCTCTCTATAAGGAACATCTGTATAATAAACTCCCATATAACAATTTTCTATAAAACGTATCACAGACGCAAATTTTTTATCCCATTTTTAATGAAAACCAAAATTACAAGCAAAAAACGATACTAAAATTTTGTCATTCCTCTGTACAATGAAGTTTTTCACGATTAAGGGAGCGTTGTAACGTCACGGTGTGGATGAGAGGAATGTGAAACAGGAGGAGAGGGGGGTATGTGAATATTATGGTAACGATATATCTCACCTTCCTTTAGATTGCCAGAGTCTCGTTTCCGTTAACAGGGTAAGGACAGAAGACGGTATTAATTTATAAAGAATACTTCAGCCTCCTCGTTGGACCTAATGAGTTTACATTTCATCAGTGATGTTTAAAGTCCATTTCTGAATACGGTAAACCTTGAGATATTAATAGTCGATTGATACACCTCCCGGTTCTGTAGATATATTGTAAGATTTGCAAAAGTCCATTGTTTGTGTTACATCTGATTTGATAGAATTGTAAAAATAATATGATTCTTAGGAAACTGCTAATCTTTTATGTGATTATTGTTTTTGAATTCTAGTGTCTTTCCACCCCTCCTTAACTGGACATACTTTGTCGTGGAAAAGCGGCTCAGAAACGGTGAAGGAACTCTGAGATCAATGCCGATGGTAGCCTAGGCTATCGAGAGTTCAACGGCAAACACTGAAGCTAAAAGCAGTCCAACTTAGACATCACAATGGGCCGTATGATTTCTGGGTGGACTTACCTTTTGACGAACAGCCTATGAGTTCATACCTCCTTATTTTGCAAGGATTTTTCGAATCAAATTGCCACATTTATTGTTATTTTTTTCTTGAAATCTATTTTATTTTTTTTTTTTTCATAAAAAAGAATGTCAAAAGAATGAATGATTCTGTTTATCAGCCTGATTATTTTCAAGTATATATACATAGGGATCTTTTACTGTGCCCACCCCCAATAATTGGGAACAAAAATGCAGATGACCTCACAAAAAAAAGAATGTGGACCAGAACCATTCTGCTGGCTTCTTATGAGTTCCACCTTAAAAAAACTCAAACAATAGCTTGTTGACATTAGATATTAGAATAGCGAAAACCTTCATGCCTTCCAGACCTCGCAAAAGAACACAAGAAATACTGGGACTAACACAAAAATAAATCTCATGATTCTTCACAAGACATTGCAGAGTTATGAAACATATGTACATACATATATTTAATAATATTTAGATTATGTAATGAATGATTTACAATGGCACTTTCATGGCTCCGCTTGGACCCAGTCTCCACTATCTTAGGAACTATATAGTACAATATATGGAACCAAATGACATTGCAGAAAAAGAAGATGTTGAAATTCTTGAAAAATACGAGAATCTCGTTGGAACTCTAATTAAGGGGGTTGTCACAATAGGCACACTCCAGGCTACCCTTCGTTTAATCTATCTATCCGTATATAATGTGTCCAGTAAATTATTGTTGTTGTTACAGTTGGAATTCCTACATAAAAGTCATTGGGGCTCTTGAATCATTTTTTTGTAGGGGGATAAAAATTTAATTGTTTTTTGTACCCAAAGGTTATCAGTGTAAAGGCTCTTCACCCACCTCGTGGAGGTGTATGACAAGAGTAGATGCTTATGTGATGGTTGAAATGCTCACGGACCGGCAGGATTCGAAGGACCCATCATTACGGACATACCAAGGAGCGTTTACGATTTGAGGGAGGAGGGCAGCGTTCTGCATCTTTTCGATGAGTTACATCTTGGACTCACCAGCAGTACCCCATATGGTGATACCATATGTCCAGGACGGCATCACTATAGTCTTATAGATGGTTACTTTATTGCTTAGGCTAAGTTGATTGAGAGAGTTCCAAAAATGTACGTATAAAAAAAATAAAAATAAAATATCTTCATTATAGAGAAGTCTTCGCTAAGAGAAGTAGTAGTTTGTTTGTCTTAGAGAAGTCCGACTGTAATTTATAACCGGATGTCATTGTGTGGAGTGCAGAGTCCCTCGTTGTGTATCAAGTGGTGTGTTATTGTGCAGCCCTGAAATCAACTTTATTTACTTATATTTACGTATATACAACGTAACAAGGTAAACGTTGTTGTGGCGCTCGCTCTCGCTACGTTACGTCGTAGTGTTGCGATGATGGTGTACCGTTTGTTCAGAAATCAATGAAAATTGCATAGTTTTCGCGAATAATTTAAGAAAAGTTGATAAAACTAAGATTAAAACGATAAAACAATAAAGTGTCTCCATAAGCAAAATGCTGAAAATTATGAGAAAAAGTGTCATCCTGTGACAAGTTGAGCTGAGAACAATGCATTTTACTCAATGTTGTTTCTCTATTTGCGGCTGATTTTTTTTTTTTTTTTTTTTTTTGCAGCAGTCAATTTTGCGTGATAGAGAGAAAAACGTAAACGTATAAGTTGAATGACGAGAGCGAAACACATCCATACGTCGTAAGTGAGAGAATGAGAGCAACGAAAGCAGCGCATCGTGTATAGGATTGCATGAACGTGTGTATGCGAGCGTTGTGTATCGGTGTGCGTTGTTATTTTGGCTGAAAACAGAGTTTCTTAAATAAAGTGTGCTCCGCGGAGCAAAACAATTATCAACAGTGGTTACGCGATAAGGTGGATGGGAGAGAGAATATGCAAAAAATTGTGAATTAAAATTAGCAAAGCGAATTAAAATTTAGTACAGTGACCGGAATAGTTTAAGAAACTCTGGCATAACATTTACGAAAATTTTAAAAAAATAACCAAAAAAAAAATATAAAATACATGATGCGATAATAACAACGACGACGACGACGACGGAAGCCTTTGTGCTTAGGATAATATTACAACAATAGAATCCAAGAGAAGTGAATGAATAGACAAGAAGTGAAGTGTTTGGTGTTTAAGCCAAAGAAAACGAAACGAAGCGAAAGAAAAGCAAAAACAAAACCAAAAAAAAAACATTGAAGAAAAAAACAAACAAAAACACAAGGAAAAAAAAAACATTAAAAAAAATACACAGAGAGTGGAGAGTGTAACAAAGAGAGTGAGAGTGCGAGCAAGAGAGTGAGACTGCAGAAGTGTTGGTTTGTGAGTGAGTGCAATGCATGGTGTAAGAAGAAATCATTGAAACCGTCAGACCAAACGACTAAACGCCAGTTGTCACACGGTCAGACACGCTTTGACTGTCATTCTCTTTCTACTCTCTTTCTCTCTCTCTCTCTCTGCCATCATCTCTTGTGTGCAAAAAAATTCGCAAAGCGTTGCCACACTAAGGCAAACTTTTTATTTTACTTAAGAGGTGAGTGAGAATGAGCATAAAATTAACTTAATTTCATTTAAGTAATTAAATTAATAGAAAATTTATTACAACAAAAAAGACAAAAAAAAAAAAAAAATACAAAATAAAGAGAAAATCTTCAATACTATCCCCAAAGTTACGTTTTATGACAGGCATCTTCATCATCATCATCATCTCATATTGTTTGTCATGATATCATAAATTGTAATTAAGTTTTTGTTTTGCTAAATTTCTCTAATTTTTTTTTTTATATCTTTTTCTCAAGGTATATTGAACAAGAAAGAATCTTAAGAAAACGAAAAGCCGAAACAACATTTACTAAAACAGTCAGTGAAGATAAAGAGATATAGATAGGTCCGGTCCAGTCCTCTAATCCAGTCTAATCAAGATGGATCATTTTCAGACATCGTTGGATCCACGTAAACAGGAACTTTTAGAGGCGCGTTTCATTGGTGCTAGGGTAAGTGAAATTTTTGATTGATGTGTATGCTACATTTATTATTAATGAGTTTGGTTCTACTATCTAGTTTTATATGAAGAAATTGAAATAGATTCAGAGATTCAAAATACATAATCTGTTTCCTTTGCCCCAAGTGATAAAAATTTGTTGTTTGATTTGAAAATTCTATTGAAAAATAAGAATTTTTAATGGAGCAAGATGATTTGATCCACGACCTTCCGTAATCATTAATCATATTATTTAGATGATAATTAAATAGAGAAATAATTGAATTCATAATTCATTTCATAGACAATACATTTTCCTAACATTTCATTAATTTTTAATAATTTTTTTTTTTTTTGAAATTATGTAGATAGTAGTTAAAATCCATGAGGGATGCAGTTACCATGAGTTTTATTAGGTTGGATAGGGAAATAAATTGTTATTAGGTCATGGTTGATGGCTGGTAGCATTTGAATCTGCTGCTTTGCTGTGTCTATTATCCAGGATTTGCACTGCGAGGACATTTACGTGGTTCTCTGAAGTCGATGTTCATTATAATCAGAGTTTTGAAATAAAATCCCTCTATGATGGCCGCAATGGAATGGGGTTCCATAGCTGGATGCCATAGATCCAAATTGACATTAGAATCACCTTATTGCTTAGTGAGAGCTACGATCTAGGTCTGAGTAACCAGTACAAATCGCTTGTTGAGAATAATCAGTTTAAAAGATTTTTACATTTCAAAGTAAATTTTTGCAATATAGTGGATTTAAAAAGGTTGTAGATCGAGTTTATGTTGCTAAAATTTGGGTTTGCCCAAGAGCTCCAACAAATTAATTTTGGTTTGATTTAATTGAATTTGAATTTAGATAAACATAAAATTTATATAATTTATAGATTAATACAATGGTTAGAAATTATAGACACAGCTTATTTCCCATGAACACATAAGAAAAAATAAGGACGAAATCCATATTCTGATTTAGGAAAATTAGGTAAAGAATTCTGATCAATAGCCATTTTCATATTTAATCCATTCCATTATTCTGAGCACGTAGCTTTTTAAGGACTTCACGAGGCTTTCTATGCTACTCAGAAAACCCCATACTAGGTTTCCATCTCAACCATCTCCAATTTGTAAGAGAAAACTTCTATTTTCATAGGGAGAGTTTTCTACAGCCATAACAATGAAACAGCGTCGGAGCATACCAGTTTCTATAGTCTTTCTTTTCTTTATCTTAGACTATCCCGAGCTGCATTAATAGCTTTCCAGATTTCCTAGTTAATAAATTCTTGTTGTCCTTGCGGCAATCCTCCTCCCTTTACCGTATGAATTAAATGATACATACATACATACATGTCACAGGTTCTTTTTCATTATCAAGCTCAGCTTTGACCACTGAATCAGATCATAGATTCCAGTCAATGCAGATACTTCATAACTGTTTTAACATATGAAAGATTTATTGGAAGCCTTTTTGCTTGTGACCCAAACGCTTTCAATGCTTTTTTGTTGATGAAAATTTTTGAATCGTTTTTTGTGAGGGCAGGTGCAGGGCAGGTGCAGTTACAAAGTTGTTAAATAGAAAGAAGCAATCATCACTGTTCAGGGCGCGAATCAAGTCTGGATGGGTGGTATGACTGAGTCAAAAGCGAATGGGGTACAATTGGCGTAGTGGTACCAGGGGGGTTAATATGCTTGGCCATGAAATCCGGTTTTTCCTTCGAATATGAGATTTAACTAAACAACGATTATGTTGTGTATGTTGTGCAGTGGCTTACCACGGGAGTTACTATGTAAAATGTACTACAGCTTCGCATAGCGGAACATCGATTAGGTTGAATAGGAAATTATAGGAAATACATACTTCTTGACATGAATTGACATTCTTATATGGTTCATAATTATTATTTATTACTTTCAACTGTTTCAAATGTTTCTCTAGATAGTATATTTAGTAATTCTGTTTATCTTATGATGACTCAAGTATCCAAAACAGTTTTAATAAACAGAATATTGTGATTTTGTTTATATATTAAATAATATCAACACCACACCAATCTTCATGGTTATATAAATGAAAATCTACATACATCTATATCATACATGTCCATATGTATCTACATACATCTATATCATACATGTCCATATGTATCTACATACATCTGTTATGTATCTATATCTAAAAAAAAACAACAAAGAATTCGCAAAAAATAAAACGTTTATACTTGTATAAATGACAAAACGAAAATGTTGCGCTTCAATTTTACTTAACAACCGACTGACCTCACCTACCTCACCTCATCAATCAAACTTAACCCTTATCTACCTACTACCTATGTAGTATGTGTACATACATATGCATGCATCTTCCTTATTTCTCATACACACTTATACATATGTATGTACTTATATACTTGTGTGTATGTACATATGCTGTATCCATGTGGATGGATGCTCACTTAGTAACAACAAAAAGTAAATAAAATAATCAGCTGATTTACCATACCATATTTCTTGTTGCCTACCTACTTCATTTCATAAAACAAATTTAATTTAAAAAAACATTCAAATTCTTTATTTTGTTTTCATTCAACAGAATTGATGAAGATAAGAAAGAAATTCCTTCGATATACTTTTAATTTTTTTGTATTTTGTATTCATTGAAAACAGTTTTATTTTCATTAACAAACACAAAAAAAATAAAAAAAAAAATAAAAGAGCATAAAATAATATTTCATCGCATATGTCTCTAAAAGAAAAAAGAGAGTGAGTGAGTGTTACGTGTGTGTGTGAGAGCAGAGCGAGCGGCATATGTTATAATAAGTAAGAGAGTAGTTGATGATTGGTAAATGCTTGTGAAGAGAGTATTGTCAATATGAAAATAAAAAACAGCTGTTCGTTGTCGTCGTTCAATTAGTACAAACAGAAACGATAGAAAGACGACAACGACAAAAACGACGCGCCTCCAACATATCACGAGACAACAACGACGACGACGAACGACGACGACGACTACTGCTGACTGACTAAACTAAATATGAACATTGAAGGTGAACAGATACTCGTATGTACGTACATACGTGTACAACATACAGCCGACGAACGAGAAAAGCAAAGCGCAACGCATTAACAAAAGCTGCGTAAACATACAAACGTCATAATAGCAGCCAGCACTCGCTACACTTGTCGTCAAAAGTATTCATATATGACTAAAATTCATTTAAAAAATAACAATAAATCAATAAATATTGTGAAGATTGGATTGAATTTTTTTTTTTTTTTTTTTTAAATTAGTTATAAAGACTTTGCCTTCATGTCTATAATGAAATGACCTCTATGAAGCTTATCCCTCCATTTTAGAGTTTTTAAATATAAATTTAGTAAGCCTGAACAAAGTTTCTCATTTACTTGAAAATGTAGCCCCTTTGCTGTATATAATATTTTCTTCAGTAGCAGTTTTGCTTGGTCAGTTTTTATTCGATAGCAAATATCTAAAGGCTGCAATCTCTTTACTCTAAGCTGTGTTGTTGTAGCGGGAGTTTTGGTGACTAGCAAGTCTGTCTAAATGGTTTGGATCAGGGCTGTTCAACCTTTTTAATTCCCTGGACCCCCATAGCTGTATGCCATATGTTCAGACTGTCTCGAGTGTGATTTTGTTTTTGATGCAAAGCTTGGACTTACACCCTAACTGTCAACTCACCCAGAGAGTTTTTAAGTCAAGTTGCTGTCTTTTGTATAACTCGGCAGCGAAGAGCGAGAATGAAATACCAGAAATATAATTCAACTTATTAATAGCGATGGTTCGGACCCGTAACTGCAGGTATGACCGAATTAAATTCTACTAAAATTGAAAAACATCTATTTTTGATTTTTGAAGTGAAACTTCTTTAGCGTAGGGGAGTAAATCCAAAAAATATGAAAATGTAATGTGACGAAAATTAAAATTTGACGATGTTATTAATATATTGGAGCTATTTAAGCAAATACAATATGGAAATGAAACTTCTAAAGTAGATGGTTAAGCAATAATACAGAATATTGTAGTGTTATATTGTTTCACAACAAAAGTTATTTTATTTCTCGGTCATTCACCCACTTGTTCATACGATCTTTCGTAAATACAATCAGTAAAGCATTTTTTATCTCTCTCTTACTCATGCATAAGCATTCAATCTCATCGCATTTCGATTTTCATCACATTTCATTTTGTAATTTTTGGATTTACCTCCTTCGCTAAAGAAGTTTCACTTCCATATTGTACTTATGAGGGTGAGGCACGCTAATCAAATTTTTTTCCTTTTTTTTTCTATTCAAGATCGTACTGACAACAAAAACTCAAGTATTCCGGTTGGCCGTGCGATGCTGGGCCGGGTACTCTAGATCTTTAGACAATATTGATTTCTATCATGCATATTGCCATTTAGCATGCAAATAACTGTTAAGATTTAAGTTGCCTCATCGTTATTGTCGGTTGATTTGTAAAGAGATTTGAAGTCTGATAATTTTTCGTTCAGTTTTATTTGAATGCTAATATGAGATATACAAAATG
The DNA here is from genome assembly GCA_037043295.1 of Amiota minor. Classification (NCBI taxonomy): domain Eukaryota; kingdom Metazoa; phylum Arthropoda; class Insecta; order Diptera; family Drosophilidae; genus Amiota; species Amiota minor. The sequence continues at coordinate 537,970 of JBAMAW010002395.1, forward strand.
CAGTTTCTTAAAAAACCAAAAAAAGTACAAGTCCTTTACATTTCATTATCCTTAAGAATAAATTAATAAACACAAGAATAGCATATGAATTTTGAGTATTCTCGATGTAGCTCTAAAAAAATAGGAACCTACACAGTTAGATCTTTTCATTAATATCTGCAATATCATAATATTGAAATACAAGTCGTAGCACCTTAGCTGTATCCATACATGTTTTAGTATTGTGTTCCCAAGAATTCTCTTCTCTTCTAGTCTTGTACCATATACTTTTGATAGTAAGAGTTTGAACCTTGTGAGGTTATCAGTTCAGTTTTCTGTCTCGAAGTGTAAGTCTTAGTAGATTTGTACTGTATCTTGAAAGATAGCAACTCAAAAAACCCAAGATACTATAAATATAACCGACAAATAAGCAAATTAATTGATTAAACAAAAATTACATCTTAGTTCATGATGCATCGTATTCTCGAACACTGTAAAATTATCATAATGTTGCCGTTGTTTGTATTGTATTGTACTCTCTGGCAAAATATACGTGACTCTCTTTGTGTTTCTGTTTAGAGATTTTAGCTGTGTCTCTCGCTGACTGTGAGACTGTTGTTTGAATTTCTGTGCGCCGGTTCCTAAGCGTAGCGAAATACGCTAAAGCGAACTTTGTTTGAATTTTGTTCCGCCGGCGTTAAACAAAAATGTTATTTTTAATGCAAATTCTATTTGAAATCTTCTATTAAATTGCTTGCTGTTTTTTTATCTTTAAAAATCGATTTTTAAAAAGAAAAGAAATGGCAACGCCAATGAGTTAACAGCCCAAGTAAACGACACGAGCGACCAACCGACGGCTGGCTATCAAGTACAACAAACAGCATACATAACCATTAACATCAGATCCGGTAACAGCAGGGGCAATTGTCTCTGTTGTTGTTGCTGTTGTTGTTGTTGAGACTACATAGCAGCTGCTCGGTGTAGAGTTGAGTTTGCAGAAAATCGTTGCGACGCCATTTGTCGTGATTAAGGCGATTCTTGTTTTGAAATTGAGTCCGTCTGTTTGTTTGTTTGTATGTCTGTCTGTCTGCCTGTGAGTCAGTCGGTTGGTCGTTCGTTTGTTCGTTTTGTCGAGCGGTCGTAGTCAGTTGATCTCTTCTAGTAAGCGCCGCTGCCGTCGGCGGTCGCATCGTGTGTCACATTGGATGATTACGCGATTACATGGCAAAGCTCTTCCGGTTGCCGTTTTACAGCTGAGAAATGTCTCGACATACAACCAGACACACAGATGCACACACACACACACACACACACACACACACACACACACACACACACACACACACACATGTACAAGAAGAGAAGGTGAACAAATACTATTACATCTTTTGCCGGGTGTCCATGTGTGTATTATTTGCTGCTCTCTGATTTTTACTCTCTTTAGTTTTGATTTTTCGTTTTGTGTTTTCTTTTGTTGTTTGTTTCTCTGTAATTTTGTTTTTGACTCTCTTTGCTTTGGATTGGGTTGATTTGGCTTGTGTCTGTGTTGTTGTTGGTGTTGGTGTTGGTGTAGTCGTAGGTCGCCGACAAAATAATGCATCAATTACAATTTCATTTTTATTAAAACTTTTCTTTATTATTTTCATTTTCATTTGTTTTTATTATCATTATTTATTAATATTATTAATTTTAGTATGATTTCGAAAGAACAAAGATCCAATTCCATGATGTAAAAAGAAGAAGAAGTTCCTTGGTAGAGGAAAAATCCAAGATAGGAGTAGGGAATGTTTATCATGCAGATAGAGAAAACATTTTTCATCCTTACTTCATTAACATATGTATTAAATTTAACTCAAGAGATCATCATTCTGGATGTTTAATATCTTCCATTGAAGAGTCTCAAAAAACGATATCTAATAGGGGGGTGGTAGAATGATTAAAGGAATGAGATCCAGAGACTCAGATTACAAATTATGAGTATTTAAAATAATTTTAATTCCATAAATAACTTTTATTGAATTTTTCCCCCTCTATAAATTTTATCTTTTTTTTTTATTGCATTTCTCTAAACATAAACGATGTTGCACTTTTATTTGCCTTTGTTTTGTTTTGCCCTTTGTCTCATTAAAATTTGTCGTTATTTTTGAGTTTTTAATTTTTATGTCTTTTTATCATTTTTACGAGGGTTTTTTTTTTTTGTTTCTTTGAAACATTCATTTTGTTTATATTTTAAGGATTTATTCATAGTCATTCAACTTGGTTCGTAAATTGCACTTTGTCAATTTTTTGTTAAACAAATTCACCGCTAATTAGTTTTTGAGATTTTTGTTTCTTTTTATTATTTACTCTTTACGCAGTAAATAGTTTTATAAATTTTTCATGATGTTTGTGACACACAGAAAGAGACATCAGAGACGCGCCCCCTTAAAGTAGTTACATATGGATGTTCTTGTTAAGCTCAACGAGATGAGTTGATTTAGCCATGTCCGTCTGTCTGTCTTTCCAAGTAGTCTCTCAGTTCTTGAGCTATAGAGCTTTTCTTTTTACCAGACTCTATACATATGTATGTCGGAACCAGCCGAATAGGTCCACTAGGATACTAGGGTACATTCCATAAAACGCCACTTTCAAATTCATATTCTTATTAGAAAAACTTTTTTGTTTTATATTTTATCGAATTGAAATTTAGACAGTAAAAGTGTCTGAATCATATTCTCTAACCATGTAAATTTCAAGATCCTAGGATTACTGGATCATATAGTTCCTATACAAACCCACGTTCAAATTCATATTCTTATGAGAAAAACTTTTTTGTTTTTTATTTTATCGAATTGAAATTTAGATAGTAAAAGTGTCTGACTCTTATTCACTAACCATGTAAATTTCATGATCCTGGGACTACTGGATCGTAAAGCTTCCATACAAAACCACGTTCATATTCAGGTTTTTATTAGAAAAACTTTCTTATTTTTTACGTTATCGAACTGAAATTTGAATAGTAAAAGTGTCTGACTCATATTCACTAACCATATAAATTTCATGATCCTAGGATTACTGGATCGTACAGCTTCCATACAAATATTTTGGTCTCATTGTTGAAATGCAGTATGAATAATGTAGAAATTCTGTATGCTAAAACACAGGACCCTAAACACAAATGTTTTCTACATACACCAGTATGAAAACTTCGACTTAGCCGAATTTAACCTTCTTTTTATTTTTATTTTTATTTTCTTTGATTTGACTTAGAAAAACTATTGCAATTTTAAGAAAATGTGATAATTTCCCAGTTGTATTTTTGTTATTACGAAATATGCAAAACTTTAAGTTGTCTCCACTATGGGCTTAACATAAAATATGGTAGACAAGAGATTTGGATATATGAGATGAGATTAGTTTTAGATTTTTAACATAATTCTACTTCTATCGTTGTAATAGAATGGAGATGTATGTATTGGATGGTCTTATGGTCTTTTGTGAAATCTGATTGGAATTGCTATTAGTTTAGTATTGTAGTATCGGTGTGGGAGAGGCTACTATCATTAGCTCCGTATCGCTCTCATGGTACTTACATCTAGTGTGAGTCCTCAATGGCAGGACAAGGAGGGTAATTTAGCAAGGGTGTTGGTTTTCACATAGTTCGAAGCAGTTCTAGAAATTATCTTCATTAGTAAAGAGTGTTAAATAAATACATTAATAATTTAATGATCCTCTGGTGGGTTTCATTTTATTTCTATTGAAAAGTTATCTAATTCAGTTCCACGAAAATTGTTATTTTTCTACAACGTGAAAAGTTGTCGTGTTAAAAATAACTTAATAGTAATAACATCTATCAGATTGCAGTCTGGCAAGCGATAAAATTGATGAATAAAAAACAGAGAGATAATACATATATCTTCGTTTTCGATCAAATCTCTTTAATTCTCTCAGTTTTTTTTTTTTTTTCTCCCAATTTTTATGGTCTACATTAATCTGATTTTGATATAAGAAAATAAAAATGATGATGTTAAATCAATCTCACTTTTATATAAAATAATGTTTCTCTTCAATTAGTTCCATAAATTAGTATTTTTCTACCATGTCAATCCGAAATCATTGATTTATTATTTTTAATAAAAATTTGTACAGTTTTTGTGTTAACTCATTTGAGTGTTGATCATGGTGATGATGGGATAGACAGGCTGCTTGCTATAGAAGCAAGTTTATCCAGAAGCCTGACGGTCCATTACAAAGCGTGGTTTGGATTGCTCTTAGCTTCACCAGGGTATGGATGACATAAGCTATCCGGCCACCGGCGTCGCACTCATGGTCCTTACACCAACTGATCCCGGTCACCACATCAAGGTGACAATCCAGTAATTTACATAAAATGTGTTGTCTCATCTATGATATTTTTTCAATCTGGCAGTTATTGCCTAGATAGCCTCCTTTCCTCAGTCTATTAAATAGAAATTTAAATAGGGCAATTATGTCGCTTAATGTGGTATTTTGGTATATTACCATTCTTGTCTAATCTTTGCCTCAGAGAGTGAAACACTATGATAATCCTTATCATATTCTTCCTCCGATATTTCTCTTCCTTGTATGATTTTTTCATTTCCTGTTTGTTCTTTGATTGCATTGAGTTGATGATGAATTTCTTTGGTTAGGCTTATGGGGATTTTTATTGCTCTTCTTTATTCTTTTGTTTGTTTTTTTTTTTTTTGGTAAACCCAACCAAAGTTTAACTCGCTTCAGAATTTTTATTTTTTTTTTTCATGGTATAAAAACAACCAAGTGACCCGACTTCCAAACGACTGTATCTAACTTTCTATGATAAGTATGACCATGTCGTGTCATGTGTCTTGCGCCTTGCCTCATCACTATGCTCTATTTTACACACTTTTCTAAACTCCCCCACCATTTCATTATGTATCCATAACCATGATGATGATGATGATGATGATGATGCTGCAGCAGGCAGACAACGCCATCATCTCTCATTTGGTCGTTCGTCGTTCACTCGTTTAGTCAGAGTTAGTTGTGTTCGTTTGTTTAGTTTAGTTTAGTTGAGTTTGCTTTGGCTTCGTTTTTATGATACTTGAATGTACTTGTACTCTCTGTCTTTGCTCATATGGTTCCCAATCATGCTTTTGGTGGTTTGGCTTTGGCTTTTGCTATACTTAACTAAACTTAACTTTGCCTCTTAACGCGTTTATCCACCGCCGCCGCCTCCTCCTTCCTATAAATGAACTGCGACTTCTCTCTACTTGCAATGAGTCTAGTGAGTGTTGGTGGGTTCAGGTTTTATTTTACTAAGTATAATATTTTTTGTTTCACTGGAATTGCTTTTATGTTGGTATATTCCAGGGTTTCTTAAACCACAATACTTTGTGATCAAGGCTAAAAATGTTTTTAATAATTGTAAATGAAATTCAAATATGTATATGTAGGTGAGCAACCCACTAGCCTCGGGACCTGCTATTTATGGTTTCTAAAAATCATAATTCACCTTTTCTCCTATAGCCCATAATGAAGTAATAAAGGCGTGACCACGTACTCCGCAATTTAATGAATCATGACAAAATTTATCAATAGACACAGAGGTCCGACTCTGGCGAGTTTAGTCCATCATTGCTCTACTTTGAATCTTTTATAGATAAAGTTTAAGAAACTCTGATCTCTTCAGTTGTTGCTATTGTTGTTAGTAGTAGTAGTAGTAGTAGTAGTAGTAGTAGTAGTGTTGTTAACTGCTGCTGCTTGCTGGCCATTGTCGTTTTTTTTTTTATCAGTTTCTTTATGCATGACATTCCTTCCTATGTTCGTTTGTTCGTTCGTTCGTTCTTTCGTTCGTTTGTTCACTCACTCGTTCGTTTGTTGGTTCATTTTGGTCGTTCGTACGTTCATTCGCCGTTTGCTTACAGCTGATGCTGGGATGCTGCTTGCTCCTAACTTAATTCCTTATTTTGCATCGGTAACATAACATAATAGTATAACGTATCCGTATCGTAACGCAACGCAACGAAACGTAAACGCAGCACAAAAATCTATAACGCGAGACTCAAGTCACATCAGAGTCAGCAAAGGCAACAAAACGACTCAGTTACAAAAAACCTTAGCCACGTTCTCAGTTTTATCGTTTATCATCATCTCCATAGTTCGTGGCTTTAAGCTCGTATGTATATGAGTCTGGCAATCTTACATAGTATATACAGTAGTGTGCAAAATAAAGGCAATACATTTTGTCATTATACTCCCATATATTTTTGAACTTAATTTTAAAATAATTTAATTACATACTTGTGTGTGCTCTTGAATATATTGGGACTCCTGAAAAAGGCGGTGCCTTCAAAATAGCTTCGTTATAGAAAAGTTTGTTATAGGGGAGTTCCATTGCAATATTGATTAAAAACTATAGAACCTAGGCAAAACAGTGTATGTATAATATTTGATTTATTTTATAATATGAGATCATCCTTTCCACTTCTTAATAACAGTTTAGTTTTGGAAAAGATTTAATTTTTTTTTTTCTGAAAACTTTGATCGGAGGAAACAACTCTTGGCTTGTAAATATGGTAAAAAAGATTTTAATGACATTCAAGTCTATTGGTGATTCTGCAATCTAATCATCATCATACTTACTTATAACAGATCTATGTGATATTGATGCTTTTAACTTGTCTGTGCAATATTAGTGGTTTATAGGATATTATTTCTTCACATCTTAAGCAAGCTCCTTTTTTCCGAAAACGTTGATCCCAAACACTTGGCTTCTTAGTATGGGAAAGTATTATGCTATATAGGAAAGTCATTTTGTACAAAATGATCCTCATATACCAGAGAGAGAGAGAGAGAGAGAGAGCGAGTCAAGTTTTGAATGAATGAAATAGATTTTCTAGTTTTAAATTTAAAAGGAAAGAAATGAAACTTATTTTCTTTTTGACTATATTTCTTTATACATTTTCCCTTGCACCTTAAAATGATATTACATTTTGATATAAGCTAAATCGGTCAAGCCATTCTCAAGATAGATACGCTTACAAAGAACAGCATTTTCATAATTTTTTCATCATTTCTTCATCACCTCTCCCATTCTTGAGGTAAACAAGCAAAAACCAAAACAGATCTTACAAGCAACGTGCATTTCTCTATTTTTATAATATATAAATTACTTAGCGCTACGACTTTTGAGACACGAGATATAATAAATTTTTTAGCTTCATCAAAAGCATTTGGGTGAAATGCTGTGTTTCATGGCCCTTGGTATGGAAGCTTTTTTAATACTGTTTTCAAAGAACACTACATTCGGAAAACGCGAGAGGTTTGCTTATTATACTTATAACGGCGACACAATTGAGCAGTAAATAAATAAGTACTTTAGCTACCCCTTTAGATAGTCCTTCATCAGCGTAGATCTATGTTTTGGATTGTTCCGATCGGCGTAATGGCTACCATGTTAAACCCAAATACACATATCACAAAGAAGGTTTTATGGAATATTCAGAAAAATCCTATACTTGTATCAAAAGTTGTACGGACTCTTTATTTTTTATTTGACTGTTTATAAGAGGTCATTTGACTAAATAAGATACTTTTATTTTGTACACTACTGTATAAAGTAAGTATATACCTAGTAAAAGTATATAGAAATGTATGAGTGAAATCAGCTAATTTCTGTACTGACAGTCAGACAGACAAAGAAACATGCATTTTGTATATAATAGTACTACGAGTATGTATGCATTTTCTGTCCTCTGTCGACCGATGACGCCTGGATTTCATTGAGAATTGGTTCGGTTTGGTTTGGTTTGGTTTGAATTGATTTAATGTCGTTAGGAGTAAGGTTGGTTGATGGTTCGTCGTCGTTTTTTCTCGCTCGTACCACATAAGATTTTCTTTCCCCAGTTGTGCGCGCATTGATATCTCACAACAACTCGGCTCAATTTAACTTGGCTTACACAAGTTCGTCGTAGTCAACGTCACAATCGTACATTCATCCCGAACCCATTTTGAACTCGGTGATAAATGCGCGGCGACACCAAACGACGACGATGACGATGACGATGTTAACACTTAATGTTGTCAATATTAGCAGTTGCCTTGCCAGAGTTGCGTTGTTCAGCAATTTGGTTGCAACAACATTAGTAGTAGCAACAGCAGCAATATTAGAGGCTTACAACAACCAACATCATTCATCCATCCCATCCAATATTCTCACTCTCTATTTCTGTGTAAGCTCTCTCTCTCTCTCTCTCTCTCTCTCTCTCTTTGTGTGGTGTTATTATTGACACTCACATATTGCAGTTGAGACTCGCCATTATCAGCACCAGCACCAGCACCATCAGCACCTTCAGCGTCAATTGTCGTGGCTAACGTTCCATTCTATTCCGTTCGTCGTGGCTTGGACGACTTGTCTCTGTATGTTAGCATTAACCAGAGCTGCAAAATTTCTGCCAACTTCGCCAACTTTTGATGTTGCCAGCCCAGCCAGCCAACCAAGCAATAAACCAACTAACCTAACCAAGCAACCAACCAGCCAGTCAGCCAAGTTAGCCTACCTACCTATTTCCTTAGCCTGAGTACGGCTTTGCTTCTCATTGCTTGGCCTGGCTTGGCCTAGCTTAGTTTGGCTTGGCCTGCATCTTCAGTTTAGTTCAGTTTATTACTTTGTAACGCTTCACTGAAGTTCAATAAGTTGCTAAGAACTCTCTCTCTCTCTCTCTCTCTTTCTCCCTCACTATCTGTGGGGGTCTCTCTGTCTTGTCTGATGTTGTGTTGTGTGTGTGTGTGTGTGTATGTGTTTGATTTGGTGGTTTTAATAAACTTTTGCCTATGATCTAATCGTAACGCATTGTATCGGAACAAATTGAATTGAAACGCATTGGACCTGGTCGGATCAACTGATCGATTTGAGTGATCAAACGTTTAACTAAGCATTGCAACGCCGGTTCGCCTAAAATTTCCATTCTAAATGCGATTTTAATACTTAAAAAAAAAAAAAAAAAAAAAATTTTTTTTTTTTTTATTATTTCTAAAATGAATTTTATCTTAAAGTGTAAATCGACTGCAAAGTGTTTATGTGTATGTATGTGTGTGTCTATATGTACATGAGTGTGTGTGATTAGTTTTTTGAATTTTTTTTTTTTGTAAATTATATAATTTAATAATAATTACAACAACTTTTGTTGTTAAGTGTTTGTGAATTTTTTTTTTTATTTTTTTTTTTTGTTTAAATTTGTTTGTCTATCGTTTTTTTCTCTTCACCTCCTAGGGAAAACCCATTTAAATTATTAAGAGAAAAAAAAAAAAAACATTAAAAAAAAGAAAAATTTAAAAAGTTAAATACAATTTTATGGAATTCATAAGAATTATAAACTTTACATTGGTGATCGAAAATAATCAGTGAATCAATCAATCAATCGATTTATTAAATTGAAATTTCGGCTTCAACTGCCGATTGCTCAGATTCTTTTATAAAATGCCGGTTGTTAAGCCACGTAAAATGAGCCGCTATAAGGTTAGTGGAAATTACAAATAAACAATATTTTCTAATTATAAGTACATTCATACATATTTCATAAAGCAAAGAAAAACAAATTTAAATTCAATATTTAAATCATCTAAGTGGATATAAAAAAAAGTTCTTCTCATGGTGATGATATCTTCATTTTTTTTTCACATTAAGTATTCTAGTTACAGTTAGTTAAAATACTCAGTTATGTGAAGAGAAATTTTACATTCCACTAGGGTTCAACATTTTTCCCGATTATTGAAGAAATCGATTATTCATCTGGGACATGTGAAAATTTTTAACTCTTTGTGATTATCCACATTAAAAATTACTTTAATTTCTGAATTCAATTCAATTTTTTTTTATGTTAAGAATAATAGTATTCTCCAGACCTTACTCCTTCCGACTACTGGCTTTTTCGACGGATGAAAAACGATTTGGGGGGGTCACCGGTTCGGGTCTTTTGAAGAAATCGAAAAATGGATCAATGAATGGATCGAGGCCAGAGAGGACTCATTTTTTAGAGATGGTATTTGAAAATTACCAGAGAGATGGGAACTACTTTAGTCGCTTCCGGCGGACAATACTTTGAATGATGTATTTTTTTCTTTTTTTTTTCAATATAAAACACTTTTTTGAACACAAAAAACGGACCGAATAAATTTGTACTCCCAATAAATTGTGTTTATGTTTATGTTGTATTAAACTAGATATCTGAGCCGATGTTCTTCTGCCTCTCCTTCCGAAAAAAAAAAAATTTGTGGATACTGCAATGGATCATATGATCGAAGTGTATCTTGAATGGTTTGCACATTATTCTTTCGAAGTGATATTCAAAGTCATCTCCAACCATAATAATGGCAACAGTTGGTTGGTGTATTCACTAGCTGGAACTTTGTTCTCTCTTATCTTTATCATAATTATATTTGTATTATAGTGGTACTATATTATTTCTGTAGAAACGCTGGACAATAATTAAAGAACTTGATTGTGAAGAGTAACACAAACTACTAGATGCTTCATTTTTGAATTCCAGTGCATGGCAACAATTACATTTTAGATCCATTTTCCTATAAAAACTTTTGAATGAATACTTCATTAAATTTTTGGATCATAATTGAATGGAAGTCTCTCTTCCTCTTCTTCTAATTCCAATGTTCTTAACTTTCAGTAAAGTTACGAAATTCTAATGAAGTAAATTACTCTATGTATTATATCATTAATAATATAATAAGCGATATGGTCCTTAAAAATAGTTTTTGGGTATAAGACAACTCCCAGGTATCGAAAATTGTATGTCTAGGGGTGTTTTATATGACTGCAGAGCTTCAATATGGTTTTCCGTTTCCTAGTGAAGTAGTAGATGGCTTGAGTTTTGTCCGAATTAATCATGAACAGTTTCAAAAGCTGCATGTATATAAAGAAAACTGTCATTGATTCCGATTATCAAATTGTCTACAAAAGTTAAATATTCTAGGCTACTATTGTCATTGTCATTGTCATTGTCATTCGCGTTTTGGTGATCCTTGATCTGTGCTATGATTCCAATAATCGGGAAAATTTATTTGAAAATCAGAATGCAATCCAACATGGAGTCCATTTTGATGTTGTAGGGTACAGAATATATTCAATGCAGTTGTATAAAGTTTGGAGTCTGCTACAAAAAAAAAAGAAAGAAGGTCCCAAAATTGACAGAATGATTCAGCACTTTGACATCTGAGTTCAATAAATTGTTTTTAACATTTTAGATTGCAAAATTGAAGGAAAATTTGGTTTTAATTTCATTGGATTGGCTGACCAGGATAACAATTAATGTTAATGGTTTGAATTTTAGTGCAGTGTTTCTTGTATTGTAATTTGTTTTTTATTTATTTTTTTTTTTGGTCCAGTATTTTTACAATTTTGTTGAAAATGAATCGAAAACTAATTTTAATTAAAATTGCACCAAATTTTATCAATTCTTATAACTTTCTACTACTTCAAACTACGATTATATGACAGAAAAATTAAAGTTCCTACGAATAAAGAGGAGGGGGGTAAACCTGATAAAAAAACAGCCAAGTGCGACTCAGACTTCGACACGGAGGATTCCTTACCAGATTTGAGTTTGTATGAGATGTACTTCCCCTAGTGGTCCGATTTGACTGTTTCCAACAAATGTACCGCGTCTATATTAAAGACTTATTGTATCTAAATTTCTGTTCAATAGTGAAAAAACCAAAAAACTTTTTCTAATAAGAACCTGAATTTTAATAAGGATTTGTACACTCCCTAGTGATCCGATCAAACTGAAATTTCGACAGTATAAGTTTCCAGTATATAACCAAGAACCACAGTAATTTCAAGATCGTTGGATTACTGGATCTTATAGCTGCCATACAAACCAAAATGTTTCTTGTATGGGACCCTTTTAAGTTTTTGAAAAGATTTTAGTTTTAGAAATTGTTGCTGAGGCCCGGGGAAAACTACACATTCTATGTGAATTTCTCTCTAGCTATTTGGGTTCATGAGATATGACCCGAGGACGGGCGGACAATGAAGTTTCTCCAGTAGGGTTTCCTTTGATACCCTTTGGGTCCGGAACCCTAGAACTAGTAGAACTAGCAAATGACTCCTTTTGAGTTGGTCCAAGCATAGACTTGCTGCAGGTATTTGCTGATCATCTATGCTGACAGTGTTATACAGAACAAGACTTTAGGATGTTTGCAGTTTGGCATGTCTACAGTAAATAGTTTATACAACAATCTTGGCAGTACACTGCCTGGTAACAAGTCCTGACTTGTCTCTCTTTGATGAATGGTAGGAGCGTCCTAAGAGATAACTTTTAATTAATATGTTTTGTTTTCCTGTGGGAAAACTCTATGTACAATATATAGTTGCTTTGACTTGGTGCCATGCTGATCTCTAAAACTATATAAATTGATAATTCAGTATGCTTTTCTTAACGCATTGTACTACCTACTAGCAATCTACTGAAAAGTCTTCATTAAAATATTTTTGGGAGAATATCAAAAGCAGACTTATTGGTCTAGAAGACTCGACAAGGTTCTCCGATTTGCTAGGCTTAGGTTAAGGTATCATATTAATATTGATGCTCATTTTTATTGCGTTGGAAAGTGACAGATGTGTAACATGATGTTAAACACTCCCTTCCCTGGAAGAGCTTTTGCAATTTTGGCATCAATTTTGTCATAACTAAATGAAAAAAAAAAAAAAAAAAAAATTATAACAGAAAACTTGAAATCAAATTGAAAACAACTAATACAACTATACTTTCTCTGTATAATAAATTAAAAAAAAAAAAAAATACGAAATAATAGAAAAATAAAAAACCATTTTGCAAGTTCAATGAACCTAAGGAGAAAATTTACTACACACACTCACATACAACGAAAGACACACGAAGATACACTCATATTCACATAGATACATCATCATCATCATCATCATCATCATCATCATCGTCGCCGTCGCCGTCGTTAATGGTTGCACTCAACTCACTCACTCACTTACTCACTGCCTGCAAGTAAAACAACAAATATTACAACAAAAAAAAAAAAAAAAAAAACAACTGAGAATGTTGTATGAAAACGACAAACGAACAAAAAGGCGAATAGACAGACGCCAACGCCAAAAGTCGACAACAACCAACGAACAAACAACCGAAAGCAAAATACCAAAATCAAACCAAACCTCACCAAAGAAATATAGAAGGAAACAAAGAAAAAAAAAAAATTAAAAATAAAAGCAATTGCAATAGCAAAACAGCAATGCAAAAATATGTTAGACTAAAGCAGAGTTTCTTAAACTTATTTAGTGGTCACGGGAAGTTCTTTTGAATTTTGTTAATGACAAGGAGGAGCAGAACAGCCTTGGTGGGGATACAACAAACCTATTCAAAACTAAATGAGGATGATATATATTTTTGAACAGCAATTCTGAAAGTGAAGCTTGCAAAATCAAATTTGTATAATAAATCAACATAAAAGTGTGTTCCCCCCACCTAGTATTAAAAAGGCGTCACTCTACCGGTCTTTTGTTTTTAAAAGATTCAATACAAAATACTTTATTAAATCAATAAAGGTTTTTGTTGAGAAATTTGGACTCTTAGATCAATATGGGTTAGTCATCATTCATGGTCAATGAGATGATTTAGGCAGAAACTAAAATATAAAATGTCTATGTTGATTGGGATGGATGGCTGGATACATTGATTAAAGGGCATAGGGTTTCTGCAGGATGTAAATATTGTACATAGTATGTATTTATAGAGTATATTATGATGATTATTCCTTTTTTTTTTTTTTTGATTTTTGGGACTTAATTTCAGGCATCATAATGGGATGAATGATGGACCAACATAATGTGCCCTTTGGATTTATAGTTAGTTATAGACATGATTTCTCAAGAGACTATTTACTACATAATTTTACATATATCCCCCCCCCCTCTCTCTCTCTTTCCCTTGGTATAATTTAAGAAACCCTGGTTTAAAGCTTGTACACATGAATTTTTGACCTGACCTAAAATACAACAATTTTGCTATAGCCGCGTCGCATTTATGTGGAGCAAATTCAACAGCGTGAAAATTTAACTTTTAACAGAAGACAACAACATCAACTCAACTCAACAACAACGGTAACCAGAGAGCAATGGTACAATAAATTGAAAGAGAGAGTGGGAGTAGTGAGCCAAGAGAGTCTCAAGTGTCTATTTGTACATGTGTGCGTGTATGTATCTGTGAGAAGAGAAACAGACAAGTAAAGCAGAGTAGAGAAGAAATAGCTAAGCAAAACACATAATTTGCCAATTACATTTTTATTCCTTCATTCTTCTTTCACTTTTTCTCTCATCTCTTTCAATGCTCTTCTGTTTTAGTATTTAATTTCACTACTATTCTATTCTCTTACATTCTCTTACTCTCCTTTTACTGTACCAAATTTTCAAGCTCTCTCTACCTCCCTACCTCCCTATCACCTAACTTCTTCTTTCCTCTATCTCCCAACCAATCTTTCTTCTAGTCACTCACAATCTTTTAACTTAAATTTTAGTTAAAAAAAAAGAGAGTTTGCATAATGGAAAATCGCATCATGAATGTAGAAATAAAGAGCAATGAGGAATTTTGAATGATAACAAAAAAATTTAACATACAAAAGTATTTAATAAAAATGAAATAAATTTCAAAAAGAATATAAAGTGAAAAAACAAAAGGGAGAAAAACATTAATAGATTCATTTCATTTCATTTCATTTCATTTCATTTCATTTAATTTGTATTTATTTATTTAGTTTTTCAATCACACAAAGAAATCACAAAATCACTGAAAGCAAAATATTGTTTATTTTAACAGAGAGTAAATCAAAGTAATAGAAGAAAAGGGTTGGAAGGGGGTGAGGATAATATAACATACATAACATGAAATTGTTTTTGATTCTCTTCTCTTTTTTTTTTTTCATACAAAATTTAGTGATTTTTCTTTTGATTTTTTTTTCCCCCCTCTCCTAAAAAAGAGTGCAACAGTGCGTATGCTGAATATAAAATATATATATAGAAGAAAATACATAGATAATTTCAATCTAATTACTGGAAAAAAAAAATTCTTGATGTTCTTTAGATGCTTTTCTTTTACAAATTAGTTCGGTCCGTTTTCAAAAGATTCACCTGCTCCACCTGCAAGTTGTGGCCGATTTTGGAAGCGATTACCTATTCCATTGGAAAGATTTGACATCTGTCAACAATATCATCTAATAAATTTTTGTCAAAGGCTTTAAAATGAATAGACTGGATTATTCACCCATAAATTGTGTGTAAAATTATTGTTGGGTATCCCGAGAATTATTTTTTTTTTAGAAAGAGATACAATTTCGTGAGCAAAAATGTCCAGTCTAATCATTTCATAGGCTTTGCTTTGATCATTTTAAATCATTTTGTAATTAAAGAATTAAAAGCAACTTATTCGAAATTATATTTTTCAAAACTTATTTGTTTCATTTCTAGTATCTACTTCTAATACTCTTTGATAAAAGTATGTTCCTTGAATTGAATGTAAGAATTTCAATTAAAATCTACTCGTACATATGGTTTTTTTTTTCATTTCTATTAAATTTTATTAATACTAAAGTTGATTATTCTTAATTTGTTGTTGACATTTTTTTAATAATTCTCGCTTCTTATTAAAAATCACTGATGTTTTGTGCCAGCGACTGTCAATCACTACCATTTGTCATAACATAAAAATATGTTTATTTTGTATAAAACAATAATATATTATATGTATGTGTGTCTTTATCAAATATTAGCTTTATTTGCATAGAAACAGATGAAGCAAACCCCCAATTGTTGGCAATCAAGGGAACTTAACACATGTACATACCATAAATAAATGGTAATTCATATGAATTTTCGTAGCAGCATTTGATTAAATTCCATGATTAATTCACAAGTTTCAATTGTTTTTAGTTAATAAATGTAGAAAGAGGAATTTTGTTTGTACATTAAATTCTTTTATACTTTTCACGCAGTGAATAATCTCATGAGTTTGTAGCACACAGAAGTAGACATTGGAGTCCCCAGAAAGTATATGTATTTTTGATCAGCTTGAAAAGGCGAGTTGATAAAATCTGTCCTTTTGTACGAGTATGTATGCAAACTTGAATCCTTATTTTTTGAGTTAGATAGCTGAAATTTTGCACAAGCTTTTCTTTTTAACAGCCGCTGCACATTTGCCGAATCGGAGCACTAGGAAGGGTTCCTCCCATACAAGTCTAAATTTAAGGTCACGTTTTTATTAGAAAAACTTTTTTGTTATTTGTATTATCAAACTGAAATTTGGATATCATAAATGTCTGACCCATATTCACCAACCATTTAAATTTTAAGATCCTTGGATTACAGGAACGCATAGCTCCCATACAAATCCAGTTTTAAATTCATGTTTTCATTAGAAAAACTTTTTTGTTATTTGTATTATCAAACTGAAATTTGAATATCACAAATATTTGATCTTTATTTATCAGCCATGAAAATGTTAAGATCTTTGGATTACTGGATCGCATAGCTCCCATACAAATCCAGTTTTTAATTCATGTTTTTATTAGAAAAACTTTTTTGTTTTTTGTATTATCCAACTGAAATTTGGATATCATAAATGTCTGACCCATGTTCACTAACGATGTAAATTTTAAGATCCTTGGATTACAGGATCGCATAGCTCCCTTACAAATCCAGTTTTTAATTCATGTTTTTATTAGGAAAACTTTTTTGTTATTTGTATTATCAAACTGAAATTTGGATATCATAAATGTCTGACCCATATTCACCAACCATTTAAATTTTAAGATCCTTGGATTACAGGAACGCATAGCTCCCATACAAATCCAGTTTTAAATTCATGTTTTCATTAGAAAAACTTTTTTGTTATTTGTATTATCAAACTGAAATTTGAATATCACAAATATTTGATCTTTATTTATCAGCCATGAAAATGTTAAGATCTTTGGATTACTGGATCGCATAGCTCCCATACAAATCCAGTTTTTAATTCATGTTTTTATTAGAAAAACTTTTTTGTTTTTTGTATTATCCAACTGAAATTTGGATATCATAAATGTCTGACCCATGTTCACTAACGATGTAAATTTTAAGATCCTTGGATTACAGGATCGCATAGCTCCCATACAAATCCAGTTTTTAATTCATGTTTTTATTAGAAAAACTTTTTTGTTTTTTGTATTATCAAACTGAAATTTAGATAGTAAAAGTGTTGGACTCATTTTCACCAACCATGTAAATTTCAATATCTTCGGATTACTGATTAGCATAGCTCCTATACAAACTCAAATTTAAATTCATGTTCTTATAAGAAAAACTTTTTTGTTTTTTGTATTATCAAACTGAAATTTGAATATCACAAATATTTGATCTTTATTTATCCGCCATGTAAATTTTAAGATCCTTGGATTACTGGATCGTATAACTCCCATACAAATGTTTCGGTCTCAATTTTAAAATGCATTATGAACACTGACTCTGTCCTCAATATAAATCAAATCATTATTGTAATATTTTTGAATGGTCATTCATAGGAGCTTAGGGGAACAAGTGAAGAGTAAAGAGTATTACAACTTCGGCATAACTTTCTGTTTTCTTGTTATGATTATGTGTTTGTTAGTATTATATTTTCTTACCAATTCACTGTTTTGCATATATGTATGTATTGATGATAAAGTGATAAGATGACGTTATTTATCTTCTTCAAGCCCAATAGTGCGTATGATGAATATTATATATAAATTTTGTTTCGAAAAACATCACTCATACGTAATGGGTGATCCCACATGGTGGTTTGTTTTATTCTGTTCTGTTCTGTTCTCTTTTCTTGTTAAATGAAATGATTTTTATTTATTAAAAATATTTTTCTTTTTGTAAAACAATAGAAAATTGAATAAATTTTCAATAAATTTTTGGCTTTTATGAATTTTCATTTAAATAAAAATTTGTATTTTAATGTTTTGTTCTTTTCTTGGTTTAAATATGTAAAAATGGCATGTACATATATGGTGTATGTACATAGATTTGTATATGTATATTTATGTACATAAGCAGATAGATGTATGTAACGACGCGTATACAAAATGGCGACCAATCAGTGTTGCAAAACATGTACAAAACTGGGTTGATATAAAGATGATGATGATGATTTGATGGTTGGTTGTTTCGTTGGTTCATTGTACAATAGTAAAGCTAGAGCAATTGAATGAGCGCAGCGGCGGTGGTGGTGGTATGAGGAAGGTTTTTAACGTTAGTGGTTCGGTCGGTTAAGCGCTGCCGGCTAACTAAGTGAGTTGGTGAGTTGCTGGAGGGATGAGTGAGTGCGTAACTAGGGTGTTGAATCTCTTGGTTGGTCGGTTGGTTCGTTGGTTGCATGGATGGATAGATAGATAGATGTTTTGGGCTATTGGTTGCGGGTGGGCGGATGGGCGGATGGTTGGGTGAGATGAGGTGTATGCAGTTGGTTGGTTGGTTGTTTGGTAGGTTGGTAACATTCTTATTTGTTTGACTGACTCGGAATTGCAATGGCAAAGTTTGCACAGAATCCTTGCAAATCGACTACAACTACAACATCCATCCACAACACAAACAACAACAATGTCAAAAAAAAAAATAAAAGAATCTCTTTACTGCGCTGGTGGTAAAAGAAGAAGAAATTCACATGCTAAAAGGATGAAATTTTACATATATACATATATGTATGTACTATATATATATATATATATATATATATATATATACATAGATATGTATTCTATTCCATATATATTCTTTATGTACTATATCCTCACGAATACATAAAAATGGAATTGCGCTGCTTAGCTAGTTGAGTTTTATGATGATTATAATGATAATGATAAAGATGATGATGATGATGATGATGATGATGATGATGGTTATGTTGTTAGCTTGCTTGATTTGTCGAGTGCATGTTTTTTCGCGTTCTAACATTCAAAGATTCCCATATAATAGAATACATAACATAGATGTGTATATGTTTTCATAGAATTGGGTGTATTCTATATGTTTTTATATACATATATATCCAAGTTTGTAAGCCCATGTTGGCTATAGATACCTGTGAATGTCTTGTTTTCCATCCACTACTAAACTCATTAAGCATTGAGAAAATATCTTTCGCTAAACTCTCAAAAGGGTTTCATCTGTAAAGAATTCAAATTTTCATATTATAAAATCAATTCAAAAGTGAATCATATTGTATCAAATATTATGACAAAATAATAACCGTACTATCCATTCTTCTTTGAAGTTTTCCGAATCTATTATTTATTTTTCTTTTCCATATTTAATAATTTTAGTATTTTAAAGCCTCTTGAATTCCGTTCTAAACAAAAATAGAATCTGTCCATTCCTACATTAATCGCTCTCAGTTTACTTTTAAGAATATTTTAAAAGCGAAATAATATCCTAAAACCGATTACAAAAATATGACATATGTATTGTCAAAAAACAGTTCATTGGTATCTTTAAGAGCCATTTCAACAAATATTGGATAATATCCAATATATTCCACTGCTTTACAAAAATATAATTCAGACGGTTAAAGCCTTCGGAGGAATTCATTTAAATTGTTCAGGACCAACAAGCTAAACAATTATGATTCACATTATTCTCTACTGTATTTTTACTATATTTGAAACTTCAAAAATATGAAAACATTTTCATAGAATATCACACAGGGTGGAGAAAATATTATGCGGTCGAAATTTGGAAAAAGTACAATGGGGTTGTAATTTTATGAGAATAGAGTGTTTTGTATTTATACATAGATATTCATTCGTGTTGTGGTTTGTTTGCATACTCGCCTTTCAAAATATGTACATACATTCATACTTATTATATATATTTTTTACAAATGAACGATGAACCACGAAATGCATGAGAAACCCAAGAGCAAATGAAGGAATGAAAGAACAAACCAACGAAAGAATGACGAAAATGAATTCACGAAGAATTCATTTAAAAAATGCTGGAAGTACATTGGAATAAAACGAGTCATGGACCCGACACGGCACAGATTTTTTGTTTAACTGACAATATAAAATGCATGTGACAAGGCATTGTTCTGTGTCTTTTTCCTTCTCTTTTCTAGTAGCAAAAAGTTAAAGGCGGTTTGCGGTTGCGTCCTGTCATGATGATAATGGTTTTCATTTATTCTAATACTAGAAATATTTGTCTGTAAATGACATAATTTTTGTAAATTTTCAACATAAATGACATTATTGTACTCTTCATGCAGAACATAGTATTGTATTATAAGGTTGTCATGAAATTTGTAACAGACAGAAGGAGACATCGGAGAACCCATGAACTCGACAAGCCGTGTTGACTAAGCCATGTGTCGTCTGTCCGTCTGTATAAATGCAAAATTGTCCCTTCATTTTCGAGCTATTGATTAATTCTCAAAGTTGCGATGCTGTACATATGTCGGAAACAGACGAATCGTACCACTAGGAGAAGTACATACCTGCCGTACAAACACAGATTTATGTTCTTATTAGAAAAACTTTTTTGTTTTTCACATTATCAAACTGAAATTTTTATACTATAAGTGTTTAATCTATATTCACCAACCAAGCAAGTTTTATGATCCTAGGATTACTTGATTGCATAGCTCCTATACAAATCCAGATTAAAATTCTTGTTCTTATAAGAAAAACTTTTTTGTTTTTTATGTTATGAAACTGAAATTTGGATAGTAAGAGTGTTGGACCCATATTTACCAACCATGTAAATTTCAAGATCTTAAGATTACCGGCTCGCATAGCTCCCATACAAATCCAGTTTTAAATTCATGTTTTTATTAGAAAAACTTTTTTGTTTTTTATATTATCAAACTGAAATTTAAATAGTAAAAGTGTTGGACCCATTTTCACCAACCATGTAAATTTCAAGATCTTAAGATTACTGGCTCGCATAGCTCCTATACAAATCCAGTTTTAAATTCATGTTTTTATTAGAAAAACTTTTTTGTTTTTTGTATTATCAAAGTGAAATTTAAATAGTAAAAGTGTTGGACCCATTTTCACCAACCATGTAAATTTCAAAATCTTCGGATTACTGATTAGCATATCTCCTATACAAACTCAAATTTAAATTCATGTTCTTATAAGAAAAACTTTTTTATTTTTTATATTATCAAACTGAAATTTGGATAGTATAAGTTTGTGAACCATATAAAGATCCTAGGATTACTGGATCGTACAGTTCCCATACAAAGTCTCGGTCTCAAAGTTGAAATACAGTATGATTACTGACTCTACCATAAAAATAAGTCAAATCAAAAACGTAATATTTCTGTATACTCAATCCTAGGAGCGTAGGCAAAACTGTGATTCCTATAGAGTATTACAGATTCTGTATAGCCGAGGATAACCTTCTTTTTTCTTGTTTTTTATTTAATATTAATAAATATCTAAATATAATTTTTTGTTTTTTCATATCATGTCAACATGTCATGTTTCTAAAATAACTATAAATAATTGTGGTTACATGATGTTGATGTTATGATTTGGTGTTATGTGATATGGAAAAATTTAAGATTCGTACAATAATATACTTTCTGATGATGATCCCTTTTAAAGATTATTAAATAAGAGAGAGAAAAAAATTCAATTTGATAATCGTAAATAAGTTTGTATGACGCCAATGTCCCAAACAGATAAAATACCATACTTACTTATTTAGATACAATTTACATATAAATTAAATACATGCTTATGTACCTAATAACAATATAATATTAACAAATATTATGCATACGCAGTGATGATGATGATGGTGGTGGTCTTGGTTTTGTTGACACGAAAGGAGACAATTTTAACAACCACAAATGTATCTTTAAAGTATTGACAAGAACATTGAAAGCTACAACAATGTCTTAACTAACACACACACACACATACATATATATATATATATACAGCCTGTATACACACACATGCTTATAACAAAGTATATAAGAAGATTTTGTGTATATAACCAAAAAGCATTTGCTGATTAAAATTATTTATGTTTGCTATTTATCATAATTAGGCAATGTTTGCTTCAAAAAACACACATACTTATATATACATAGTATATCCTTGCATAGTTGTACATATGCTGATTATGTATAACAATAGATACATAGTACATATTTAATGTAGATACATACATGTGTATCTTTTATATTAATGTTAAGTCTCTTTGTTCGCAACATTTAACATTCCAATAGATAATGTTGTCCTACATTATTTTTACTAAATATCTATATGATTGAACAGTTTCTGGAAAACTCTTTGTTATCCAAAATTGTGCAATACAAGGTTGTAAGAGTAAAAATGCTTTACCAAGTCCCAGCTCGTATGAAGGTTATTTTTATAAGCAAATACAAGTCGTGTTGTCTTGTGGTGCTTGTGGAGAAATCATTAGCCGTCGCCCAATGTGTTAGGATGCATTTAAAGTGCATTGAGGGCACTGGATTTTTTAAGAAAGTATTGATTACACAGCATGTTTGGCTCATTAATCTTGAAATTTCATTAATTAAGAAACTATTAAATCTTTGAAAGAAAAAGCTGAAGGCACATGCTTTCGCAATGATAGTTTCACAGATAGAAAAGGATGGGGGAGTCTATTAAAAAGGATAATAACTAAATGATCATTAAGATCATTAGTCACTTGATTTAATAGCCATAATTTCGTAATCTTATAGCTTATTATAATAAATACTGTTATATTTTGTTATATCAAGTTTATAGGATAGGTTTGGCTTGGATTGGATGGGAAAGAGACATGCCTTTGAATTATAGTCATTCAAAACTCGAGAAATAAGTAATAGAATGTAAAAACGTTATGCGATGTTTATGTTGAATTTTTACGAGTCTGAAAGTGCCCCCGTGCTGCAATCACATAATATTATTCTTCAATAAAGCTCCAACAGTTTCCTTAAAGGGTCTCTGAAGGAATACCAGTTGCAGAGACGAGAATCTGTAACACAATATCAAATCAAAAGTAGAAGTAGCCATTATTTAACTTAAGAAATTTAAGTCTTCCAGATTGAAAGATTTAAGAGTTTACAACCAAATGTTACTGAAGCTGAGATTTTAACAGGTTGCAACACAGGAGATAGCGTTTTCCTACATCGAATTCTTCTAATTCTTAATAATTTCCCATTTCGTTTTTAATGCTTACAGTTTCCGGTGAGCTTATGTCCATAAACAAAGCAGAAGGACAAATTCTTTCGGTGTGAGTTTCTTGCTTTTCGCAAGACTCTTTCTCGTATTAGTTTGGGCACATTCTTAGAATTATGACTTGAGTTAAGTATACAGAGAAGCGCTATTGTCATGCCAAAGTCATGTTTCATTTAATAAACAGGAGGAGGTAAATCCACGTGGATCAGTGAGTTTTAAACTGTAGTATTCGGATCCTAGGGATTGCCATTAACCACGTTTGATTAAGAAAAGGAAAATTCATTAAATGGAAATAAAATTTCCAGGACTGGAATGGGGCCTAAAAAATAGATTCCTACAAAAGTTTAATGTTGTGATCCATGTCCCATAACCTGCGCTTGAATGTTATCAATATTTAATTCTAGATCATTTTCTTCATCAAGGCTTCTATCGAATAGGTCAAAATGTGTAATTTACCTAAATAAATCTTATTCAAATTCTGATTTCTTTTTGATTTTTTCAAATAAACTCTAATCCTTCCTATTGTATATATCGATATGTACAATACCATTTACATTCTCGGCCTCTTTCAGTTAGTTTGAGATACATACGCATGTATGTGTTATATGCATATCGAGTAGTAAGTCCTTCAGTTGGTTATTAAGTTCGTGTGCATGCACCTTTGTCGTTTCGTAGTTTATTGTTTTTGTATCTATACAACATCAATACCTAGATACTTATTTGGATGGAAGGAAGCCTTGTATTCGCGACTAAGTCGCTCGTTCATTGATTCGCTCGCTCCATCGTTGATTCGTTTGCTTGCTTGCTCGTTCATTTATTCGATATATGTAAGTACATGTGTATGTATATTCCAATAGTTTATTCGTTCGCGTTGCGTATTGCCCAATTTCCACTTCATTATCATCATCATCTCAACTAACTAGTCCGTGGTAGTTAAATTTTATTATTGTTGCCATAGTTTAGTTTAGTTGTTTGTTTTCGTATTGCTGCGACCCTTCAACTTGGGACTGGTGGTGAATCAGATACTTTGATCAGGAAAGTGTAACAGAGAAGACAAATACAATAATAATAATAATGATGATGATGATGATGATTATGATTGAAAGTATGAGATTCAGTTAAAGGAAATACATTTGCAAATACAACAAAATTTTATTGTTGTTTATTTTATTCACCAAGTAATTAAATAGATTTTACTTGGAAATACAATATTTTGAAGCCATTTTCCTCAGCAGCGCATGATATTTGTATGTTTATTATATGTTTTATGTATTTTATGTATCCGATTTATATAGGAATCCTATACAAACATAAGTATGTAAATATGTTTGTCCTTATATACTTGTGGCATCTAAATTGGAAAATAAAATTGAATATTTTTCATTTAAAATTGAAGTCAAAATTCTTATTTAGAAATATAAAATAATTTTCAGATCAAATATCTTTCTGTTCTGGACACAAAGGTTACCAAACGAATCCCTATTACTAAGACTTCGCTGTCCGTCCGTCCGTCCTCGCGCCATATCTCATGAACCGTAATAGGTAGAGAGTTGAGATTTTCACAGAATATGTAGTTTTATCCAGACAATAGCAACAAATACTAAAACTAAAATATTTTTAAAAAATAAAAGGGGTCCCCATACAAGAAACATTTTGGTTTTCATGGGAGCTATAGGATCCAGTAACCCCACGATCTTGAAATTTGCTTGGTTAGTGGAAGTGGATTAGAAACTTGTAGCGTATAAATTTCATTATGATCGGACCACTATGGAGGGTACCTCCCATACAAAACCCTATTAAAATTCAGGTTTTTAATGAAGACACTTTTTTGTTTGCTGGACTATTAAACTGAAATGTAGACACTGTAAGATAAGCGTTATACACTACTATCGAACAACTACAACAACCATTAAAATTCAAACTGTTATTCGAAAAACTTTTTTTTATTTTTGCTCTATTGAACTGAAATATTCACCAACCATAAAAATTTCCTGGACCCATGTCCACCAACCATGTAAATGTCAAGATTATGGGATTACTGGGCTTCCATACAAATTCATGTTCTTATTAGAGTTTTTTTTTTTTTTTGTTTGTTCTATTATCGAACTGAAATTTTGACATTATAAGTTTCGGATTCATGTTCACCTAACATGTAAATTTCAAAATCCTACGATTACTGGATCGTACAGCTCCCACACAAATGTTTCGGTCTCAATGTAGAAATGCAGTATGAATACTGAATACTGACTAAGCATAAGTCAGATCAATAATAAAAGATTTCTGTATGCCAAAACAGAGGAGCGTAGGCAAGAGCATAATCTAGGGATGAGTGAAAAGTATGGAAACTTCTAGCTACCAGGGTCTAAGAATCACAATTAAAATAATCAATCAATTGTGTTGAAATTATCCTAAAATATTTAAAACATCAATTATTTCAATTTGTATTTTACGAGTATAATTAATAAAAAGATATAAATTCAATAAAATTTCAAAATCTTTCAAATTCCATCGAGTCCACATTTGTGTTATGATACATACAATTTTATATCACATAATAAAGCATATTTCATCCAAGAATGTGCAGACTCCTCAGGCCAACAACTTTTAAATTTCATATGTAGTATTTAAGTAAATAATTGAACTCTACATTGGATTTAAATAGAGTTCAGAGTTCAAATTTGAATAGAGATAAAGTTTCATTAGTTGAAATTACTCATTGCAGTCTAATGTTCTTCAATGTTTTTGTTTATAAGATGACAGTTTGCTTACCTAAACAGAAGAGCTTTTTTGTCAGTGGCCAGGAGATTTTTTTCTTACAATCAAATGGCACTTTTCTTACCTCTCTCTGATAAGCCTTGTTCATTAAGCCATCAAATATTCGCTTGTTGAATGAACTCTGAGGAAAAAAATAGTATTTTCCAACAAAAGAAATCTGGACTTTGTTCAATAATAAAAAAACGTAGCCATTTCTTAGTCTATGTCGCGACTCAATTCTGATAGGCTGTTATGCTTGAAGACTTAACCTTGATCTATATATATAATAATTATCAACCTTAGCTGCTGGTCTCACATTTTATGTGTCGCTGCAAGAAGGGTACTTTGCTCGCTTCCTTAGAAATCTTTCTCAGCTTTAATCGTGCGCCATCAATCTCCTAAATTCTTAAATGAATCATATTGATTTCAGCTTAACTACTAAGGACAAGTGAAAGGGGTGCATTTTTCTTAGTGAATGTGAGACTTTTAATAAATTGAAAATTTATTGTGAAATCATTATGATCTACCTTCCTAATAATTACAAGGGATTTGCATAGAAGAACATCATATCCTTTTCACAGAAACAGACAAGGTCTCAGATATCTATTTACTTGAGACGATAAGTGAGGCCATAGTGACTGGATGAGGTATCCAATTAGGTCTGCAGATGAGCTTAAGTTCGGGAAAATCCTCTATAGGTTTAGGTCAACACTTAGCTGGACAGTCAATTTTCTTTTCTTATTATCATGTCTCCCATGATTTCATTTCTTAAGACATTAGTCCAATTCTATGTGAGCTTTAGCCTGCTGTACATGGGACTAGATATGTCAACGTTTTGGGTTTCTATACGAGGTTTCTGTGTTATTTTTATGACAATTAATATGTAGTTTCGCCAAGTGAATTGTCAGCCCAACTACGCCTAGACCGATTTTCAGTTGCGAATGGTTATACCGCCCATACTCGGTCACCAGATTTTATTTTTTTTTTTATCGACAGGATGCACCAATATGTACATATGTGAGGTTCGAAGTTGAATAGGAGAGGTTTTATCTTCGCATCACTATTCCATTAGCATCTCATTAATATTAGATTCCTCTGGTTTCAATTTATTATGACAACTTTCCCATAAGACTTTGTAACTCTCTGCTTTTCAAAACTGACACACAGAATAAACACTGGGGTTCCCAAGAATATGAGTACGACTTCCAAAATTTTCAAGGTATTTGCATGGGTATCACGGATTTGAATGTTTTCTGTCTTTTTTTCAGTTCCACAGCTAAGACGCAGAAGTCTTAATGGGCAATTAACCTTGTTTCCACTCATGTCATCATCCGACTAGTGTCCTTTTCGATTATTTACTAAAATAAAAACAATAATAATAATAAATAAAATTAGAAAAATTCAATTGAAGCAATTTGCAAACTTAATTTGTATTTTGTATCTTTCTATTGTATATGCAAATATTAGGTCATATACAAAATCTCCGCGGTTTTTTGGTACATTTATAAACAAAAATTTTCTTTATACAAAATCAATTTCAATCAAGTTCATATTGGCCATTATTATCTATGACCTTTTGCCATTTTCATGGGTAGTTTCATAATTCCATCGATGTAGAACTTCTGTGGTTTATCAGCGAAAAACTTGGCTTGCTTTTAAAGCGGCTCTTCGGTCGGCCTAAATTGGCCATTTACCATGAAGAG
The DNA here is from genome assembly GCA_037043295.1 of Amiota minor. Classification (NCBI taxonomy): domain Eukaryota; kingdom Metazoa; phylum Arthropoda; class Insecta; order Diptera; family Drosophilidae; genus Amiota; species Amiota minor. The sequence goes on from JBAMAW010002395.1 coordinate 565,638, forward strand.
AGTTTTGCAGAGACCAAAACAAATGGTAGTCAAAGGGTGCAAGGTCCGGGCTGTACGGTGGATGCATCAAAACTTCCCAACCAAGCTCCGTCAATTTGTTCTATATCATTAAATTAATGTGATAAGGCAAAAATGTGTATAAAGGAAATTGGATATGTTTGTTATGAGAAGAATGAATTTGTCTTTGAATTTGTTAGATATTAAACTGAAATTCGAAACAATCATATCTTATTGTCTTATAAACAGTTGAAATATTAAAATCAAAGTTCTTCGATTACTAAGTACAATATTTACAAAAAGCAAAGCAATCTTGCCATACAAAGTCCATTCTAAACCTTTGTTTATAATTTTATATTTAAATATCAGAACTTAGTAAACTGGTTTTTATTGTCTAATACTTCTATAGAAATCAGTTAGCCTACGAGTTAATATCAAATTACACAGGTCTGCAAAAAAAAATTTTTTTTTTGCTGCATGGGATATTTTTACGGAATTATATATTTTAAAGATCACAGATTCTAAAAATGATTATCAGAATATCCCATCACGTATAGTTATTTTTGATTTCCTTCACTGGTTTCTCGATTGAGCATCCAACAGAAGGGAAAAAAAAAAACGTGATGGATTTTTTTTTGTATTTTTTTCGGTTTTGCCACGTGAAAATCTATAAGAAAATATATAAAAACCCTATGCAGTTTTTTCCATGCAGACCTGTGTTATTGACTGAAAAAATTTGCTGGAGAATATATTTTTTGAAAAGGATCCTCTAGTTAAATACTGATCTATTTTGCACGAACATTATGGAGAAATATTTTATATCCGTTGATCTAATAAAAGACTGTATCGGCAAAAACATATCCGCTAATGATGGAAATTATGACAAGAAGGAAGAGCATCAACAAATATTTAATGACGGTATGCACGGAATGCTTGTCGAAGCAGTTCAACAAAATATTGAGAAACGTGGGGCATTAACTATCATGGGAAGTATGTATGATGTCAAGGACGCCCTTGATAACGTTCTTAGGGCAAAGGAAAAAGAATACCAACAAACGGCATATTGGGATAATTTTCTACGAAAATATGAGCAACACAAAAATACATTAATGTCATTTTTGGATGTCAAAGCGAGAGGGGATGCTGATGGTAGTTTTGCGTTGAAAAGAGCACCTATTTCCTGCAATCGAGAAGCCATAAAGATGACAAAGATCTGTTCTGATGGCACCAATGCTTGTACTGAGGTAAAGGCTATTGAAGGGGAATTAATTATATGTCTTAAGAAATCAATTAAAGAAACACAAAGGAACAATAATTATTTGGCAATTGCCAATCAAAGATTTAAAAAATTCATGCATTAAGATAGGAGAATTATTAAATTGCCCCATGCAAGACCTCATCGAGAACTTAAGATGCAGACAAGCGAATCAGATACCCCAAAAGATGATATTTTATCTTTAGATAAGCAACAATACCAAACGTATCAAAACACTTCAAAACCCATGCAGCCTCCACTGGTTCGTAAGCGCATCGATGCTTCTAAAGGGACAATTTCATCTAGGACCATACCCGAAAATAAAAAAGCAATAATATCCAAAACCAACGTTTCCGTTGCAGATTTGCTGACTACAACAAATGAATTGAAATTTACTAATGATGAACTAAAAAATTCAAGCACCACCTCATCGATAAAGCCTAAGAAATCTATAATGGTGGATATAGGCAAAACTTTCGGTGATAAAAGGAACAAATTACTTAGCATATGTCGACAAAATATTTGTGAGAATTACAGCATTCCTATTCTGACTTCAGCAATTGTTGGAAAAATGGTTTGGCCTTTTGTGCACTATTAGACTCATTTAACCCAAATCTTCTTGATTATGAGTCTATAAAAATGAAATCACATAGAGAAAGATTACTTTTGGCCCGAAAGTTAGCAATTGAAGCGGGAGTTGATGTGAGTGACTTTAATCTGAAAATTATGTTTAAGAATGGGGAACCCAATTTTCTTAATATAATGGACTGCGTAGAGCAGATAATAATTTGCTTCATCTAACCCTAGGACTGCATTAAAGGAAAAAAAAAAAATTTTTAATTATATTTCTTATCACAAAAGGTTAATTAATCTCTATGTGTATTTAAAAAATATTCAAAAAAAATGGTAATTGATTTAATTTTTTGACTATCAGCATTTAAAAATAAATAAAAAAGGCCCGTCAAGGTCAAAGGTCATGAAAAAAGACAAATTTAACTTTGATTTATTTTAATAAGTAGAATTCCAATGTGAGGATTAGATAAGATTTAGATTCGATTATAGTATGTAAAGGGTGGGATGTAATTCGCATATTGTTGTGACAGCCCCCTTAATTACAACTCCTCCGAGATTTTGGTATTCATCGTCTGCTTACCCAGATAGCGGAGTCTAGTTCAAATTAAATTAATTTACTGGAACAAAACAAGTGGGGTACAGTTTAACAACAGTATTACAGTCGACTTAACATGCATCAAACGATATAAAATTTGAAAAATATAAAACCTTTAATCTCAACTAAGTTCCATAACATAATTTCAGTAATAATGAAGCTTCTGATTTTATGTGTGTGGCCTAGCATTGTCATGATGGAAGACAACTCTCTTTCTGTTGGCCAATTCTGGTCGCACTTTCTGGATTGCTTCATTCAAACTGTCGAGTTGTGCACAGTAGAGTACCGAATTGACCGTTTCGCCACGTTCTAGTAGCTCATACTAGACAATTCCCTTCCACTCCCACCAAACACTCAACATAACCTTCTTTGTCGTCAATCCCGGCTTTGAAGTCGTTTGTGGAAGGTTACCGACCTTTGCCCATAACTGCTTGGGTTGAATATTCTGGTATTTAATCCATCATCTCCCGTAATGATTCGCTTCAAAAATGTTTCCATTTCGTTACGTTTCAGCAGCATTTCACTGATGGTTATTCGCTCAATTCAATTTCTATGAGTTAATTCATGTAACACCCAAACATCAAGCCTGCCCTGTTTAGATGAATCCAAACTGTCATATGCTTGATGTTTAGTGCCTCCGCCATCTCCTGACAGCTTACATGCCGATCTTGCCCCATAAGTTGCAAAATTACATCGACTTTTTCAGTGACAGGCCGCCGACCAGTGCGAATGGAATAGAATCGAGCAAACCACTCCTGGATCCGGCGTTCGCTCACAGCATTCTCACCGTAAACTGTAAAAATTTGTTGTCATGTTTTTGCATCGTTTTTCCCTTTTTTATAGTAAAAAAGCATCACATAGCGTATTTCTTCAGATATTTTTGACTCATATTCAAATCAGTATAACTTTTAACACTAGCAACGAATTACACAGTTGTCTTCACAAAAATGGAGCCTGAAATGTCACCTTCAAACACGGTGCGGGTGGCACAATCAAATTTGTGTTGCCAGATCTATGGACACCAACACCATCTAGTGAGAAAAACCCGCGGAGACTTTTTTTATGTCCCAATATAATTGACTTTTACTTGATTGGGTTGTTTTTTTGTTTTGAGTGTTACGTTTGTTACTTATTATACCTAGATATCGTATATTGTAGATGTGATATTACAGTTGCGAACCACTCCCAAAACATGTCATTCATGTTGTTGTAGTTGTGTTTGTAGAGTTGTTGCTACTTGCATACGATAAGAACGCGAGCAGGTTGTGTTTCTGGCACGTTCTGGCAAAAATAAACTAAAGAAGGAGAACCAAGCGACGAAATTTTCCAGTACAATAATAATAATAATAATAATAAAAAAAAAGAAAACGCAAAATATTTTATAGAAATACTTTTTTACTATATACAAACACACATAGATGTAAGTATGTATATAAATATATGTAGATAATATACTTACATAAGTATGTATGTAGTATGTACAACATAAGATACTTGTACTGTATATACTTATTGTAGAGTAAAAGGAAAAATTGGTTGAAAAATGCAATGAAACTTATATTCATATATGTATAAATGTATGTATGTATGTAGTATATAAAGTGTGTGTGTGTGTGTGTGTGTGTCTGTGCTTTTTATTTTTCGTTGTTCTTGGTTCTTCTTTATTTTACTTTTTACTATTGTTCATGTTTTTCATTTGCTCTCGTTTGAATCTGTTTGTTTTCATGTAAACGTTTTCCTTTCCTTTCTTTTCATTTTTAAAGAAAATGGAAATTTGTTTTTCAAATGGAAGTAAAAAGTTCAAGGGTTGTAATTTTACTCCTACAATCTCCTCTCGCAATCTCTCGTCTCTTCTTGAATAATAAATGGAAACAAAATCTCTTTAATTCTTATTTTGATTTTACATTAAAATGAATTTTATGAATTGCAAGAAATCAAATCACAAAATCATTTTATACTACTACATTTGTATATATGTATCTATTAAGGGGGCCGCCTTTACATAACCAAAATGCAGTATCAATCATTTGTGTACGTGCGCTTGCAGATGACAATTGCAAAAATCACATGCTGGAAGGAAAATCAAAATGATTCTTATATTCCTTGCATGCATCGGTTGATTTGAAAGTATTAAAAAAAGCCAAAATAAAAGAATGTTAATTTTTTAAATTAAATTAGTTTTTCTTATTCAATATAATCTCCCTCAACTCAACAAGTCATTTTTCCAAATGATCCTCCAGTAATTTTATATCATCTCAGTTTAAAGTAAACATTATTGGTTAAGTTTAGGATCATGGATCATGGATTCAAGTCTTATCTATACATATAAAACGATGCACAAAATCTGTTTTACTCACCAACTTTCCGAACAGCTATGTAATTTTTTATATAAAATATTAAGTACTCGTTCATCTAAAATGCTTATAATATCAGAAATTTTTCGCTTAGCCAAACTTCGATCTTTACTACAATAACAATATCATACATTTGTTCAATGATTTCTGTTACTTTTAAACTCATCGATGCACAGTTGGAAATGAAGGAGGAACAGATTCCTTTGAGACTGTTTTTTCATTGCAATACGAAGATCTGAGAGGTCTGGCCAATGTAGGATTTGGATTTTTTTGTCAATTCTTTGATTTGATTTCAAAGGCGAAGCGCATCTTAACTAATATTACCCTAACATCTACGACACCAAATCCTTTGCCTTTCAGGTATTACAATGGGTAAGGCTTCCGTTCCTTTGTATTGCTATAAATAAATCTTTTCGTAATTAACCCAACCAAGCAAGATATGGCGATTTAAGCAGAAAAGGAGTGTAAAAGAACAAATTTAAGTATATGATTAAAGTATAAAATCATTTAAAAGAAATCAAAAACAAGGTATATATTTACAATCATTCAATGATTTGCACTATTCACAATAATAAGGATAAGATTAGGGATATAGAGGCTTCAAAGGGAAAGATCTTTTAAATTCCTCATTCCTTTATAGAGGGGACGATCAAGAAGATTTAAGTTCCTTAAAAAAATGTATACAACTTTCGTTGAATATGAAATACTTGAGTGTGTACTTTTTTCGACTTGGCATTAGCCTATTTTACACCAAGTTTTACATAACGACAAACCATATGGAACGAATTATGCAAGGGTCCACTTTATAACAAGACACCAAAATTGGTCAGATGCGGGATTCGGTTTTTCTAAACCTTCATTCACTAAATTTCTTCAATTTAGGCACATTTGAACATTATAAATAATTCTGGAGTCTTTGTTTATATGGTATAATATAGGAATCATACTTTAAAGACTTCATATTTATGGAAACATTAAGCGTTACAAGAAAAATTAAATGGGTCTAATTTATTTCGTTATAAAAAGAAAATAAGTAAGAACATCATTTTATATTTTCTTATTTATTCACTCGTATTTCCATTTAATTTGAATTCATTCAATTCAATTAATGGAAACATCTTTATACATTTGGAGACGCCTTACAGTATTGTATATATATTTTTGATCAGCATGACGAGACGAGTTGATTAAGCCATGTCCGTCTGACCGTTTGTATATATGTAAACTACTCCCTCAGTTTTTGATCTAGAGAGCTGAAAGATAATATTTTTTTTTACCAGACGTAGTATATTTATTGGTACCAGCTGAAGTTAGTTAACCTTCCTTTACTTAACAAAACGTCAAATAATTGACTCGTTTCGTTTTTGTGTTTAAAGAAACAATTTATATGGCATTAAACAAAAAATTGAGAGACCCCGATATCATTTGCGATTTGACCATTTTCTTAATTATCATAATATTATTATATTGTACTATAGCTAAATTTTGTTAATAAAAAAAAAAACTTTTCAATTATAATGTTATGCCCCAATGATACTAAAAGAAATCATATCAGACACTGCACACTTGGAGGATCATGTCAATAAATTTCTTATAAATATGCGCCCGGATTTCCCGATCCTCACAGTGTATAACTTCTGTTCGCAAGTGATACCCAAATTATATGAATCACTAGTAATTAAATTGCAAATTTATAATTTTCTAAAAAGAAATACTTTGTATTAGTTCTTATAAAAATATGATGCTTTATATAAATTTCAAATTCCATTGGTCGAAAAGTAATTTCAAAAACTCATACTCATACATATCGATCGAATTAGATTCATTTTAGCACATAGTAGTCATAAACACTAAATACAAATGTAAGTGGACTATTCACGATGGTATTTTTCAGGCGACTTTTTATAACCAATTTTAAAAAATATTCAGACGTCTTAATATGGAGCGAAAATATTGGAGTAAAAGTAAAGGGCACCAGACGGAACACTATGACTAAGACTACGCTATCCGTCCGTCCTTGTGTTCTATCTCATGAACAGTAATAGGTATAAAGTTGGAATTGAATTTGCACAGAATAAAACTAAAATAAAGCTAAAAATTTAAAGGGGTTCCGATAGAAGACACATATGGATTTGTATGGAAGCTATATGGTCTTGAAATTTCCATGGTTCATGAAAATGGATTAGAAACTTACAGTGTACAAATTTCAATTTGATTGGACCGCTAGGAGGGGTATTTTCCTTACAAAGCCCCCATTAAATTACAGGTTCTTATTCGAAAAACTTTTTTGTTTTTTTTTTTTTTTGTTTTTCACTATTGAACTAAAATAAAGACACTATTAGCTTTTAATAAATGCGCTATACATTTGTGAGAATCAGGCAAAGATTTGGTACGGTACATTCCATGTGCGAGTCTGCCTCGCACTTGGTCGATTTTTATTTCTTTTTATTATCTTTCCCATCTTATATTTTGCTAAAGTGATTTTGGGGATCTATTGCTAATGAACTAAAGAAGACATGATTTTTTTTTTTTTTTTCATAATTTTCTGTTCAGCCTTTTTTATAGGAGCCAAATGTCAAAATGTGCAAAAATCACGAAAAATTAGTAATTTTTGTTTACCACTGGACTTTATTTAATAAATAGTATTTATGTACTAACAGTTTAGTGTAATAGATAATTGTAATTGTTGTTGAGTGAAGTTGTTCGTACACTTTGCACAATCTTTTCTGTCATAATACGACTAATATCTTTACCTTTCGTCTATATTTCTGCAATTGTTCAATTGGTCACTTGCAAGTATAACGAAAAAAAATTGTGTAAAAAATTGGAAAAAAAAGAAAAAAAAAACTCAATAGGTGGGACATATATTCATATGCACTAGAAACACACATACATACATACATGGTATGTCTAAAGATACAAACGATAAATAAATGAATAAACGCAAAAGCAAACGATCGAAAGAATGAATGAATGATTGAATGACAAACAAATAGTCATAGACAAGAAAAGCGAGTAATAAGATATTGTACTCGTATATCTGTTTTTTGTTTCTTCTTGTTTCTCATTATACACACTTCACTCTAGTTTTAATACGTCTGTATCACTTTAATCTGATATTTGCAATGCATAGAAAATTACATTGGGGAGTCCATAAAAAGTGGATGTAATAAAATTGGGAATAAAGAATCTTTGTCTTTGTTTTTTTTAAGAAGAATTTACTGAACCCAATGCAGTCTAATCATTATAATATCTTTAATTTTTGACAGTTTCAAATGAAATATTATGTATTGACTGCCATATAAACCAATCATGCGAAGATCTTTGACTCTTCAATACATGAGGTGTTTAACGGAACTAAGTACATATATTCCTTTAGAAATCAGGAGTCAGTTGAACCTATGAAGGAGAACAAGAACAACATACATAACATGATATGATTGTACATATTCATTTTATAGATGACTTTGAAAACATATGATGATTTTAAATGTAAAGCAAAAGAAAGCTTAATGTAAGTCTAAAAATCTGTAACAGAATACAAGTAGAATAAGTAAGTTTGTAAATATAAGTGACTAGGTCTATTGTAATGCCACTGTCACACTGTGACTTACTTCATAAGAGAGCACATCGAAACTTTGTTTGAATCTCTTAATATGCTTTTCACATTCATAACTTTTAAATCATTCGATCCAAGTGTACTGAACCCAATTCTCGAGAGTAATGGACTAAGGCAAGGAAATAGACTTTTTTATCAGATCAATTGCAAATCTATAATCGTAATCTATTATATGTGCTACATGCAACATTATCAAGAGTCACACTGTCTTTACCAACACTTGCACAAATCAACTCGTGTGGTGCTGTGAATCAATGATCTAGTTGATCTAGATTTGGTAACAAAGACAGTGTGCTACCAGGTTGAATGATTCGTATCAGATACACACATGTCCGTCCCATTTTCTTAGTATGTACACAGTATTTTTTGCTATCGCATACACGCTCTCCCATTTCCTTTCACTCTCACTTTCTTCGTTATTGTACATTCATAACAGCATGCTGCCGAGTCATGCCGAATTGTATTTGAAGAAAGGAGCCATACCGAGTCATACCCGAAGGCACGAGTCACTTAAAGTCACACCAAGCCACACCAAATCATACCTAGTCTCACTCGAAGACACAAGTGTCAGGGTAGTGCGATTACCGAGTCATACGATACGGATACGATAACCCACGAGTTGCACGAAGTGCAGATTCCAGTCAAAAAGTCAGCAAAGTAAATAAAACAATATGAGTTGAATGACTCGTTTCAAGAACACACATGATTCATTTTCATAGTGTGCACAGTGCGATTGCCGACTGTTAACACCACTTAGTGTTGATACTATTGTAGATAAATATTAGAGATAACCGGTGATGAAAACACACTCACTTAGGTCACTGTGTGCTTCTTTCAAAGGAACGAAATCAAAGTTTTTGGAAATCTCAGAAATTATTATTACATATTATCATCAATTTGACGCAATCCAAAGCTCTTTTAAGAGATTTTCATATCAAAAGAGATTGCTAGGCATGGCAAGAAATAATTTGAGGATCATCACAAGCATTTTGAGTATGTTACCACTTGAATAAGTTGGATATTTCATCAAAGTCTAGTTCTGCAACTAGACTATGGAAAGAAAGTGAAAAAAAGTGATGTAATAGGTCTCACAGAGGATCTTTGAATGAAATCTGCTGCATTTAAGATCGCAGTTTTTTTTTTTTTGTTAAAATCTTTAATTATACTGTTATTATGAAACAACTTAAATTAAACTATATACAAAACAATAACAAAAAAATAACAAAACAACTTATATTAACAAGTGGGAATAATACTAATACATTTAATATGATCTAGTAGGGAGGTCGACAGGATGCGATCTTCGCAGCCTCCTCGCCACTCTGACCCCTCCCTTTCTGCGTCGCCTTAAAAGCCGCCTGGCTAGATCGTTTGGATGATTTGCCAACCGATTAATGTAGTCCTTGGCTTGATGATTAATCACGTCGCTAATTTTTGGTATTTTCAAGTCGTGCTCAAGGTCCGCTGTGCGCATGAACCAAGGGACCCCAGAAATCATGCGCAATGTCTTGGCCTGCAGAACTCTAACCTTAGCAACATTTGTTTTTGCTGCTATGCCGTACACCTGTAAGCCATAATGCCAAGCAGGAGCAATTATTGCTTTGTAGATGTGTACCTTATTTCTTAGTGACAATTTATTGCGACTGCTTAGGAGCCAATACAATTTCCTAATTCTCTGCCCGAGCAACTTCGTTATATTTGAGATATGGGTTTTAAACGTTAGCCGCCTATCCAAATATACACCAAGGTATTTATATCCCGAGTGATGCTCCAGCAACTGATTGCCAATAAAGACGCCCGGACAAACATCCGGCCGTAAGGCGTACGTCACATTGGCACATTTCTTTTCGTTAATGCCAATGTTCCATCTTTTTGTCCAGACTTCAAAACTGTGCAGATATTGTTGCAGATTGTCCGTGGCTGCATATATGCACCTGTTTCTGGAGAGGATGGCCGTATCATCTACAAACGTGGCGATGATAAAATCATCAGAATCTTCTAGCGGTAGCTTTAAGCTATTGGGCATGTCGTGCGTGAACAGGGTATAGAGTGTCGGCCCCAGAACGCTACCCTGGGGGACACCTGCGCGAATAGCCTTGATGCTAGACTCCACACCATCCAGTACCACTGTAAAAGTCCTATTATTGAGGTAGCTGCGCACTATTAACCATAGTTGAGGCGGTAAGAGGCTCTTGAATTTACTGAGCAACCCGTCGTGCCAAACTCGATCAAAAGCCTTGCTTAATATCGAGATACGCTGCCACAACGTACTCCTTAGCCTCAAATCCTTCATGGATAAAGTTGACTACCCTATTCAATTGTTCTGGAGTTCCGTGGGCCTTACGGAAGAAAGATCGCAGTATACAATTAAAAGAATTATTTAAGTTCAGTAAAGAGTAATAAGATCCAATTCTATATTAAAAAAATATGGTACTTCTTGAGATAAGTAGGCTGCTTTATAGAAGCAGAAAAGGTGACAGATCAAAGATAATACAAATACAAATTGTAGTAAGTATTTTTAAGAGAAGTGTATGGAAATTTTTTTTTTTTTTTTGTTGTGTTTTGTTATTTTCTTATTTATAATTTTTTGTATCTTTTTATTTTTTTTTTTTTTTTTTAAACTTTTACCAGAGTTTTTTTTTTGTTTTGTATGAAATAAAGCAAAAAAAAATATAAAACAAAACAAACGAAAAAAAAAAAAATTACAAACTTAAATTGCGCACTTTGCGTTTTGATATTTTCAACATTTTACTTAAATGAACTGAACTGAACCGACTGACGCGTTTTATATATAAATTTATATATATTGTATATAAGTATATTTTTGTAATTATTGTCGTTGTTGTAATAGCTGGTTTTCTTGTTGTTGTTGTTGTTGTTGTAGTTTGCTTTAGCTGCCTACTACTGTTGTTGTTGTTGTTGTTGTTGTTGTTGTTGTTGTTGTTGTTGTTGCTGCTGCTGCTGCTGTTATTTGCTATTAGGTTCACATTCTCATTACAGTTCATTCAACCAAAAGATACATTTATGTATCTATTGTATCTCGAGATACGACAGAGGCATATTCACGTATCTCATATGCACATACAACCATCTATGTATCTATCGTATGTTTGCATCTACATACACAACAATATTTTGTATCTTTGAATCGCATAGTTTAGTAGTCAGCAACTAGAGACTTATATAGTACATAAGTACAAAATATACTAAGTAAGTAAGTGTATTTGTTTTTATTGCAGTTGGTTTTGTGTGGCTTAAAAATAAATGAATAAATATTTTTATTTATGCACAAATTTACTCGTATTGGACATCGAATTAACATTAAAAAAAACATTCCGGAAAATTCTAAATGAACTTGAGTTTTTCCTTATAAGTGTAAAATGATTCTGTAAGTGTTATTGCAATTTTTTTTTTTATCACTTCCAAATAATAGATTTTCAAAAGATCCTCAAAGTAAGTGTTTGTTTCATTCCAAATCTCTTACCGCCGAACTAAATTCTTCATTTTTGGAAACAGCAAATAGTTTCATGGGGTCTAAATCTGGAGAATATGCTAGATGGGATAGCATAGTTCATAGCTCAATTTATGGATTTTTCCCATGGCAACTACACACGTGTGGTGCAATGTTGAATCTGTTCAACTGCTCTGAATAATATTCGCCGGTGATCGTTTTTTTACCCTTTTCAAGGTAAATAAACTGTTGCCACTTTAGCCTTCTTTGGTGGACTTTCACTGTTTTCACTGGTGTGCTGTCATGGATCCATGTTTTGTCCACGGTGTATGAAACTCGTTCGGATCGCGTGGTTTAACTTTTTTATGTTCAAATATTCATGTCAAATGTGATGCAGACATTGAAAATTTTACAGTAGTCTATTACTAGATTGTTTCTCTGCTATGTGTATTAGGTATTGGGTTGGTGGAAAAGTAACTTCCGAAAATTTGAAAATGAAAAGGTGGCAACCTTGGTGAAACCATGCTGCTAAAACAATGAACAAATGATTATTAAATCTGCTGTTTTTACGTAAAGGAAATAAGTGCCGAAACAGAGAAAACTCGTTACAATATATTGTATTTCTATGAAAAGGGTTATTCCGCAGTGAAAGCACATAAACAAATTTGTGCACATCATGGAAAAGGTACTTTATCAGAACGATCAGTTCGAAAATGGCTTGCGCGATTTCGTTCGGGAAATTTCGATGTGAAAGACGCGCATCGGTCTTGCACCGAAAAAGTTGACCAAATTATTGAAAAGGTAGGGAATGACCGGCACATAAGTCCTCGTGACATCGCTAAGGATCTTAGTATCCACCAAACGACAGTTTTAGATCATTTAAAAAAGGTGGGCTATGCAAAAAAGCTGGATGTTTGGGTACCACACAATTAGATAGAAAAAAATCTTATTGTGATCGCATTTCAATTTGCCAAATGTTACTGAAACGTAATGATTTGCAACATTTTCTATCCAAATTAATAACTGGCGTTGAAAAATGGGTAGCATACGACAATAATGTAAGAAAAAGGTCATGGTCTAAACAAGGTGAGCCCGCTCAAACCATTGCAAAGCCGGCGCTAACTACTGTGCATTTGGTGGGATTGCCAAGGTCCTGTGCATTATGAGTTGCTCCCACCTGGGCAAACGAAAAATTCGAAACTCTATTGTCAACAACTAACAAGACTAAATGCAGCGTTGAAGTAAAAACCGCCACAATTGGTAACCAGAAAAGGCATAGTCTTTCACCACGACAACGCAAGGCCACACACATCTTTGATGACTCAGCAAAAATTGAGGGAACTCGGCTGGGAAGTGTTAATGCATTCGCCATATAGTCCGGACCTAGCACCATCTGATTACCATTTATTTCGCTTCATACAGAATTATCTTGATGCCCCAAGCGACTGCAAAACGGTATTGCGCCAATTTTTTTTTATCAGAAATCCCAAAATTTCTACAAACACGGGATTATGGTTTTTACCGAAAGATGGCATAAGGTTATCGATAACATGGAAAATTTTGATGAAATAAGTTGCTTTGTTATATGAAAAAAATTGTTGAAACATAATTTTTAATTTGGGAAGTTACTTTTCCACCAACATTCATCCAATATTTCCCTTGTCAGATTTCATTATACCGAAATATGTATTCGTTTGGATTTTTTTTTATTACATTTAAAATTACGGAATTTGCAAAATACTGTACAATATTATTGTAAATAAATCAATAAATCAATTTTCAAATTTCATTACACAGAAAGATTTATTGGGCTTTTTTTTCTCTTTTTTTTTTGTAAAATACTTCTTCCGAAAAATACTAAATAATCTTGAGTCTAATTCAACTATTAATAAATAATTTTTTTTTTCCATTTCTTTTCAGGTGAGTCAACTATAACAAGAAATAAATTATAAATATTTATATGATATTAAATATTAAAGTAAGTCAAAAAATTTCTCAATTAATTTAAACTATTTTCTTTACTCTCTGAGAAAAGAATGAAAATTATTACATACATACACACATACGAATACATATTGGACGTACAAATAGAAAATCGCCGTTTTTTTTTTGTCATAATTTGAGGCTTTATTATAAAAAACTCGTTACATACTCAATCTCCAAAATAATTTCCATTACTAGCCACAACTTTTTCCCATTTTTCTGGCAGCTTTTGAATTCCTCGTCGGAAAAATTGTTCGTCTTTTGACGCGATCCACGAATCAATCCAATTTTTGGCTTCTTCGAAAGAACGAAAGTGGTGTCCTGCCAGTTCATGCGTCATCAATCTGAATAAATAAAAATCAGAAGGGGTGATATCTGGGAGTAAGGCGGGTGGGGAGGATGTCCCATTTCAAAGTTTCCAGGTATGTTTTCACTACCTTGGAAACATGTGGCCGAGCGTTGTCATGTAGAAGTATCACCTTGTCGTGTCTTTCCGAGTATTGCGGGCGTTTTTCCTTCAACGCTCGATTCAAACGTATTATTTGAGTCCGATAGAGGGCTCCTGTGATGGTTTCCCCTGGTTTCAAGAGTTCATAGTACACACCCTCGAATTCAACTCGTACGGCACCCAATGTCCCAGTTTCTGGATCATTCCTAAGCTCTTTAGGCGATGAGAAACGGCTTGCTGAGTCACGCCCAATAAACTTGCAGCTGTTTCGTTCTACACGAATCTTCATCCAGCAAAGTCTCTATTTTGCATCCTGGAACTTTTTAACGGGACCGGGACGTTCCTTGTCTTCCACGCCATATTCGCCAGTTTTAAACTTTTGAAACCACGTTCTTTCACTAATATAGCTTAAGTTTCTACAATCATTCGATGCGCCTAGTAGCATTTTTTTCGAATGATATGCAAAAAGCAACACTTCCCGCAAATGGCCCTTTGTAGGCTCGAATTTTGTCATTTTCGCTAACGAACAGGACAAAGCACAGTCAAAATACACAAGCGAGATTATTTAGAGTTGTTGACCGATACCTCAAGCTGGACTATGTAATGTTTCTGATCGTACTTATCGACCGATTAGCGGCGCTGGCGCCATCTATGGGAAAACGGCGGTTTTCTATTTGTACACCCAATACATACACACATACGAATACATATGTAAATACATATATGATATATTCAAATTAATGCGGGTGGCACTCCAAATTCAAGAAAATTCAAGCAAAGCAAATTCAAAATTCCTTTAAAATCCGAAGATAGAAGACAGAAGATTGGCATTGGAAAATACAATAGGAAAAAAAAAAAAACTTTTTGGCTCTCGTTGCATCTCAAGATTCAAGTATGCGAAGAAAGAGTGTGACACATTCAAGAATCTAAAGTTCAAGAAATATCATTTTATTGAAAATTTTTGTATTTTGTTTATAATTTAAGTAATTTGATATTTTGCTAATTTAATAATCATTTAATTATTCTTCAAGTAAATTTTGTATTTATAATCAATTTCTTTTTATAATTTGTATTTATATTTCACAAGAATCATTCTAAAATTCAAGTGATAAATTGATGTAAAAGGGAAAGTGTAATGAGATGTCAGCATTATTATAATGGTTTAGTTTTTAGGGTTCCGGACCCAAAGGGTACCAAGAGAACCCAATTGCAGAGACTTCTTTGTCCGTCCATCCGTCCGTGCTAGAGACTTCATATCTCATGCACCTTCATAGATAAAGATTTGAAATTTTTCACAGAATGTGTAGTTCTATCAGGGCATCAGCAACATTTTAATTTGTATGGCAGCAATACGATCCAGTAATCCCACGATCTTGAAATTTATGTGGTTAGTGGCTATACATCAGAAACTTATACTGTCAAAATTTCAGTTTGATGGGACTATTTGGGAGGGTACCTCACATACAAACCCACCATTAAAATTTAGGTTCTTACTAGAAAAACTTTTTTTGTTTTTTTTTGCCTTAACGAACTGAAATTCAGATACAATAAGTTTTTAATATAGGTGGTATACATCTGTTGGAATCAGCCAAATTGGTTAATTTGCTGGATCAGTAAAATCGGACCACTATTGGGAGTACTTCCATACAAACCCCAATCTGGTACGGAACCCACCGTGTACAAGTCTGACACGCACTTGGCCGATTTTTTAAACTCCTAATCCAAAGAAATCTTTGTGTCCTGTCCCAGAAATTCTTTGATTCTCATTATGTTACTGAACTTTGTTTCACAAATCAAAGATATTTAAATCAGAAGCAGTAAATTTAACTCATCAATTCAATTGTTTTAATGATTTCTTTGTTTATCTAAGGGTGTGCATTTTTTTTTTATATTTAAGATAATCAAACCTTTTCCTTAATCTCCTCATTGTGTTGGCTTTAATTTGTTGTTCATCGATAGTCTTACAAATACTTCTGTATAAAAATGGAGGCACTTCAAATATTCCAAAATAAGACTGTGGATCAACATACATTTTTGCATTCTAAATTTCCATTTAAGAGGATTTTAATCATCCTCATTCACAGAGGTTGAACTTTCAAAAGAAAAACAAATCATTAAACATTGTTCTGAACTAAAATTTTTACAAATCAGAAAGAACCACTTATACTATTCACCAACTTAAGATGAGTCAGACCTAGCCTACTTTCCAGAAAATGAAATTCCAATTTAAAAAAAAAAAAAAAAAAAAAAAACTATTCCCTTGTTATTCTAAGCTGAGCATAACAATGACCTCATTTAGTTTTGCTGCCTTAAATCATTAAAATACCAAAATGTTTACTTTTACTATAAAATATTTCGTTCATTTTATTTTTACATTAGTTTATCTCTTGAATTATGGAATGGTATATTATCATCTTCAAAAGTAATAATTATTAATTAACTTAGAATTATTTTAGATACAAGTTTCTGTTCATTTATTGTAGTGTCTTTTGTTTTAAGTATATTTATTAATTTCATTAAAATTCTACAAATCTTAAGATCATCATAATTCATTATTATGCTATGTACAAGTATGTAAACTATATCTAAATGTATATTTTCACCATCATTATCATTGAAAGCATGGTTTGGTTTTCTTTTACAACCGCATGAAATGAGGAGAATTTGTACTATTATTGAACGGATGCCTGCCTGCCTGCTATTGCTGATGATATTGTTGGTTGTTGCTGCTACTACTATTTGCTTGCATTAACTTGGCAACAACTCAACTCAACAGTTGCATTTCATAGCCCATAGCAACAACATTTTGTGGTATGATGATGATGATGAGATATTTTACTTAACCGAAAAATGTTTGCTGTTGTTTTGACATCACCAAAGTGGAAACGTGATTTAACTTGCTGCTTGTCAGACTGGAATTCTCTTTCACCAAATACCAAATTTGTGTATCTCTTTTTCTGTATGATTTTCTTATGGATTCATACATTTCTCTATGTATGAATATTAAATAGGAACTGCAGATTGGAACATCAAATAAGCAACAATTATCTGAATCCAACAGAATTTACAAACTTATTTCCAAAGAAAATCTCTAGAATTCTAAATGAATACTACAATAGACTCTCGAAGGAGAGAAGCTTGTTTCAATTAAGCCACATTAAGGCTGCTAGACATAATCTTACTTACGAACCAACCAATTAGCTATTAAATTTTCTTTTAAACAAAGTCTTTATCAATTCTGAGAGAAATGAAAATCAACTGCCATGAATCAAAAACCATTATAACTACAAACATCCATAAGACCTCATTGAGTTCCTAGAATCCGAATCATAGAGTTCTTTAAAGTTTAAGGTAAGTTTCATCATAGCAGATCAATAAAATTTTCAATTATCATCATTAATCATGATGATGATGATGATGATGATACTCGTAATAATGATGACTCCTAGAATTGCAAATCATCATTCATGTATAAAACAAAACCCTAGATTGCCTTATTGTTTGGTAAGGGAACTTGAAATTTGCCATCCAAGTAGAGAAGATATACATATACATATACAAATGGGAAATAATCGTAAAACTGTAAAGTTTCCATTTTGATTTGGTTGCATTTTGATGACTTTTAAAGTAAATAACCCGAATGCTTTCTAATTTCATTTTAAGAGATAAAAAGAAATCATAATGATGAAAATGATGATGGTATGGCAAGAAAATAGATTAAAGCAATAAAGAAAGTATTGGTCAACAAAACACACTAGTCAAAATAAAGGGGAGTGCTTTGCTTATTGTTGGTCCCTTGGCAACACAACACAAACTTGGTTGGTATTTTTGTTTCCAATTTTTCTTTTTTCCATTTTCCTGTTTGCGTCTATGAATTATCATCCTCTCGCTTCTTAGTAGTTGTCCCACAATGTTTTAACACGCGCATGACGCAAAAAATAGAAGCAAAAAAATATATATACAATATATATATGTGCATGGAAGAAAAGGCAAACACAGCAGAACCAGAACCAAATTACTGAGAAACCTGTGCTTTCTTTTTCTATCTCTGTTGTTCGCATTATTTATTTCTCTCTATCTCTTTCTGCCTGCCTCTGCCCTTTCTCTGTATTTTAGCATTTGGGCATTTGCTCTCTTTTGTATTGTCCAATTTGATTGCTGGCTGGCTTGGCTTCTTCTTGGTTGCTTTGCAACCGCGGCCAAGACCACGACCACTGGTTCTCTTCCTCCCTTTACACCTAACAGCCATGGATGGAGGACATGACTATGAAGCTACTGCCACTGCCATCGTCATAGCCACAAGTACAAAAGCAGCTTTTGCAAACATCGTCGACAACAACAGAAACATCCAACAACCAACAACAACAACAACAACAACGTTGAACAAGTCTGAAGTCCCAGGCTCGTTCAAATAAGTTGAGGCAGTCAGTCAGTCAGGCAGGCAGGCAGGCAGGCAGGCAGTCAACTGACTTTTGTTATAAACAAGGAAGAAGGGGATAGGGCATTTAAAGGGTGCTGGCAGCGGGCGTTGAAGTTCACGCGACACTACTCAACTCAACTGAATTGAACTCAACTCGGCTCAGACTCGACTCGATTCGACAACAACTCGATTTAACTTCACTTCAAGTTAAGTTGAGCCTTGTATGACTATTGTACGACTATAGTGTACAAGTTTGCCCTGTCTGCTGCTCTGTTCTTCTATGGGGGTTTCCAATGATTTTCCAGTGTATTCGTTGTTAAACTTTATTATTGCAACTACGAACGACTTGTAGTTGTTGCTACTCATGTTGCCGCTTTTGCTGATGCTGTTGCAACTGCAATGGCAGCAGGTACCTACACGAATACATACATACGATTATTATAGATACTATACCACCACCACCATCACTATGTACATTTTGTCATACATTCTTTTTTTACTTCCTTATCTTGTTCTTCTTTATACATACAAATAAAAATCTACATAGACAGCTTCATACAGAAACGAAGAAAAAGAAAAACAAAATTATGGAAAACATTCGATAAGAAACCTTTTTCTGGACTCATACTCACTCATGTTTTGAATGAATGAACAAACGAACCAATAAACGACCATAGGCAGCGGCAAAACTTAATCTGAACAAAGTAAAAATATTATAACATCTGCACATTTGAAACCCCAAATTTTTGCTTATAACTCTTTGAAAAAGCAAATCTAGTTTGAGGACATAAACAGTGGCCAAGTTGTTGACCCATAGAAAACGAGCCTAGAATTGTGCGACAAATACACAAACTACCAACTCTTTCAATAATTTGAAGTTTTGTTTTAACTTGAACAATATTGAATTTGTGAATTTGTGTGGAGATATGACTTCCAAGCTTGGGTATTGATTTCCCGAAAACTTTAACTTAAAATCTTAAAAACCGTATGAAACATACGATTTGTGGTTTTTCTTCAATTTCTGGAATTTTCGTAAATATATATCCTTCCATTTTAATGATAATACAAACAAAATTCTATAGTTTTATTCATTTTATAATATCGATTGAAGATTATACAGATTTACCAGACATTTTTATACCTTTCCTACCATAATGTAAAAATATATTTGACTGGAAGAGGAGGGCATAGAACATGATGATATCGTAACCGATGACCTTAGATAATATTAGAGGCATATGTCCTTTAGAGAGGAAGGAAAAAAAAAGTTTAAAAATTGTCCAGAATATTACTGAATTATTTCAAATTATTCTTAAATTAGTCTTTGAGGAGCTTGAAATTTAGACACTATAAGTTTCTGACATAGGGGCTGTATATTTGTTGGAATCAGCCAAATCGACCAACTAGTGGGGGTACCTCCCATACAAACTCCAATCTGGTACGGAACCCTCCATGTAAGAGTCTGACTCGCATTTGGCCGATTTTTATAGACCATAGTCTAACCATAGCAAAGCTATAAAATTTTCATTTGATGATAAAATCTTTTGGAAAATTTCTCTTCTATGCATTTTCCGGAATTTATAGGTCTTTTTAACACAGTTTCTCAGACCATTAGGGTCCACCACAGAGCTTGGGAAGTATTTATGGAGTGTGTTTTTCACGACCTTAGGTTTGGTACCTACAACAGTGTAGAGAGCCAACCACAGAGCCTAGGATCTTTTAATATAGTGTGTCTTTTTGAAGACCTTATGTTAGGTTCTACCATGTATCAACAAGGAAGTTTCTCTGGTCCACCATTTTTTTTTTTTTAAATTCGCCTATGAGAACCTTAAACTGTTTGTATCATGCTTGTCGAAGTTATAGTTCTAACACAGAAGTTTCTTAAAAATATATTGAATTTAAGGTCTTTTGGGAATTGGTTGTAGCATGTCTTGCTGTGGGAAGTTGTAGGTCTATGTACTACAGTTTTTTGAATCCTGATGGTCATCACAGACCTTGAGGACTATTTATGGGGAGTTGGTGTAGTTTATCCAGCTAAAAAATTTTCATTTGCTGATGATGATCTATTAGATGTTATGATACTTAAGCAAGTTATGTATGACATTAAGAAAGATTGCTTGTAATATCTAAAATTCTATATTTCTGGAAAAAGAAAAATACACACACACACACACACACACAAAGTAATCAACGCCTATTTGTCCTAGGATGAAAATGGTGCAGCTCAACTCAACTCAATTGCTGCATAAACTGAACTCAACTCAACCTCAAGCACAGGTTTTTCTTATGGTGGCGTGGTGTATTATGCATTATTATGTTGAGTTTAAGAACCAACAAGAAAACTAACATGATGATGATGATGATGATGATGATGATGCTGATGCTGTTAGTTAAGAAGGATGAGGATGATTATGTTGAGGCAAAGCACTCAAGTATTCGCCGTCGCAGCCGCAGCCGCAGCTAAAGTACTTGAAAACTTTTTATAAGTTTTGTTAATATGTTCTTTCTTCTACTGTCTAGTCTTTTCATTTTTCTCTCTTATATTTTGTTCTTTGTTTATTGTGTTGTTGGTTTTGGGGATTGGAGGGGAAGTATGTATATATAAATGTATCTTATGTAAGCAACAATAATCTCAGAATTTTCATGAAAATGAAAAAGAATAGTCTACATACAATAAAGAAAAGGTAAAGAAGAATTACTAAAGAAAAAGATACCCATGAAGCAGAACAGAAAAGAAAAGCATATAGTTGTAAATGTTTATTTTACTGATGTTGTTGCTGCTGCTGCTGCTGCTCGTTGTATCTTGTAGAAGATACTTGTTACCTGTTTTCATACTTAGATATTTTTACTGCAATATTTTAACTTTATTACTATTACCTTTTAATCCATTTTTTTTTTTATTAGTTTTACTAGTTTAAAAGTTCCTCTTTACAATAGAATAGACGAGGCGGCACTTGACCAGAGAAAGCTAATGCCTGATGCCTGTAAGAAAATTGAGTCGACATAAAGCCATTTCTCCTAGTTCTTCGAAAATAAGTTTCCCGGGAAAATGTAATCATCTTCTTCCATGAAGTACAGACAAATGCATATAATGCATTCTAAGGCAAAAGTCTTGGAGGAGAACATATGTATGTACAATACTTAGTTGTCTTCGCTTGGGTTAAGATCTCCCCTCCCCTCTTTAGCAGCTTCTCTTTACTTGGGTTTGTTGATGTTGTTATCGATAAGTTTGGTAATAAGTTTGTAGTCCTACTAGTATGTACTGCTATTTATAGAGTCATCTTTTCCGTGAAGCTTGTTGCAACAACAGAATTATTGTTGTGGCCCTTAAATGTTGTTACTGTTTTTGTTGGTATTCATTCGTTGAATTAATGTTGGCGGCTGCCGAAAAACTTTCCACGATTCGTTATTATTATTGCCTGCTATATATCATCATCAGCATCATAGTCGTCGTTGTCGTCGTCTTCGTTTTATCGGTTGTTTCGGCTCAATGGTGCCCTCAAATTGCACGAAATAGTATTCTACTTTAGGTTACAAATACAAATACACCCATATGCATTATCATCATCAACATCATCACCATGCAAGTGAAAAAGGGATACAACATCATCATCTATGAAGATAGAAAGAAAGAGGTAGAGAGGAAAGAGATGGTCGCGCGCGAATGAGAGCGCATGATTTCTCATTGCACTGCAATTTTCCAGTTTTCTCTACATTCAGCAACTTCAGCAACTCAACTCAACTCAACTCACTACTTCTAGCTGTGCGCTACTCTTGTTGTTATTTGCTGCTCCACTCTGTGTCTCGTCCCTCTGTCCGTCCGTCTACTGTCTGCTGGGTCTGTCCAACTCTTCTGTCTCGTCTGTCTGTCTGTCCCCCACTACAAACGCGCGCTTCCGTTGCAGCAGCAGCCAGCAGCAGCAGCTCAGCAGCAGCTTCCGCCTAATCTTCATTGAAAGCTCGGCTGAGTTGAGTCTGTGCTGCCTGCAATTGTAGCCGCAACGCCAACACCAAATTTGGAACGCTAAATCCTTCGTTGTTATAGTAAAGTAGAGTAGAGATATTTGCCGAAATTATTTTGTCGTCGAAAAGTTTTGTTGCCATCGTCATCATCATCATCATCATCAGCCATCGTCGTCATCGTGACACGAATCAGTTTCTCATACATGTAGTACAGATGGTTGCAGCCGATTGGCTGATGATGGTTGCCCACGCAAAACATTTCAAATTGAAAATGAAAAACAGAAACAAAAACACAAAAACCTAAAAGGAATATTAACAACAACAAGTTGCCAACAGAAATTTATTGCCATTATGAATCTCATCCATAGGAAATCGGATGATGATAATGAATGGTTTCATTTGATTTGCATTTGATTTGATTTGATTTGATTTGATTTGATTTCCTTTCACCAAAGTCATGTTCTCTAAACTGTTAACAACAAAATGATGTCAAAGAAATAATTTCTACTCAGAGCAACAAGATGTACTCACTCATTCACTTACTTATAGTATGTATATTTCATAGTATTCTTTATTTATGCCGAGGAGCCGAAACAAACCGACCATTCTGAACTGAATGTCTGACTCACGCCCATTTTAAGGTCTTTGAATGGATGCATTCAAACCAACCAAACACAACCAACCAACCAACCAACCAACCACCCACCCAACCAAGCATACATCTGCATACACACAAATACCATACCATACCATACCATACTACAGATACTAAACTACATACACCACATACTAGATACATAGATAGATACATATAAATTCAATATTGCGTTTATTAAACACAACAGAAATAGCGAGAACAAAATTTGTTGCTCCTCCATTTTCCGGGTACCACCAACCCAAAGTTTTGCTTGCTTGCTTGCGCCTTGCCATGATGCTTGTTGTCATCATAGTATCGTACATTGACGCATCGACGACAAGACAAACCGACCCGAACGATTCACCGAGCATCGACCAGACTTGGCTTGCCTTGCCTATTTGCCCTCTGGCGTGTATTCAATCATGAAACATTGGTTGTAGGTTCTGTTTAGCTAGCAGCTTCAGCTGCTGCATTGTGGTATCCACATCAACGTCATGTGATTTGTTGATAGTCGTAATCGTTGTCGTCGTTTTCGTTCTCGTTGTCGGATACATTCGGACTTATTGAAATGCATACATGTGTTACTTATCTATGTATATACAAACATACATATTAATATATCTATATATCATTATAAACATCATAATCACCATTGCCACCATATTTCCATATTTTAATACCATAAACTATTTCCCAATAATATTTGTAAGTATGTATCTACAAAATATAGGTTCTAGTACTTACTTAGATAAAGTCAAATACAACAATATGTTTTCCAATTTAGAAATTTAAAGTTCTCTTTTCAATTTAGAACAATAGAAATTTTTAACTTCTTAATTGTGTTTATTAATATAAATTTACTCAATTCAATTCAAATCAATTTGAAGACAGAAAACTGTCATATTCATTCATTCAGATACAAAATTATCTGTTATGTGATACTTGTATTGTATCCTAATGTTAATGGTGATAATAATATGTATTAATACATACAAAAACAAAAAACAAAAAAAAAAATACTAAATTATTCAATCAACAACACAGAATCAGATTAAAACAAAAAACCTTTGATTAATTCTTCTTCTATGGTATAAAATTGATTAAATCACTTTATATAAAATATGGTAAATATTTGGATTACAAAGTACATGAATACATTTTATAATTTGTTCTTATTGTGTAAATCAAACACATAAAATTTTATAAAATTTTTATATACATAAGAACCGACTAAAAACATTATTGAGTCATAGTCACAACAATCTTCTTCTGTCATCTGTCCTTATTGTCTTACGAGTAACATCTATGCAAAATAAGATTTCTCAGAGATAATGGTAAATTGACATATCTTAAAAAACAAGTTCACAGTTAATTTCTGTATAGAATCAGGTAAAAAAAAAAATAACTTTGATTATATCCCCTTCTATGGTATAAAATTGATTAACTTATAAAGTAAAAAATTTGGTAAATAAGCAACCTTTTCGTGTCATAATCCAAAGTACATGAATACATTTTATGATTTGGTCTTATTGTGTACTTATGTTACTGAACTGCTTGCTTTACGAAACTGATTTTTGATCGCCGCCTTTTTTTTTTTTTTAAATTTCTTTTTTAAGTTTTCCATCTGAAGAATTGAATGAGGTCTTACGAGTATATTCTTGTCTTGTTCACCAAAAAACTTTTCTCTCAAATCAACAAACCTGAATTCCATATTGATGTCTCGAATAGTTACGAGTAGACGGTTTTGCCAGTTCACCAAATTCCAACTTTCGTCACAAACCTCTTTTTTACTTTCTTCTTTTACTAAATCAACAAACCTGAGTTTTGGTTTAGATTTGATTTCTTCAATTGTGGTAATCTTCTTCCAGTTTGCATTGTAATGAGGCGTGTTGTTAATATCTAATTTATAGATCTCATCCACCCTAGCGCTTTCATTCATTGTCGTGTTCCCTTTGGGCTAAGCCGATCAATATTCGGTGGGTCTCTAATAACGAGTTTAAATATATGTTCGGATAATTGCCTTTCTGATCTTCTTTTTTCGGTGTTGCAAGACTTTCTGTTATCATTAACAAAATCTTCTGCTTACTGGTATGTGTTTGTGGCCTCGTCAGATTTAGGTAAAAGCGTATTTTTATTTCTTCTGATATATTTTTTACCAATAGAAGTTTTTGTTTTGTTCTCCGGTCAAAATATCCCATATACAAATCATAAAGAGAGCGGTTTAAGACACCAACAGTGGTGATTTTGGAGTTGTCAATTTCATGTTTGCTTCCTTTGTTCTGTTTGGTAACAGATTTGGCAGAATCAGCACGCGGAATAAGTAATATTTTGCAAATGTCAAAGCCAAAGTTTTCGAAATCTCTTTATCTCTTTGATAATCAAGACTTTCAATTAAAATGTAAACATTCTTATTTTCGTTTGATCGTTCCCAGGGACTTTGATTGTAGTGGTGGTGGTTGCATCTTTCCCCTCGAAGAGTATTGATAGGTTCTTTTACAAAACCTAAGTGGTCCATTGATTCTAGAATATTTGGTGTTGTTTCTTGAAAGTCGTTCATTGATTTCATTATATTTAATTGGAAATGAAGATTCTTCGAAAACTAACAAAACTGTCAAATTAAACTTGCTTGCATATATTTCCAGTAAACCAATTTAAATGTCTCCGTGGCATAGTGGTAGAGGGCGTGGGGTTCGAGTCCTGCACTGGGAAATTTTTTTTTCTTTTTAAGTGAAACTTCTTTAGCGAAGGGGAGTAAATCCAAAAAGAATGAAAATGAAATGTGACGAAAATCAAAATTTGACTATATTATTATTATATTGGAGCTATTTAGGCAAATACAATATGGAAGAGAGACTTCTAAAGGAGATGGTCAATCAATAATACAGAACATTGTAGTGTTATATTGTTTCAATACAAAAGAGTTATTTTATTTTTCTGTCAATCGGCCACTTGTTCGTACGTTCTTTCGTAAAGTAAACACAATCAGTGAAGCATTTTTTATCTCTCTCTTACTCATGCATAAGCATTCATTCTATACGCTGCAGACGAGTCCGCACAAGACAATGTGCATTGTTCACTACGTCTCTGAAGAATCATCGCATAGGGCGGAGTCTGTTAAGTCGTCTGCGACAATTGTGGTTAAGGAGTTCGTTGGCAAGTGGCTTGAGGTGAGAGATCAGCCGATCGTTATATCTGCCAGTGTGCCTGTTGACTTCCTCCCAAACTGAAGGCATCTGGAGATCATTATGTAAAGTACTATTTTTGACGAACCATGGCGCATCGATTATTTTTCCAAGGGCTTTATTCTGAGGCATTTCATAATCCTTTAACATCTACGATATAGAACAGAAAGTTATTATTTGAAACCCTCCAATATGATTCTGATTAAAACAATAATTAAATATTGAGTTACTATATGATAGGATTGAACAGAATATAGAGGCTTTTCGTCAATGGCTTTAGTATTCATCTTCG
The DNA here is from genome assembly GCA_037043295.1 of Amiota minor. Taxonomy (NCBI): domain Eukaryota; kingdom Metazoa; phylum Arthropoda; class Insecta; order Diptera; family Drosophilidae; genus Amiota; species Amiota minor. The sequence continues at coordinate 592,407 of JBAMAW010002395.1, forward strand.
ACCTTCGCCTTACATGAGATAGCCTAGGCTAATAGCACCCCATCCCTTACTTTCATACATATCTTACCAATTGTATTTTATATACTGGAACAGATAGCAAAATATTACTTATTTATATGAGTACTTTTATAGAGTTACGAAGTCTTAATGATCAATGCAAATTTAAGTTGGACTCTTTCAATATCTATAGGCAACCTTTAACTAAGACCAACATGAGTTGCTTACTTATATATATATATACTACATCTCTGATGAAAATTTTGAAATCCTAATGCATATCAGACTCTCATAGGAGATGCCATTAAGTAGTTTATTACTTAGTATAAGCCCAATAGGCTCCAGCATTTCCCTAACAAATAAACTAATCAAACTGAAATCTCAAACAAACTTTGATTGATAGTTTAATTTTTTTTTTTTTTAATGCATAAAGGGTTATGATTTTCTCTTGTCATTCATTATTTAATGTTTATTTAATTAATGTTTATTTATTTTTTTTACTTCAATCAAATCCCTTTGAGGGATATTGAAATTACTTACCAATGTCCGTTCGCAGAGATGATAAACATCTCTTTGCTGCTTTACAACCAAAATCTATATAATGTGTGTGTATTTATGTATGTATGTGTTTAGTGTAAGATGAGATGAGATCTCTCTTTGAAATCTACTTTAGGTCATGTACACTCGTCCCCAACTAAGCGAAAATACCAAACTGACCAAATATATTGTGCGCTTGACTTGTTAGTTTGTGGCGGTTGAGTGACTGCTTGATTTCAATTGTGCAACCACAGTAGCAGCAGCAGCAGCAGCAACTTTGTGTTATTGTGTTTTTGTTGTTGTTGTTATTGTTAGTTGATTTTGCTATTGCTATTGCTATTGCGCTATATGACGGTATTGCAATGTGTGTCAGAGTTGCGCTTTGTTTAAGCCCAAAGCCAAAAAAAAAAATTTAACCAAAAGGGAAAAAAATTATTGACCACAAACGGACGGAAGCGACCCGCTGCTGCTGGGAGTTTAGAACTTAACGAATGAACAAATGAACGAGCAAAGAACGATGATGGAACCGAAATGAATTCATTGAACTTTTGGCGATTAGTAAGAGGATAGCAACTTTCGGAACAAGTTGAAATTCGTTAAAAAATAACTAACAAAAGCCAATAACGATATCAACAGGAACAACAGCAAGCACTACGAGAGTATTTCAACGATAACGATATACAGGCATACCATACTATTGAGTTGATGACGAGGGCTGCTGCATTTGTGATGACGATGGTGAATGTGGTTTAAATTTACGAAGTGGAGTGAAGTGAGTTTTGAAATACAGAAAACAATAAATACTCGATATTGTATCCGTGTGTGAGAGTATGAGTCTCTCTGTAAATGTATCTATACTTAAGTCAGATTAAACCTGATTTTGTATGGTCTAAACACAGCGCAACAATTGACATTTATCTAAGTTTTCGTTTCATCATGATGTTGATAATGATGATGATGATGATGATGATTGACACAAGATGGCGCCCAACATATTGAAGAAAAAACATAAAAAATTTAGAAACATAAAGGATGAGAAAAATAGACACATATATACCATATGTAGATCTTGATCTCAACTCCAAACCCATTAATATTCTCATATCAATACATACAGTATTTTGTAAAAATATGACAAAAAATACCAGAATATCACAAAAAACCACTTTAACAAAAAAACTCTCAGTCTACCAAATCTGGAATTTACGCACAGTATGCTTTGGTTCACAATCTCGCAACATAATTTTTTTTTTTTTTATTTGAGGTTGAGGAGAACTGTTCACAAAATCATATACCTAGGAGAATAACTATTTTTTATATGTATAAAGCATCCCCATCTCAAACTTAACAGTCGACTGGTCATGTTACTTTGGAGTACCCTATGTACTCCATTTCAGCTTGGATAGGATAAGTGAAAAGCATCATGACCAGTCGGCTCTTTAATGTAAATGTATGTACATTTGAAATGGTTATTTAAATAAAAAAAATCAGAAATACATGAATTTGAATCTGGATTTGCAAAAAAGAACCCCTCATTGTAACCCAAGGATTTTTAAATTTACATGGTTTTTGAATATGCGTCACACACTTATAATGTCCAAATGTTAGTTTGATAATACAAAAAAAAAAAAAATTGGCCAAGTGCGAGAGTCAAACTCGTACACGGAGGGTTCCGTACCAGATTGAGGCTTGTATGGGAGGTACTTCCCCTTGTGGTCCGATTTTACTGATTCCAACAAATGTACCGCGCGTATATCAGAAATATATACTGTCTAAATTTCAGATCAATAGTCCAAAAAACAAAAAAGTTTTTCGAAGAAGAACCTGAGTTTTAATGGTGGGTTTCCAACAAATATGCAGCGCCTATATCAAAAACTTATAGTGTCTAAATTTCAGTTCGATAAAACAAAAAAAAAAATGTTTTTCTAATAAGAACCTGGATTTTAATGGAGGGTTTGTATGGGAGGTACCCTCACTACTGATCCGATCAAACTGACAATATCTAATAATAATATTTCTAATGCAAAGCCACCAATTATCTAAATTTCAAGATCGTGGGATTACTGGATCGTATAGCTGCCATACAAACCAAAATGTTTCTTGTATGGGGACACCTTTAAGTTTTTGAAAATATTTTAGTTTTAGTGTTTGTTGCTGATGCCCGGATAGAACTACAAGTTCTGTGGAGTTTACAACTCTCTAGCTATTTGAGTTCATGAGATATGACCCGAGGAGGGACGGACGGAGAACGAAGTCTCTGCAATAGGGTTCCTTTTGGTACCCCTTGGGTCCGGAACCCTAACAAAAAAGGTTTTGAATTTGAATCTGGATATCTATTTGTTTTAATTTTGTCATATATAATGCAATCAATCTGCTTAGGACCCTGCTACATGGTTTTATCTGCTGTTGAGTAATAGCAGGGAGACTAGACTGTAAGTGTAATTGCAATACTCCATCCAGGTTAAGTTCTACATGGTCAACAAAAACAAATGATTCCGGGATTAAGATACACCCAACCAAACGGAATCATCTTTAAAAAGGATGGAGGAAAGTATAGGTCATTGTTTGTAAATCTCTTTTATTTGCATTTTCTATGATTTTTCTCATCTCTCTTTAGTATGCACTATGTACTCGTACAGTAGAAAAAATATACAATTGTTAACATAAAAATAGCGAAACCTTACTTTTGCCTCACCTCAGTCACAACAACAGCAACCACAAAGAACTTAACGAACAATGAACGAACTCAACTGAACGAAACATAACGAATGAACTTAACATTTCAACCAGGCCAAGCCAGTGAGTGCCATATCCAAGTTATAGGAAACTCAAGGTAGGCAGGCAGGCAAGCTGGCACGCAAGTAATCAACCAGCATTAGAGCCACGTCGCCTGATGTTGTTCACAGCGAAATTTCACAAACCAAACGAATTAAGGAAGAAGAGTGAAATGAGGAAAGGAAGGAAGGAAGCAAGGAATGAAGGAAACAGCGACAGAACGAGCGAGCGAATGAATGAATAAATAAGCGACAACATACGAGAAGTATCTACGCGTGTATAGAAATATATAAGTTTCATCATAATCATCAACAGTATCAGCAACATCATCAGGAGCATCTCAACCGACTACATAAGTTGGTTGCCCGGTACTCGTTGTCGTTGTTGTCGTCGAGTGTTGTACTCATTCAACCAATGGTGACAAACAACCCACCAACCAACATACAACCTAAAATATTTCACCGTTACAGTCGACATCTGCCCCTCTCCATGGGTTCCCCACCTTTCCCTCCTGTGCTCTAACAAAAAAGTCCACTGTCAAACAACTTTCGTTTGTGTTGATTTTTTTTACCCCATTTTTTTCTTTTATTAAATATTTTTCTCTTTTCTTGAGTTGTTTTTTTTTCACATACACACACACACACACACACACATACTAATATATACATTCAAGACATACATATGTATGTATAGATAGAAGAAGATACACAGATACAGAATCTTTTTTAGTTCTACTTGAAATCGCTTCGGGAAGTGTTTGTTGTTGGTTCTGGTTTTACACTTTTATATTATTTTATATGTCGCAGTCTTTTGTCACTTTTGCATATTTCCCTTTTCTTTCGCCCTCCCTACTCCTTACTTCTCTTTCTGTTTTTTTTTTTTTGTTTTTGATACACCGATTTGTTTTGTGCACTTACAGAAGAAGTGCGAAATTAATACTGAAGATGAAAATGAGTTTAAATAAAAATTAAATCAAATACATTTCTTATAAAAATTTAATTTGGAATTTCTAACTTACCTAAGAAGTCTTTAAGTCGTGTTTTTATCCATCCATCTGCATAAGAATTGTATGTTATAGTTAACCGATTACTCCAATTTACATAGTCAGTCTATCTAAATTTTCATAAAAGTGGAAATTCTTAACATAAGAAATGACCAATGATTTCGATATAAAAAATCTAGTGATTTTAGTTAAGCGATTACTGAAATTTATTTACATAGTAAGTGTATCTTAATTATTGTAAAGATTGGAAAAAGATACAAAAAAAAGAACAAAATAGGTCAAAACCATGATTCACGTTTATTGTTTCCTTGGATAGCAGCTTTCTCGGATTCATTTGTGTAGTGATGAATTCATGTTTCATCTATTGTCATAAACCAATGAAAAACTCAAGATTTAATATTATGATAACACTTGATATATGAGATAAAATACATAGATGTAGTAAAAAAAAAACCATTATTTTTGCCTGAAATAAAAGGCATAGTTATAATGATCCGATTTAGGTCAGTTATGCACCCTTTTGCTCGACAACTTATTGCCATTTTGAAGGTAATTACAATATGCAAAATAACTAGAACAGTCACAAGTAAAATTATTTCCAATAGGCAGGAAAATGAAGTTATCCCTTGGTATCAGGTCCGGACTATAAAATGGATACATAAGAACTTCCCAACCAAACACGTGGAGCTTCTGGCGAGTCACAATCGATGACGTTGTCCTGATTGGAACACGATTCTCTCCTTTTTGGCCAAAGCTGGTGCTTCTGGGCGATTCCTTCCCTTAGACATTCCAATTGATGGCAGTACAAATCTGAATAAAGAGTTTGGCCGTATGGGAGCAGGTCATAGAAGATGATTGCCTGTCAATCCCAACAAATCCACAGTAAAACTTTATTAACCATCGAAGGTCGGATTTGACAATTTCCATTATTTCCTCGAAATTTCCGAAAATTGGACTTCCAGAGCATTGTGCATCTTTCATATCAAAATTACCGGAACGGAATCGACGAAACCAAAATTGCCCGTGATTAAATATTACAGTATCAGTCATATGGACTGTGGACAAAACAGTTGGACACCCTTGGAATAAATAGTTCAAATAATAAAGGTTCAATAAAATAAGATCATTATTTTTGATCGAGTTCTAATTTCCCAGGACCGTGTTAAGTTCGATTGTAAAAAAAGTTTTAGTGGGTTTTATGTTACTATCATATTCTAGTATGTAGATATTTTTTAGGCTTCCTAGCTCGGTGTATTTTAGTATTGTCGAAATTTCAGTTTGATTTGACCATTAGGGAGGGTACCTCTTATACAAACCCCCATTAAAATTCAGGATTTTATTGGAAAAAGTTTTTTATTTTTTGGACTATTGAACTGAAATTAAGACAATATAAGGTTTAAACATAGGCGCGAAACATATGTTGGAATCAATCACATCGGACCACTAGGGGGAGTACCTCTCATACAAACTCCAATCTGGTACGGAACCCTCCATGTACGAATATGACTCGCAATTGGTCGATTTTTTTATTTCTTCTGATTTTTTTTTTTTTTTTTTTCTGTAAAAAAATCTTTCTCCTAAATGATACTGTTAGCAACAGCATCAGCTTCTCCACTGTTAATTGGACAGAACATCACACTAACAGCTGCAATTACAAAATAATAAACGATTGGCTCGTTAGCCCAGAGGTTAGTGCGCTGGGCTGACATCCCAGGAGTCGTGGGTTCGATTCCCGCTCGAGGCAAGTCTGGTCTTGCACTTTTTTAATTTCCTCATTTCCTTCTGAACTTTCCCCTGGGCTGTCGCTATACCTCATATTAAAAAACTAGGTTATAAATTGGAATTATAATCTTAGTTCTAATAAATAAATAAATAATTATTAAATAATAATAATTATAATAATGTTAATTAAACGCAACAACAAACTAACAGCTGCAATTAATATTTTTTACACTCATTTAAAATACTCAACTCGGAACGCAGTCATTCATCATACTTACTTACAACACATAAGCTGATTTGTGGTGGGTAGTCGTTGCTTTTGCTTCGCTCACATTCTCTTTGTCTTTGATTCATACAAATTCATTCTCTCTCACTCAATGCTAAATCAGCAGTGCTGCTGGTTGCTGGGTTGTTGAGCTGTTATTGTTATCTGTTTTTACATTTCCATACACATACATGTATGTGTTGATTCTTTGTGGCTTTGTTATTTTGCTGTGCGCCTGTTCTGTATTGTAGACTGCATCGTCATTGCACGTTGTATGTCAGTCAATTTAAAAACACATTATTATCATCATCATTATTATCATTATCAGTGGGTATTTTTATTTTTATTACCCGTTTCTTTTTTCAACGATATTATTATTGTATTGTATTATTATTTTCTTTGCTGGTTTCGTTTCGTGTTCCGTTGAGTAGAGATAACACAAAATATTTACAAACGTACACACTCTTGAGGTGGAAAGCACAAGTTTCAAAAGCAGCAGGGTCCTCAGTTGCTGACATAGAGACGAGAGACCAAATGCTTATCGCAAATTCGCTTTTATGATTGTTTACACAAATAGTTATTTCAAATTCCCCCCTTCCCCGAGCTAACCAACAGTTAGCTTTGCTCTTTATACACTTCACACCATATGCTGCTGCTATTATTATTTCTGTTGTTGCTTTTTTCACGCTTTGCTACCCTCGTCGACGACTCTTCAATGACGGCACTGACGGCAGTGACGCTGGCGGTGGCTGGCAGAACAACAACTTGACAGACTCCTCTTCGGTGGTTTAAAGTACAATTCGGTTGATTGTTCGTTTCATTCTTCAGTTCACTCACTCACACACTTATTTACACACTTACTACTTACTTATTCAGTCTATCACTGGGTGGTTTTGTATTTGATGTTGAAGAAGGCGAGTAGAAGTAGGAGTAGAAAAGGGCGCCAACTTGTCAAAACATTCATTTTCTGATTTATGCTTTCGGTCGTTGTCGGCTCAAATCATTTTTAGGTTATAAAATTTGTTTATTTTTTGTTTTTCTAATTAATTTTTGATACGAGAAAATAAGAAAGATGTGAAGAAATTAAAAAAAGAAAATTTATAAATAAAAATGAATTTAATTTTTGTTTTCAATTTATTTTTAAGTTTACATTTTTGAACTCATTTGCTTATTTTGTTTAATCTCTCCCCCTCATAGACAGCACGCATATACTCTCATACTCTCTCCGCTCCCGTTGTATTTGCAAGTTTACGGGCACTCTTTTCTCTTCTCTTCTCTCTTGAGTTTTTTTCTCT